>CAOKZL010001027.1:600000-1160845 GCA_948472985.1 Iguana delicatissima
GGTTTAAATGGGGTGTTTTATCAGGGGAGTCTCCAAAAGCCACCTTGAATTTTATAAGCACTTGAAGATACATTCTAACAAACTCTCAGATTATTTAGTAGATATGTTTAGAAACCTCAGATTGTTATGAGGCGAGCTGGACCTCTAGATCAGCAACCATTTCCAATTTACTGTTGTAATGTCAAAATTACTGGACAGACCACTTAGCAAGAATCCCAGGAGTGAATAGCTGTTTTTTCCTCCTCACTTATAGCATTCTGAGGTAACATAAGCTTCACAGTATTTGTTATGTGTGTGTTATTTCCCTCTTTCTTTATTTTCTGTGGTAAAAATATGTCCCACCACAAGTGGGATTGGCTGCTTTGTCCTTTATTTGTTAAGAAGGAGGCAGGGAGAGAAAGACAAAGCAACAAAAGAGAGGAAATGCAATACATGTAGAGAAGGTGTATTTTTAAATAGCAAAAAGGCTCTTTTAATCTGGCTGTACATGGTCACCAGTGCCTAAATCCTTTTTTCCCAGACCTTTAACCCCTTGTGAGAAAGGAGAGAATAGAGAGTTAAAACAAGTAAATATTCTGTGTCCATGATGGATAGATAGTGGTGTATTCTAACAGCCTAATCATTTCTAGACTCATGAAAAGAAAGTGTATGAATACATCGGTGTAGTAATGCATTAATATACTTAAAATGTTTGCAATAAAATGTTAAATGATTTGATTCAGTAACTTTTCATTCTAGCCGCTTTTAGTCCTGTAGCTTTCAGTTGTAATGAATATAAAGAGTTTCCTCGAATAGACCTTCTGACAAATGTTTGTTTCTCCACACAGAGATAAAGGGAAGAGAGACGACACCAGGCTAGCCATCAGAAGTAACTGTGTAAGAGTTGCAGACACTTACCATCTCCACCCAGGAGTAGAAAAAGGTAGATGTACTTAAGAGACTGTTCCAGTATAAGGGAGTCCGTAAGAATTCTGTTTTGATTTGATTTATGTAGTATTTATCTATGCATTCATCGTATATGCAGTATGCTGTTGGTTAAAGTTTGTAAGGGAAGGTGAGATTTCACTTTGAGATGACCCTTAAATTTAGTTTCCGTTAGCAAAATGCATGCTGTTAGAGTCTCCTCCTAAAATAAATAATTGATATTCTAGATCATGGTCTCTGTTCAGTGTTTTGCATATGGGATTGTTCTTTAACCAGTAGGGCTATTGTTCATGCCCTCTGTGAGTAGAGATCTTATACCACCAATGCTGATGAAAAAGGGCAAAGCCAGCAGCATCTCATGCTCTTCTCACCTGACCACTGCAAAAGCAACTTAGGAAACTTTCTTCGAGGGGACCTGTCCTCAGTATATTCTCTGGGTGATTGCCAGAACAATTCACACTCATGACTTTTCTTTTTTCTTTTTTAATTTTTTAATGTACACCGGCTCTGAATTTTCATCTACTGGTTTGCCTATATCATAGTGGCTGGTGCACTCTTAGGCTGGTGACAGAGAGAAAATTCTCATTTTTGATGGGTATCCCCAGGGTATAGTAAATTTCTGGCAAATGGGGAGCAATCTGCTGCAGGAATGGAGAGCTGCGGCTCTCAAGATGGAGAACTGTTTTGTTTTCTGTTTCACCTGGTAGGCAGTTCTGGAGAACATAAAAGCCTGCACACTGTTTTGTGACACTTATGATGGGCTTATAAAAGTATTGATTGCCCCAGTAATGGATTTTGGATTTTTTTTTCTTTTGGCAAATATGGGTACCATTTCTTCTTGAAAAATGCAAAATGTAGGCATTCAGTAGCTAATTTGGAAGAAGAGAATTACACTACTTAGTTTGTTGCCAAGTTTGACTTCCGTTAACCTTTTTGCCTAGTACGTAATTTAAACTTAATATTACCCTTTGATTTTTTTAAAAAAATCAAAATACATACAAATATGTAGAAAAAAATCTAGTTTCTCTCTACTTTTGTTACCTCTTAACAAGAAATGGGTGTGTTCCATTTAAGAATGGAGATATATACAAGTAAATGCTGGAGTTTGTGCACAAAAACGAAGGATCAGCCACTGTATATTTCATCTCAGCAGTTGTAGGGACTCTCCTAGGTGCAGCCTGAAATCACCATAGTACCTAATAGCAGTATATCTGAATGCTTGAAACTTCTTCCCCCATTCTTTCCAGCGTGACTACAGGAAGACTCTGTTTCTTCAACATTAGACAGATTATTCTTCTATCACCTTTTCTTCACCAAATTCATGAAGGAGGCTTCTGGAGAACTTTGAAACTTGTTCATTATTTTGTGACATTTCAGTTTGCCCTCATAGATCTTTACATTTTTTTGTAATAGCAAATACTGCTGCCTTTGTCATTTTTCTTATTATTTGAAAGATATGCACAGCCTCAATCTGTGGAGTTCTTGCCTTCTGCTTGAATAGGAGGCACATTTCTGGATGATTTTTTTTTTCATTTTTGATGATAATCCTAAAAGCTTTATGCTTTCCTCCACCCTTCGAATTTCTTGAAGGTTGGTCACTAAGGTAAACCATCTGTACTTACCAAATAGCTGATTCTTTCTAGATTCAAAGTTTCTGGTACCCAGGGAATGGGTATATCCATTGTACATATTAGGAACAGAATTGCCTCGTGGAAATGTCATGCTTGTCTGTCTTTACTAAATATGCACTGGACATATTTGGAGGAGGTTACACAGTATTAAGAAAAGTAATAATTCACAGACTGTTTTCAAATTTACCAAATGTCAGAATGTCTTTTTCTACTGTGGGTCTGCAGGCAGACTAGTTTTCTTACCTCTAACATATTTTTAACTGGGCATCTGTACAGTTACACAACAAGACGTCTTTATTTGCTGCACTTAGTGTTTGTATTTGAGAAAATGTCTGTGTTGTAATTGTGAGGGAACTATTTGGGAAGACAGTCTTCCCTCTTATGGCATACATAATAAAAATGAGATTTTTTTCTTGGGGGAGAGTACAAAAGCATTTGCTTTCTAAACAGCTTTTGGAAAATTCCTGAAGTTGTCTCTGTAGGAAGTACAGATGATGACTTAAATATTAGGAGTCAACAGTACTTCCAAGGGCATCATGCACAGTGGATGTTATAGAATTGATTTGTAAGACAAGAGTTGAGGGTCATGTCATTGCCATTGCCAAGACTGCAATCCACATAATCATACAGTTAAGTGCAGGAACTCCAGGGGTTCTTGGGTTTTATTCTTGAGCCCTTCATGTCGCTTGAATTGCTTTTGAAGCAGACAGGATTTTTGAAAGCATTGTTACATTTTAGGGAAATTATCTGTTTAAAGACAGGAATTCAAAAATCCCACTGTGCATACCCAAATCCATTGAAGTTAAAGTAACTCTGAATCTTAACCATAGATTCTGTGTATTGTGTTAGTATTTTTGTGCTACCTGAGGATTTTTTTTTAGTGTTATTGTTAAATATTTCATTTATTGTTTTGAAAGTATTAAGTAGAGCTGTGTTAATAAGCTGGATGTTTTGATAGTGAGGTAAGAGGAAAAGATGCAGAAGATGTGTATTTATTGATTGATTGTCATCAGCAGTAACCTTGCTGATGTGAAATCTTTTCTAGATTCAACTTTGGATGTTACAGTTGGACATGACACATATGGAGAAACCTCTTCAGAAAGTTATAGTTCTCCTTCTAGTCCACGGCATGATGGAAGGGAAAGCTTTGAAAGTGAAGAAGAGAAAGACAGAGGTTGTATTCATATATTTTAAAATAATAATTATATATAGAATCACTTTAACATAAAGCTTCTTTCACTTGAATTGGTGTAGTGAGCTAACAGTGCAGAAACAGACTTAACAACTTTACTGATAACCACAGTTGGTATATAGTAGATTCTAACTGAAGAGTCATAATCAAGATACCGCTAAACCAGGCAAGGCAAGGTGCATTCTTCGAGGCTGCATGCAGCCTCTCAGAGCTGTTTGTGCAGTTGTTGATCCTCTCAGACTTCCTTTTCTCTGGACTAAAAAAGCCTGAATTTGCCTCTTACTGGAAGCCTCTAGGAGTGCCATGCGAGTTCATCTTTTAAATATGTTTTTGGGACCCTTCTCTTCCTCTGCTTAACATAAACCTGTTATTAACCAGAAATGGATGTCTCTCTTTTGAAATCTAGCAGGCTGGTGGAGGGTCCTGGGGCAGAAGATTGGATCTGGAAATGCCACAGTTGCCCGCCACTGCTATAATGAATTGCCTTCAGTTTTAGATCCTCTTTCACTCTCTGTTGAGGAGCCCATCTCTAATTAAATCATTATTGTCTGTGGAAGCCTCAGGATGTCTTCAGAAGCATTCAGGACATTGTACCACAGTGTAACCTACAACTAACCTTGCACAATTCCCAAATGATCTGCTTTCCTTCTTATGTGGTCAGTTCAGTATGGCTTTAACAGTCTCTTCTGAGACAATAAAGAAAAAATCTTTCTGTATAGCTGCCTCTTTTACATCTGTCTCATATACCAACAAACCTTTGCTCTTCCTTTGTGTTGTTAGCAACAGCTTTTTTTTTTTTTCTAAAGTAAATTTTCATTTGTGATATGAGTGTGGGGCTTTGCCAGAGGTGAGATGGCTTTGCTCAGTTAATATCTGCACTACAGAGGGTGGTACAGCCTTGACCAAGCTTCCAAGACCACTGTTTATCTGCTGTTAATAGCTTTGGGAAAGCAACTTTTGCTGTGAAGATTGATGGGATGATAGGAACATAATGTATGTGTATCTGTCTGCCTGCGTGTGTGCACTAAAATGAAAGAGTATGTGTATAAGTATGTGTGTCTCTCTCTTCATGGTAACAGATGCAACCCTTGGGGCTGTAAACATTGGCCAGCTTTTCAGTAGGCTAGAATTTTTATTTAAAGAAATAAAATATTTTTAAACAAGCATTCCTCATATTAGTATTTCTTTAAAGTAAAGAGCAAAGTGCCTGTTCTATGATAGGTGTAGTGTTAAAGCTGTTTAAATTATGACACAATCCATTGTATAATTGTTTTGCTGCTTGCATTTGCAATATAGAACAGTTGCTTCCTATAACCAAGCAATGGGGAAATAAATGTTACAGGCTACACAAGTCAATATAAGGAAAGGCTTATTCTTCATTTCTGTAGAATTGTCATTGTAATGTTAAAGCAGAGCTTTAAGTCTAGATTAAAATGGTTTAGAAACTTGAGTGTTTTAATTGTTTAATGATATCTTGTTTTCCACAGATACAGATAGCAATTCTGAAGATTCTGGGAATCCAAATGTGATGAGGTTTACTGGCTATAGTGCTACAGACCTTATTAAGTCACCTGCCCAAATTTCAGTGAGATCAGACAATCAGAATATTGTAGAGGATCCTTTGAATTCACAGTTTCAACACATTTCCTTCATGCCTGCCCTGCAATGTGTGGTGCTTAATGGTGCACAGAAGCCTGAAACAGTAATCTCACCACCAATCTCTGCTGATGGAAAAGCCTTAGGAATGGTGGTTACAAATTCAGCCCCTGTTGGAATGGGCTCAGCTGGTGAATCTGAGAAACACATTGAACTTCTGCCTTCCCCTTTGCCAGCCTCTTTTCTCCCAACCACAGTCCCACCTGGAAGCCCTGCATTGCACTTAGCAGGACACAGAATGAAAATACCTTCACCACAGGCATCATCTGAAAGTTGTGCAGTTAGTGGACCACCATCACAACAAACAGGAAACTTAAGCATTGGATCACCCACCACTGCCTTTATCCCAGTCCACAATCCAGGTAACTTTCCAGGATCCACGGTTTCTACTGCAGATCCAGTCTCAAAACCTGCATCCCATGTGATGAGCTTAAATCAAATGGTGCCTCATGTTGAGGGAAACACAGGAGTGATTCCTCAGCCTCCCAGTCTAAAAGTAGTAGTTCCTGCAGCTGGTTTCTCCGCAGCACTTCCACCAGCTCCGTTTACTGTACCAGTGACTCTTCATGCTACCAGTGTATTGCCCAATCAGAGTACCACTGTGCTGAACACTGTGGCATCAACACCAACACCACCTCCATCGTCTGGTCTCTGTGTTAGTCAGGTCCAGTCTTCTGTTCCTCCTGCAATACCTACCCACACGCCAGGCCCTGCACCTAGCCCAAGCCCTGCTTTAACACACAGCACTGCACAAAGTGATAGCACATCTTATATTAGTGCTGTTGGAAATTCTAATGCAAATGGGACTCTATTGTCTCCACAGCAGTTGGGGTCTGGGCCTTGTGGGTCTTGTGGTCGCAGATGCAGCTGTGGGACCAATGGAAGTCTTCAGATTAACAATTACTTTTATCATAATCCACTTCCTGGACAAGTCTACAGAGTTCCACCTTTCTTTACTCTGCCATCACTTTGCAATGGTAGCTACCTCAACCAAGCACATCAAACCAGTGGAACACAGATTCCGTTTTACTTGCACCGGGGCCCATATCCAAATGGGCTGATGCATGACCCAGTAATGGGGAGCCAAACCAACTATGGTATGCAGCAAATGGCAGGATATGGGAGGTTCTATCCTGTATATCCAGCTCAAAATGTAGTTGCCAATACTAACGGATCATGTCCCAAGAAGAATGGGAATGTGTCCTGTTATAATTGTGGTGTTAGTGGGCACTATGCACAGGACTGTAAGCAGTCATCTATGGAAGCCAGTCAACAAGGTAATCATAAATCCCAACACAGTTGCTTCTGAATTCATTTAGTTTTCATTATTGACCATGCTGCCTTCATTCAGCTACCTGTGGATTGTTTGGGACTGATTGTGCATGTGAGTGCGTGTGTATGAGTGGGGGGGTGGGGGGAAGGTTGGCTGCAAAATCATTCAGTAGTTTGTAAAAGGCCTGAAATGTTAACTTTGTCATAATGAAATGAAGCCGTGAAATTCATAGATAACCAAGCAAACTCACCATATAACCCTCAGTTTGGGAAATGCAAACCAAAACTCAAAAGTGTTTTCTTTAATTATTAGGCTTTATGTGACTTTTGTGGCACATGTCAAAGTGGTACAGCAAAAAAAGTTTGTTTTTTTATATTGAGAGTTCCCACATGCTTTAGATGTTTTGTGCTGAATTTTTTAAAAATGGGCAGGCCGTTCAGCATAGCTTGATGTTTTTCCCCTTCTCTATAAATGTGTCTGATTACAGACAATTTGAAAAGATATATAAATATGCCTAAGTGTGAATGAACAATTAAAATGAAAGGATGCCATGAGTTCTATAGCTCTGTTTTAAAATGTAGATGTAAAATGTAGCCAGTTCCAACCCCTTTGTTTTTAATGGTGTGTCTGAACCTTGAACAGAGAAAGCCAGTTTGGCCAGCTCTGAAGATGTCTCACTGAAAACAGTGGTGTTGCTTACTATAGATTGTTCGATTATGACTTAGTATTGTGGGCTTGTTTCAATCATTTTGGCATAAAGACAAACCTAGATTCCCCTGGATTTTCTCCCCCTACCCGTTCTTACTGTCAATAAAAGAGGTTTGGAAGCTTTTTCTTCCATTTTAGGTTAACCAAAGCTTATGGTGCCAAGTGAACCAGGATAAGGCTGTGTTTAATCTTTTTTTTTTTTAACTTAGTTTAGGAAGCTGGCTTGTTTTTACTGACCATAGGTAAGAAAAACTACCTTTTAGTTTTGAAAACAGTACATTTAAACCAAGGGTGTCTTCAGGTGATGCTGGACTGCAACCCCCTTCTGCTGTTGTAAGCATTGCCATCACTGAGAGTTACAGTCTGGCAACATCTCGAAGACCTTACATTTTGCATCCCTTTGGTTGTCCTATAACCTGACTTTTCTTGTCTCTACATTGCAGCCATACTAGAGGAGGAAGAGGGAAGAGGGCAACATTTGACCAAGGGTGGAGGAGGGCTAGGCTTAATTTTTAAAACTAAACCATGGTTTAGTATTATGTCTGAATGTAGCCACTTTGTGGTTGCTTGTTCAGAAAAACTATAGTTGGGATAACATTCCTTTTATTCACAAATTTTAGCAGATACACAGATGTAGAATTTATATAGTTAAATAACATACATGGAGGAATATGTTTTACTTTTTAGTTTTTGTAGCTTTTCTCATAACTTAACATATTAAGTGTGAGCAGTGACTTAGTAAGTTCTTTTTCCTGTTCTAGGCACTTACAGATTGAGATATGCACCTCCCCCACCCCCTTCTAATGATACGTTGGATTCTGCTGACTGAAACCAAGTAAACATTGCCTGCATACCAAAATGAAGGTTGGGAGATCGGGGGAATTCTTTGGATTTGAGAGATTCCTTGCGTGTGTTTATGTTCCTTTTTCATTGCTCATGAACACCTGTTCTGATACAAACGAAGAAAGCTGTTTTTCTCCTCGTCTGACTTGTATAAAGCATGTGGCTGTCTCAGCCAATCAATGAAAAAGCATTTGGAAAATAGACTTTTTGCACTGAAGACTTGAGAGATGCAATGTTTACTGCATTATTTTTTTTAAAGATCATTTAATCTCTGACTACACTGGTTGAACAGCCATATGGTTGAAAGGAGAAACTAGGTCATGCTCCCAAAAGTCACCATTTTCTTCCCCCTTTTTTCTCATGCTGCTATTCTCTTCCACCTTTGCTGGCTCTATGTTGTCTCAACAGGACTGGATGAATGTTGAGCTTTTAAAATAGATTCATGCCTGTAGCTCTCTGTTCAATTCCTGTGCTTGTGAACTGATGGGGCTGTTGCTTGCTTTTCCTGAAAGATGGGAGATTGATAGATATGTACAGCTCTTACGTGCCTAAATGGAAAAATAAATAGAATATGGTGAAGGTTTTAAATGGTGTGAACTTCTGAAAGCGAGTTAAACAAATTTTAATTTTGTTCTAATTGTTTTCAAACCCTGTTAGTTCAAAATAAGTAACTGGTATGACTGCCTTAGTTTGGGTGTTTGCCTTTGTAATGGAAGTTGGCAGCAAATACCTTTTATTAAACATAATTCTGTGTCAGAAAAAAAAGACTAGATTTTAACAACCCCCTTAAGGCTATTACAGTGTTGTGTTTAGAATGTAAATGATTCATTTGAATCTGGGCAAAAACCTGTGTGTATTCTAAAAATCTGTTGGGTGTTTGTATACTAGAACCAAATAGCAATGTCATTTTCTTATGACAGTTTACCACTGTGTGATCACGATATAATGTGAAAGACTCCAATGAGTGTGAAGATTGATCATGTTAGTGTCATATCACTAAGTTTAACGCTGCTGTATTTTATTTCTAAAAGCCAAGATGTACTAAATTGCTTCCAGGTAATATTTGATTTCTTAAGTGCACTGAGTTTATCTGGAAGAAAACTTTTGACTGTTGAGATCAACACTGAACTACCACAATTTGTTAGATTCACAACTGATAGCAGAAATATGGGTTTTACTTATCTTTTTTAATAAAAAACAGATATGCAGCAGGTGGAAACCAGTCGAAACATGTTTGATTCATTCTAATTACTAAACAAGAAACTTGAAGAAACTTGATTTACTACATTTCTTCATAGATAGCATTTATATTTATAGCACCAATATATTTTGGAAGTTAGGGGGCAAAGAGATAGGTGAGAGCTTTAATTTAAAAGAAGATTAGCATAGGAAATTATTTTGGTTAAAAAAAATTATTTGCTCTGGGTATGTTGGACCATATTAAAAAGAAATAACTGCTTCTGAACCTAGTGAGAGTGTTAAGGCACCAGTGGATTTGCATTCTCAATTATCTGCCAGTTTATCTTTGGGACTTATTTTATGATTTAAGATACTGTACTGTAAATAGGAGGTATGTTGCCTTCTCTTTATTTGTATGTTTACCATATACTTTGATATTTGAAATGTTATGTACTGGAAAGGTCACTTATATTTCTAGAACAGATTGGATTTTATGCAGCATTTTTCCTTGAATTAACAGCAATAAAAAGAGGGGAAAAAACATCTGTTTGAAAATACTGTACTTAATTATACACAGCAGTGACACTAAAGTATCTTACCCATCTCCCAAAACAGAGGTGGAGAGTTGAGATCTTTTTTGTATGTTCTGAAGTTCTCAAACCTGGATGGAAAATACTCAGACAGCTATGGAGGAGGGTAAAAAAAAAACCCTTTATAACAAAATGTGTGTGTTTCTCAGACAACAGCAGAAATGCCGGGGACGAGGGGGAAATAATCTCTCTCACTGCTTAAATCAGGTGGGCGACTGTGGTCAGTATCTGGGCTTCATAAATGGTGCCCTGCAACTTCCAGCCTCCCTCATCGTTGGTTGGGACTCCGGAAAGTTGTGGGGCAACAAGATCTGACAGGTTACAATACCTCACTTGTGGTTTAAGTGAATACAGAGTTGCATGAACTAGCTTCTGCTCCCGTTAGACTGAAAACTGTTAAACCACCTGACTATATTTTAATCTTATCCACAGCAGTTTCTAACCCCAGTCCTATCTTGCTCTTTGTTGTTAATTGCCACCTGTCAGCTTCCACATTGCACCCCCATGAATGAGAGACCCCCAGGCAAAAGCTTTGTAAGATCTTGCAGGTCTGTGACTTTTATTGATTTTATCGTACTCTCTCTCTCTCTCTCTCTCTCTCTCTCTCTATTGTGCAGTCTTCCCCTTTTCCTACAGTATTCCATATTACCACTTCCTTGATCCTAACTGTTACTCCCCATTCCGTGTCCTTATTGAACAGTGCAATCTCTCTTTAGATGTTTTCCCCTTACCACCCTTCTTAGGGTTCCAAGAGAGGCTAATCAGTTAATCCTTCCGCACACAGGGCTTGATGGGAAAAAGCATATTGTGGGAGGGAATACAATTTTTTTTCAGTGGCAGTGGATTCAAGAGGGCTAATAAATTTTTAACGTATTTTATGAAGTCCCTTTTTCATACTCAGTACAACTACAGCTCTCTTTAACTATTTTCCCTGCTATTGTTCCAGAATACTTTCTCTGCATCCAGCAGGATATGTAATTGTAAGTCTCTGCAACTCTGTATTTGCAGCCCTGTAGTTTGAGAGAAATACACTATGGAATCACCACAAATATCTAATACAGAATTGAGACAAATTTAAAGTCTGAAAAACAGAAACAATATATAACAAGGATAAATTGAAACTAAGATCAAGAAACCAGGGTTATGTTTCAGTATTTCAAGTTTTCTTCAAGTGCTTACAAGTGAAATAACATAGACAACAATCAGAATTCCAGAAGACTGGCAGTATACATGCCTCTTCATAAAAATAAAGCAAGTTGAACAATGGTTATCTTTTTAAAAATGAGTTTTCTGAGTTACCTGATGAGTATCTCCTCCCTGCCACCCACAGTACTACAGGCAGTAATTAACTTGTGTTTCTCTGACTGGACAGGATTTGAACACTGGTCTCCTGAAGTCCTAGTCCTATATTCAAAGGACTATGCTGTACAAGCTCCTATCAGCTATTACGTAGCTTGCTTTACTCCTTTTATGATCCTGACAGCCTTCTGGTTTTACAATTACTCCCCATGCTATTTTGCTTGCAAGCAGAATGCAGAAGATGTGACGTGACAAAACATGTCTGTGGTTTATTTGTCTTAATTCCAGTTTAAGTAGCTAGAGTTTCTGGGAGCTGAAGTCCCAAACACCTGCAGGGCCAAAGGTTGGACAGTACTGCACTACACAATTATAGTACTTTGATTTCACTTTAACTGCCATCCTGTGGAATCAGGATTTGGAATTTAGGAAAGACTATTTAGAATCCTCAGCCAGAGAGCTGCACTGCATCACCAAACTACAAAACCCCCAGGGTTCCATAGGCTGCAGCCGTGGCAGTTAAAGTGGCATCATAGTCCTCTAACTGTAGGATGTGAAAGGGCCCCTGCTTACTTATGTGCAAATTTTGTCTATAACCTCTATTCATCCAACAGCCTGGGATACTTCAACGAAACACCAGTAATGGCTTATATAAAAACATGCTTCAGATCTTGAGTTACTTCTGCAAGCCTCCCATCTGTTTGTGAGTGTTCCCACCAACAGAGTAGGGCTGACTTCGGATTTCCCCTTCCCTCTGCACCCACAAAACTATTATAGAGACCTTTAAGACATTGTGAAACAAGGCTGGGGAGAAGATTCCTTTCACCCAACAGATTATCTGATTAGTCTCAGTTGTAGCCATGAACAAGAGGACTCTTTCTGTCCAGGGACAACAGGTAGGATTCAAAGCCATATGACTAACTTCAGATATATGCCAAGGCTGCAAACAACTTTCTTACTGCACAATAGTGACTAACACAACTAAGAGGAAAAATGTGTATGGAAACTATAGATAGGCAATCCTTCCTTGCACAAAGGGGTTAAACTACATGTTGGTCCTCTCTTTACAAATGGAAATCAATGGCAAAACGCTTCTCATCTTCTCCTGCTGTTGTGATTGATTATTCCGAGATAGTCCCTCTGGGTCTGGTCTCTGGAAGAAGGCATGGTAATAAACTGACTTAAGAATTTCTTTTAGAATTAAAATGTAAGGATGCTTGCTAGATGGATCTGCTGGTACATCCAGCTGCCATTCAAACATATTCTGCCAGTGAAGTTATGGAAACAACGGAAGGAAATTACCAAAAAACAGGGATTATTTAACGGCTTGATGATTAAACCTGTCTATATTTGCACGTGAGTACAAACAGTAATGGTGGGGAATGGGGAAGACACTTTCTCTTTAGACCACAGATGGGAAGCCGTTGACTTTCTGGATATTTGAAACTACATATCTCACAATCCCTTATCACAGGCAATGCACACCAGTGCTGCTGGGATTTGACATGTAAAGCATCTAGAAGAATCAAAAGATGCCCTCCCCTGCCTTCAATTATGCACGGGCATATTAGACCACACAACGTTTGACCGAACCTCTCTGTTCTGAATGGGAAAAGGGAAGGAATTCTTACATTAAAAAGCAACAATACTTGACCCATTAAACAGGTCGCATTTTTTTGTTTGTTGTGTGCCTTCAAGTCACTTCTGACTTAGGGTGACCGTAAGGTGAACCTATTGCAGGGTTTTCTGTGGGCTGAGAGCATGTGATACACCTAAGGTCACCCAGTGGGTTTTCATGGCCAAGCAGCGAATTGAATGTTGGTCTTCAGGGTTATAGTCCGGTGCCCAAACCACTACATCACACTGGCACATTTTTACCCTATTAAAATTAATTAAACTAGCCTTGGCAGTCCTTTGTATTCATTGTACTTACATTCCCTTTAAAGAGCTCATAGAATCTCTACTGCTCATGCCTATATCATGGGCAATGGGCCACATATAAAATTCTTTTGTGGGTCCGCTGTTAATACATACACGGCCTAATAAAGTATAATTATAGTACAGTCTATACCTGTATATTGTAGCTCTCAGCATGATGTACCTCCCAGGTTGTAAGCATAAAATGGTCACGGAATATATCCTTTGAACTTCTTGGAGAGTTAGACAGGCATAGATTAAAATAAACATATTGACCTGACTGTATTTTGAATCCAGATATGAGTTCTTTACTCATGCAAGCATTGCGGAGAGTCCACATTTAGATTTCTCACTACATTTGGTATTTATTTAAATGAACCTTGTATCACTTTGCAGTTCTTTTGTGACAAGAGAAGATTCTGCTCCACTGTATCTATCTACTGCAAAGGAAATGAAAATACACCAGTATATCTTTATGACAAGATACTCAGCAGGATACTGCAGTGGCAATTAAGCTGCAGAACTCACTTGTCTATTCACCTGAGAGCTATTAATAGGAAAGGTCTTGGGTATTAACCCTGAAGCTAGAGGACATAATTAGTTCTCTCCAATCCTTATAGGAAATCTAAATGAGGTAATTGTCACATTTTTGCATTCCATAAGCAAAAAATAGTGTGTCTCAAAAACCCTAAAATGTGTATTACTAGATTGACCTTTATTAAACTAACTCCAAGGAGACAAAATTGTGTGCAAAGTTTTTAGTCACGCAAGATGGCACAAAATCAGACAGGGAAAAGGGAAGAGGGGATAGGGAGGCTTGATCTCTAAGTCATGTCTGCCTGGCAGCTACCTAAATATAATGGAGAAGAAGAACCTTTGGAATCACAAACGGGCTTTGGCAGGTGACCAGATGGTATTCTGTTTCCAACTGGCTTCATCCCTGGCAATGGTGGGAGGAGGAAAGACAATAAAGTTTGATTCTCTATTTTGAAAATACAAACTCTGCAAAAACTCAGAATTGTCTTCGTTCAGAAGCTCACGTGTTTTTCTCTCAGTGGAGAACAAGAAATAACTAGACCAGAGGTGGGAATTATGTAGTTCTCAGGATATTTCAGGTAGGAATTACTGCTTTGGAGGCCTTAGGTGTGTCTGATCTTGGAAGCTAAATAATACCAGGTGCTGCTATTATTCTGCTTTCAACATCCTGTGGAATCCTGGGGTTTGCAGTTTAGGGAGAGGCACCTTTAGCCTCGGTAACCTACAGACCCCAGATTTCCACGGGATGTTGAAAATGGAAAAATAGCACTATAACAGGGTGGTGCGGAAAGGCCTCAAGAAGTAACTAAACAAGAAGTGGAAATTGTGTAGCTCTCAGGATATTTCAGGTAGGAATTACTGCTCTGAAGGCCTCAGGTGTGTCTGATCTTGGAAGCTAAATAATACCAGGTGCTGTGGGCTAAATTTCAGAAGAAGGCAATGGCGAACAACCTCTATACTATGAAATTCATGGGGTTGCCATAAGCTAACAGGCAGCTTGAAGGCACATAGACAAGCGATGTTGTTGGACTGAAGCACTAGCCAGTATACTGGGAGTTGTAGTCCAACAACATCTGGAGAGCCATACAGTTCCCATGTTTGAACTAGGCATCTTCATATTGTCAGTGCTGAAGATGATTCTAGATGCTAGATTAGCTTTTTTCAAAAAAGTCAAAAGAAACCAAATTGGACCAGTTTTCCTGGCGGGTACAGGCAGATGAACCATCAGAGTTCATTCCATTGCATACCACTTTTTTACTTTAAAAAAAGGAAAGTGGGAGAAATCTAATAGCACCTGATTTATCTTAGCATTAGCTTTATGGATTTCAGTCATCTTGTTTGCCTCTATCTTGTTTCCAGAACTGATTGCTGTGGGAGTTGAGGGGGGTGTTAACTCATAAAATGTAATGTTATTATCAATCTGACCTTTTAAACCATTTTACCCCTTTAATTAAGTAGCTCTCCCTCATCCCTTTCTCTCAAAGATTACTGCATCTATATTTTGCAACTGTGGTTTTAAAAATGAGAGGGAGGGAGAGAAAGATTGCTCTGGCTGCAAAAAAAAAAGTAAACCAGTCAGTATACTATTTCTCAATCCCTCAGGGAAGAATGTTGTAATAATTTAGAATCAAGTCAGGGAGACTGGCCATGTGAATGGTAAAAAAGAAATTACTTACAGGTACCAGAAGGTGTTTTAAGCAAAAGAAGCAAAGGGGAAGCCACCAATTTAATCAAGTTTCAGGGAGAAGACCCTGTCTGATCTTGGAAGCTAAGCAGGATCAGACTTGGTTAGTACTTGGATGGGAGACTGCCAATATTTACCAGGTGTTGTAGAAGAAGGAACTGGTGGAATCACCTCTGAGTATTCCTTGCACAAGAAAACCCTATGACATTTCTGGGGTTCTTCTTTGTGGTCTCTGTGCCTCATACATTAGGAGCTTTCGCGCCTGCGTGGTAGTGTTCGGAAAATTCTAGAGCTTAGTAGCTTGGCAGGAACCCCTCCCCCATGCCAGTGCTGCGCATGCTCAGCCCGCTGAGCAAAGGTCACTCCTCAGTTCTTTCTTGTCCGCCGTAGCGAACAGAAGGTTCTTCTTAGTGGCTTGTGCTTTTCTTGGCGTTTCTTCACGTTTTCGACTTGGATTTCGGTTTTCTGACTAACGGTTTTGGATTGCGGACTAATGGTTTTGGATTGCGGTATTTTGAACCCCCTTTCTCTCTCAGACTTCTCCTTGGTCTATGTCGGCGCTTTTTAAAAGTTGCGTCTCTTGTGGGCGGAAGGTCGCTTTATCAGACAAGTACCACGAGTGCCTTTTCTGCTTGGGCGAAGGCCATAACATCCAGGCCTGTCCTGTTTGTCGGCAGTTCACCCATCAGACTCTGCGCGACCGCTTGGCAAGACTCAAATCTCATTGTTGGGAGGAGTCCTTGCGAGCACAAGAACAGCCCGAGGCCCGCGTCGTGATGGCAGAGACATCGGCACGACCAGTGACCATTCCATCGATGGTGTTGGCAGCTGCTGCACTGTCCACTTTGTCGGTCCCGGTCCCGGTCCCGACGTCGAAGCTACCGAGGATTCTGAAGCTATTGGCACCTCTGACTCAGGAGGCACCTGCGGGCTCGCAGGCCTCAGCCTCCTCCAGGTCTTTGACAGCTGCCCAATGGAAATGTCCTCCTACCCAGGACGTCGGGAAGGAAAAGGAGAAGGAGAAGAAGAAGAGAAAGAAGGAAAAGAGGCACTCCCCTTCTAAGGAGCCTCGCCTCCCGACGCCTCCACCAGCCCAGCTCCCTGGGCATCCGGAAGAGCAGTCGGACCACCAAGAGGTCCTCAATGTGTTGGACGAGGAGCAGGCTGTGGAGATTGTGCCCTTGGAACCGCCCAAACTAACAGTTGCGGTTACCCCACTGAGTCACTGCAGATTGGTTGACCGCCGGGAGGAGGCTATGGCCTGAAATCGGCCTTTGCCCAGTCAACGGCCAGCCTCTAGAAGGAGTGAGTCCCACTGTCCCGAACAGAGAGCTAGGCATCTATCTCCACACCACAGGGCCTGCACCACCTCTATCCACCAGTATTGCCACCG
Organism: Iguana delicatissima; assembly: GCA_948472985.1. NCBI lineage: Eukaryota > Metazoa > Chordata > Lepidosauria > Squamata > Iguanidae > Iguana > Iguana delicatissima. The sequence goes on from CAOKZL010001027.1 coordinate 616,824, forward strand.
CTACCACTGTGGTCATTATCATTAGTGCTATCACAGCTGACGAGATTGCCCTTCGAGCCCATGGCGACCACAGAAAACAGGCTGCTCACCCTGAAAACTGCCTTCTTGATGGCTGTCACCTCTGCCAGGCGGGCGGGAGAGCTGATGGCCCTACGGTCTGACGAGCCATACCTCGTCTTCCATAGAGACAAGGTGGTCCTTCAGCCTGACATCTCTTTCTTGCCGAAGGTGGTGTCTAATTTCCACCTCAGCCAAGACATCATCTTGCCGACCTTCTACCCGGACCCGACTACACCTTTGGAACGATCCCTTCACTCCCTGGATGTTCGTTGGGCCTTGGCCTTCTACAAGGACAGGACTGCCTCTTTCCGACAGACCCCACACCTCTTTGTGTGCTATGGCAGCATCGAAGAGGCCATAAAGTTTCCACCCAACATTTTTCCAAATGGGTGGCCCAGACTATCCAGCTGGCATACGAGCTCGCCAAGAAGCCTCTGCCAGTGTTCCTTCGGGCTCATTCCACCAGAGCTGTGGCGACATCTGCAGCCCTCCTACGGGGAATCAACCTGCAGGAACTCTGCCATGTGGCGACCTGGTCCCTGCCATCGACCTTTGTGCGCCACTAAAGGCTAGTCCCGTCGGGATGCTCGGTTTGGACGTGCTGTGCTAGCTTCTGTTCTCTAGGACCTGACCCACCATCCTACAGGTAATCTACACAGTCTCCTAATGTATGAGGCACAGAGACCACGAAGAAGAAGAACAGGTTGCTTACCTGTAACTGTGGTTCTTCGAGTGGTCATCTGTGCCCTCATACATGCCCACCCAACCGTCTCCTCTTTTCAGGTCCCTTTTCTCGGTGGACCAAAGAACTGAGGAGTGACCGTTGCGCGGCGGGCTGAGCATGCGCAGTACCGGCATGGGGGAGGGATTCCCGCCAAGCTACTAAGCTCTAGAATTTTCTGAACGCTACCGCGCAGGCGCAAAAGCTCCTAATATATGAGGGCACAGATGACCACTTGAAGAACCACAGTTACAGGTAAGCAACCTGTTCTTACCATAAATTGACAGGTCATTTGAAGACACACTGCTTTCTCATGGGTTGGAAACTGTATTCTCTGGCTATTTCCACACTAGCCTGTTATAATACTATTATTCCGCTTTCAACATCCTATGGAATCCTGGGATTTGCAGTTTAGGGAAGGGCCAGCTAGTACAGAAATGGTCTCTGTTACTACCGCAATATTCTCTTTCTTTTTCCTCTCTTTTTTGTTCTCTTTCCCTATTTCCACAGGGAGGGGATCATGTGGAACTCCCTAGAGCGGAGTAATGCATTTCCAAGGCCTCCCTTCAACTTTGACTGCTTAGTTAGGAAAGGTTAGGCATTTAGCAACTAAACATGACATTTCCATTGTAATTAGCTTGTACACTAATTGACAAATGGTAATTAAGCAAATTAATACATTAAAAACACATTTATCCCAAGGTGTACAGCCTCCCAACTAATATGTGCTAAGCTTGAGGTAGCTGGGTGTCAGTCTTAAAGCTATGGCAGAGACACAGAAACACATGTACAACTTCATTATTATAAATACAGAGCTGTATTTAGCGAGTACAGAACCTCCATTTTAAATTTCTGGTTCTATAAACCACAGACTAGCCACAGTGCTAAGGGCCCTAGTGTGTAAGCAGCTCAGTTGCAGAACTAGGGTAAAATCAGCCTAATCAGAAATCCAGAAATGCTGGAGAGTGTTAAGATTCTCCTCCCTTCCACTGGTCAAGACTGTGGTGAGCTGTTGCTTGGCAAATGGCCATCTGCACAGACCCTCTGCCTTTTAAAATGGAAGGTTAGTTAGCGGATGGATGAACATGTGCTTCATAGAAATGAAATGCTCCCATTTGTAACCTAATCGCAGCCAGAGAGCAAAACAAACGGCTCTCATCTTAAATAGCCTAAATATAGAAATCAATAAAGGTAACAATATTATGTAATTATGGCTGCTGTCTGCCAGGCACTCAAAACAGATGCTGCTAAAAGATGATGTATAGATTTCCTCCCTTTACCTCTGAGCACTTTGATGTTACAATAAATGTAAATTAACCCCTTACTCTTCTTGCGGAGGGGATATGAGGGGACCGAAACAATAGAAGCGTAACAGTGGCCAAGGATACCAAGGATGGCATCCCACTATCTTCCTGGCTGTTTCTCCAGAGCTCCTCCCCACCCCTTTCTGTTGGCAGACAAAGCTGTGTTAATTCATACCATCTGACTTTGCCCCTTCCTCCCAGCTATTCTCCTGTTCAGATGGATGTTTGCTAGCAATGGAGGAAAATTCAGTATGATTGAACTGTCACTCTGGTTGACTACTGTATGTGGAATTTGGGGGAGGGCAGACCTTATGTTTTGCCTCTATCAGCTGCTGGGCAACCTTGCTTACAATTTTCTAGAAGCTTGTCGGCTCAGAACTTAGAGCCTACACAAGCATTTTCTAGTATATGAATAGTGACTCCAGCTGACTATGGTTAAATAATTGTCTTCTTAGTGTTTCAATTAGATTTTACCATGTACATTTTTATTTTTATTTTTTTTTATTAATGCTTTATTAAAACACAAAATAACAATCATACCATACAATCATCACATCTACATACATCCAAATTGTCGTTTCTACTACGAAGATTCTTCTTATCTTCTTTTCCATCTTCTTTTCTCAATTTCACTTCCTAGGTTCACCTATCCCCAGTTCTTTTTACGTAAATCATAAATTCTTTCTCTTCTTTACTACCCTATAATGGTTACCCCAATATACATTTCCATTATTTTATTAGTCCATTTCGCTTTAATTCCCTATCATTCCATACTTTTAACCTTTATTCTTAACAGGAATATGTCTATCTTCTAATTTCGGAGAATCTTTTCCCTTCTCTCAATTAATTTCCAACTTTAGCTCCTTCTAAGTACTCCTCAAGTTTTCTCCATTTCTCTTCAAACTTTCCCTGCATTTTTCCCTGAATCATCCCAGTTAATTTATCCATATTTTTCATCTCTACAACTTTTAACAACCATTCAACTATTTGGGGTGTATCATTATTCTTCCATCTCTGTGCAAAAAGCAATCTCGCTGCAGTAATCATATAAAGTATAACTTGCCAATGCTTTCTTTTAACCTCTTGCTCTATCTTATAAGTCATGTTCAATAAAAACAGTTCTGGTGTAAACGGTAAATTAATTTTTAAGATACATATCATTTCGCTATGAATCTTTTTCCAAAATTTTTGCGCTTTATCACAAGTCTACCATATGTGAAAATAAGTACCGTTATCCTTATTACACTTCCAGCACTTATTATTTTCTATCTTATATATTTTGCTTAATTTAACAGGATCCAAATGCCATCTATATAACATTTTAAGATAGTTTTCTTTCAGATTTTGTGCAACTGTGAATCTATTCACTTCTCTCCAGCTACTCTCCCAATATTCCATTTGAATCTCATATCCGAAATTTTTAGTCCATTTCACCATAGCCTCTTTTACTTGCTCTGTTTCTAATTCTCTTGTTAATAACAAATCATATAGCTTTGAAATTGTCTGTTTCTGTGATTCAAAAATTATCTTCCGAAATAAATCCTCTTTCAGTTCTGATTCAATACCTTCCGTATTTTTATCCATGATGTATCTTTCTTTCATTTGCCTGTACAAATACCAATGACATTTAAATCCTAGCAATTCTAATTCTTCTCTGGATTTCAACACTAATTCATTATGCTTTTCACTTAATATATTACTGTATCTTATCCATCTCTCATGAGGATCTCTCCATCTGCCAAAAAGCACCTCATGTGGAGATATCCATTGTGGTATTCTTACATAATATGTTTTCTTAAATTTTAACCAGTTTGTCAAAAGTGCCCTTCTCAAGTAGTGGTTTTGGAATTCTTTATCTATCTTATATTTCTCATAATACATATAGGAATGCCATCCCAATCGCTTTCCTGCCCCTTCTAAACTTAGTAGCTTTTCATCCTGTAGCATTATCCATTCTTTAATCCACAAAAGTCCACAAGCTTTATGATATAATCTCAAATCAGGTAGTCCAAAAACCCCTTTTTCTTTTCTTTCTGTTAATAACTTCCATTTTATTCTTGGTTTCTTTTGCTCCCATATAAATCTGGTCAAGTCCCTCTTCCAATCTTTAAATGGTTTGTCATTTATAATGATTGGTAAATTCTGAAATAGAAAAAGTAATCTAGGTAACACATTCATTTTTATAGCAGAAATTCTTCCCATTAGTGATAATTTTAACAGTTTCCATATTTCCATCGATTATTTTATCTCCTTCCATACTGTTCCATAATTATTCTCAAAAAGTTGATTTTTCTTGGAGATCCATATTCCAAGATATTTCACTTTGTTCTCTACATGAAAACCTGTTCTTTGAATCAAATTTTCCTCCTCTTCTTTTCTCATATTCTTAGTTAATATTTTCATTTTATCTTTATTTACTTTAAACCCTGCAACTTCTCCATATTGTTCCATTCTTTGAATCAATAAATCAATGCTATTTTCCGGATTCCCCAATATTACCATCAAATCATCTGCATATGCCCTTACTTTATGCTCATAACCTCTTACTTTACATCCCATTATATTAGGGTCATCCCTTATTACATTTAATAATACTTCCAAAGTTGTTATAAATAACAGCGGCGAAAGTGGGCATCCTTGTCTCGTTCCTTTTCTGATCCCAAAATAGTTTGTTCTGTCCCCATTAATAATTAGCGCTGCTTTCTGGTCCTTATAAATCTCTCTTATCCAAGTCAAAAACTTTTGTCCTATTCTCATCTTTTTAACCACTTCTATCATAAAGTCCCATCTAATATTGTCAAAAGCTTTCTCTGCGTCGATAAAAATCATAGCTAATTTCTTTTCATTATGCCTTTCATAGAATTCAACAATATTGAGTGCAGTTCTAATGTTATCTTTAATTTGCCTATTTGGCAAAAACCCATTTTGATCTGTTTTTATAACTCCCTGAAGGACCTTTTTCAATCTTTCCGCTAAAATACTCGCGAAGATTTTGTAATCCAGATTCAGCAGTGAAATTGGTTGATAATTTCCTGGGTTTTTCTTGTCTCTCCCTTCTTTCGGCAACAATGCGATACTAGCTTCATTCCATGAATCAGGCTTTCCTTTCTCTATAATATCATTAAATAATTTTTCCATGGGTTTTATCAGCAGCTCCTTTAAATTTTTAAAATATATTGCAGAGAAACCATCTGGACCAGGTGCTTTTGCTATATCCTGTTTTTTTATAGCTTCCTCTATTTCATTAACCGTTATCTTCCCCTCCAACATTTGTTTCTGTTCCTCTTTAATTTTTTTTAATATTTTGGGATCCTAAATACTCTTCTATTCTTTTACGGGACTTCTCCGAGTTCTGTAAACTATACAAACTTTTATAATAACTATGGAATATTTTCTTTATTTCTTGTTGATTTGTTGTTATTTTCTTTCCATCACTAATCTCTGTAATCAATCTTCTTTCCCTCTCTTTTCTAAGCCTGTATGCCAACCACTTCCCCGGTTTATCCGCATGTTCAAAGTATCTTTGTTTCAACCATTGTATCTTCCTCCTTATCTCTTCCTGATTTTCTGCATTGATTTGCTCTTGTAAAATCTTCAAATTCTGTCTTGCTTTTTCATCAAGCGGGTTCTTTCTCAACTTATCTTCTTGCACCTTTATTTCACCCAATAGCTTTTGATACTTTTCCCTCTTTCTCTTCTTCAATTCTGATCCTAACTTAATCATTTGACCTCGAACAACCGCCTTTCCTGCATCCCAGATTGTTTTCATTTTCAGATCTTCTGTCATGTTTTCTTCAAAGTAATATTTAACCACTTCCTTTATCTTCTCCAAGCAACATTCATTCTGAAATAAACTATCATTAAGTCTCCAACTTATTCTTTTCCTCATAGATTTAGTTCTAATTGAATTGGATTATGGTCTGACAACGTTCGTGGGAGTATCTGCATCTCTTTCACCCTTTGTAGTAAATTCTTAGAAATCATGAATATGTCTATCCTAGACATTGATTTATGTGCCTCAGAATAAAATGTGTATCCTTCCGAATTTTTATAAAGCCCTCTCCAAATATCTTGTATCATCAGCATTTTGGCTAATTTAAAAAAAGATTTTGGTAATTTTCCTTGATTTTCCTTAAATTTTCTTTGTGTTTTCGGGGCTAATCTATCTATTTTTGGATCTAAGACCCCGTTCATATCCCCCATCATCAAAAAATTGTTTTGATTGTTCTCTTCCGAGTACTTCAAGATCTCCTGACTCAGTTTTTCATAAAATTCACTCTTCTGTTCAATTGGGGAGTACACAGCTATTAGTAGAACTTTCAATTCTAAAAATTGAACTTCAACTCCCAAATAGTGTCCATTCTTATCTATAAATTTTAATTCAGAGGGATATTTCTGATTTATATATAAAGCGACCCCTTTTTCTTTTTATCTGAGGCTGCAATGTAATTTTTTCCCAGCTTGGGATTTTTTAAATATTTGGAATCCTTCTCTCTAATTTTCGTTTCTTGAAGACAAATCACATCTGCTTTTATTTTTTCTATATAGTGAAAGATTTGTCTCCTCTTATAATTAGTGTTCAGTCCTTTTACATTCCAAGAAAAAATCCTTATTGTTGTCTCTTTCATTTTAGTCGTTTACCCTTGTATATCATCATCTTCAAGATATAAATCTTCAATTTCCATTTCCAGTCTTTGTGGATTATCCGTTTCTATTCTTTCCTCTCTCTCTTCTCTTTCTGATCCAGATTCTGGACAGCTTTCTTTCTCCTCACTGAACTCTCTCTCATCATCTCGAGCCTTTTTCTCTCTGTTCCCCATGTCCGAAGCCTCATCCTGTGTTGACTGTTCCTCCTCTCTTCTTTTCATACTCTTCTGAGAGATTTTTACCTCTAATTCTCTTATGAGTTTCCCATATGTCTCTTTAGCTCTCTCTATATTTGTAATTTTATGTCTTCGTTGTTTATATGTGTATGTCAATCCTTCCAGTCTTTCCCATTTATATGAGATTCCATGCTTTTGTAAAAGTTGAGTCAAGAATTAAACTCTTGTCTTTTCTTCAGAATCTCATACGGAATGTCTTTAAATATTTTTATAATGTTCCCTTCTATCACCAGTTGTCTTTCATAACTTAATTGTAATATTCTTTCCTTATATCTTGTTCTCATAAAGCTCACTACAATATCTCGTGGCCAATTCTTTTCCCTGGCAGTTCTCGAATTAGCTCTGAAGATTCGATCAATCTCCTTTTCAACTTCTTCTTCTGCAACGCCCATATAATTTGCCAATGCCAGAATAACTACTTCATCTGTTTTTCCTCCTGAAGATTCCAGAACACCTCTAAGTTTAATGCATCTATCTCGATATCTCAGTTCCTGGTGTAATGCATTCAAGTCTGTTTGTCTTTGTGATTCCCTCATCATCTCTCTGTCTTTTTCTAATTGTGTTGTTCTTTCTTGTGTCTCTTGCATCTCCGTTTTAATCAATTTAATATCTTTACTCATAACATCCATTTTCTTCACAATGCCATCTAGCTCCTTCCTTATATCTGCTTTTATTTCAGCCCTTGTATCCTTCATTTCCTTTCTCATCTCTCTCATCTCCATTTTCAGACTTCTTATCTCATTCAAGACCTCTGTCATTGGATTACCAGTATCTATCGACACCCTTCTTGGTGAATCTGTTAGCTGTATTTGAATCTGTGTCTGAGTTCTTGTCCCTTCCTTATTCCAGATGCCATTTTTATTTATTTATTTGTTTAAACAGTGTATTTCCTATTAACTTACACTAGATGGCGCTATTGTATCTTCACTTCACTTTACTCCACTTCACTTCTTTTTAGTAAAATGTCCTTCAAAGATTATCAGACGTCCTCTCTTATTATGAGTTGACCTTCCAGGTGCACTGACTTATGTTGTTCTGGCTTAATTAGTACAAGGTCATAAGAAATCATAACAAATCACTGTGCAATTATTCTATCCCCACGTTTCCACAATATATCCTTCAATGTATATATGAACAAACAGAAAATATTATTCAGTTTAAATATAGCAATCAAAAGTCAACATAAATCATTATATATGAATCAGTAAATATCAACGTAATTCAGTAGGGGAAAAAAAACATTCAGAGCAAAAGTTACCCTTCAAGGACACTTTCATGTCCTTTTCCCAGTCTTTGAATCCTGTCAGGCGAGCTCAAGCAGGTCTGTAAATTTGTTTTAGCCTCTGCTTTGTGTTCATCCGTTTCCCCCGCGAGCTCAAGCCTGACTTCGCTGCAACAAAGATCTCGTCTCCTCCCCACTATTTGTCCACTGTTCAATATCTTCAAAAAGCTGTAAGTTAAATTATCAAGCTGTCTTCCCTTCTCAATCCCTTCTCAGTCCTTTCCCAAATGATACTTGGCAATTCCCCAAATACAACATACTCAGACTAACCATTCCTCGAGATCCAAATCGTCCCCAAATAGTTTCTCTTTTTGTCTTTAGAAACAGAAAAACTGTCTCAACCTTTTTTAGTTTATATACTATTAATATCACTGTTACATTTATCTTCTGCTGGCGAGTTCAAGCGGTTTCGGTGTTGTCCCTTCACGTAAACTCTGTTGACGATCTCCCTCAATCTCCCCGCGAACTCCAGCCAGCCAGTTAATTCCGTCGCTTCCCCACCAAAAGCTATCTTTTTACCCCACGTCGCATTCACTTCCTCAGTTAAAGTTGTGATATCTTTTAAACAATGAGCTCCGGCACCCTATTCATTGCATATTCCAGGTACCTTAGCTCTTTTTGTATTATTTTCCCCTTGGGATATAGTCCAGTAGATTCCCGATCTCTCTCCCACTTCGTTCCTGTGTCTTCAAGCTAACAACCAATGGTACGATCCTCCAACCTTAGAGAAATAAATGACTGGGTCTTAAGTAATACCTCGCTTAAATTATATTGTAAAGTTCATCGTCCAGGTCCGGTTAGAAAAGGTCTCGGACACCGCTGTGCTGCTATTGCAGCTGCTAGCCAGGCGGACGGGGTAGCTCTGCGACCTCTCCTCTTCTCGACACTCAAGTCCAATCGTCCTCTAGCTGAAAGGGAATCTTGAGGTCCCCGTCGAGCCCCTCTGAGCCCCCTTTACCAGGGGGGCACTTCTGCCGCGTTAGAACTTTGGCAATTCCGCTTGGCAAGGAAATGAAGCACGAGCCTTCGCGCTATCCCTCCAATCACGGCGCCATTGAGACCCGGAAGTTTCCTTACCATGTACATTTTTAAATGATGTATACCTCCTCCTCTAGAACCTGCTTTTGGCTAGAAAACATTCTTAACATACTGTGCTCAAGAAGTTGGTCTAAATATCCTAAAGGCACTAGATCCTAGCTGATCTTGGAAGTTAAGCAGGGTCAGTCCTGGATGGAAGCCTTCCAATTAATACCAGGTACTGTAGGCTATATTTCAGAGGAAGGAACTGGCAAAACCACCTTTGAGTATGCCTTGCCTAAGAAATCCCTATTGAGATTCATGAGGTTGCCGTAAATCAACAGGAGACTTGAAGTCACATGCACACACTATAAAGAAAGATCAAGTTTCCTTTGAAGAAGGTTGGGAAACTTCAGCTAGCTTAGAGAGCTGCAGCCAGAGTGCTGACTGGGGCAAGATATAGGAACCATACTACTTTTCTGTTAAAATAGCTCCACTGGATCTCAGTTTGTTTTCAGGAACAATTCGAAGTGCTGGTTATGACCTATAAAGCCCTGTATGGCTCCGTTCCAGGCTATCTTGGCAGACTATATCTCCCTATATATGCCTGCTTGGACCTTGAGATCACCAGGAGAGGCTCTTCTCTCAGTTTCACCATCTTCCCAAGCACAGTTGGTGGGGACACACCAGAGGGCCTTCTCAGTGGCTTCCCCTAGACACTGGAACACCTTTCCCAGGGAGGCTAGGCCCCCTCCCTGTCATCATCCTGTCAGTAGGGAAACCCCTTTTTATTCCAACAGGCTTTTAATACAGAAAGTTTTTAGAAGAATGGGCTAGAAAGTACTATATTGTTTTAAATTGTATGGTTTTTAATGGCCTAATATTTTTAACTGTTTTTTTCCATTTTAACTAGAGATTTGAAGTGTTTTTAATACTGTAATTATTTTAATTTTATTTTAAGGATCACTTTTTGTATATTTTTTAACTGTTTTGCTCTTTTAAACTGTAAGGCACCTTGAATCCCAATTCTGGGAAGAAGACAGGATAATACTAATACTAGCAGGTGATACATAGCATACCATTTTGACCTTCTTGTGTACCATCCTAAGCTTTATCAAGTTTATTTTGATTGGATGTGAGAATCCTGGATACACATAGGAGCTACGTATACCACCTCTCTCCCCTTCAACCCATCTAACCCAGCCTTCTACGTAAAGAAGGCTAGAATCCTACCAAATAATTTGGAGTCCTGGATTTACACTCATCTATGCATTTTAGTAGGAATCAGGCACTTTTATCCGGAGAACTAGTGCAGTGCAGTGATTAAAATAGGTGGGCTGGGACTTGGGAGAGCAAAGTTCAAATCCCTATTGAGCCATGAAACTCACTAGATGGCCATGGGCCAGTCACTCTTCCTCAGTGTGAGCTACTTCATAGGGCTTTTGTGAAGATACAGTGGATCACGAAAGCCACATACAGCTGCTTGAACTCTCTGGAGAAAAAGTGGGATATAAATGTAGACTAAATTAACAAAATATATGTGTGTAGGCACATGTAATGACCATTTGCTCTGTTATATAGGCCCTAGAGCTGAGCAAAAGAGTGTTCTTAAAAGAGGCCGCTTTCTTGGCAACCATACCATGGTCTCCATCTGTTTTATTCACTGTCTTTATACAAATGTGATAGACATTATGTTGCTTTCAAAGAGCTTTGTTAGTCTAAATCTCATAGCTTATGAGGTGCAGAAGTGTGAAAGCTGAGCAGTTATATGAATGACATAAAAGCAGTTACAAAGCTGATTCAGACCTGCTTACAAAAGGGGACAAAACCCAGTTTGCCAGAAGTCTTTACATTTTACTTCAGTTATCAATAAAAGAATGACACTGTCATTTTGAAGTTTTGGCATTCTAACAGCTTGGCTTTTTTATGTCAGAGTTCTTGATCTTTTCACAGAAATGAAATATGAAAACCAAAGAAACCTTGTTTTAGATAAGAGTACAAATCACCATTTTGAGAGGCCTCTTTTTCATTATAATATGTCTTTATGCGGTAGTTTAAACTTCAGAGAATTTAAATGTAAACCTAATACACTGAGTTTCATTTGAGAACTGCCTCCAGATCTGTTTCAGACTTTACCTCCTGAAGTTAAGATTTTGGTTCCATACACAGCGTAGCAAGTTAAATCTCGCAGGCACTGATTAGCAGAGACAAACTTCTACTTTTGAATGTTGAATAAAGAGGTTTTGCAGGACCATTCTTTTAAAAAGCACTTTTTCAAGGGGCAAAAAACATTCCTAAAGAAGAAAATTGGCAATAAAAATATGTCCCCCATCACCTCCTTGTTGAAAAACTGGAAAAAAATCCCACTCCCAAATTAAAAATAAACACATCTTCCCCACTCCTGTATATTTTTATAAGCTTTCATAGCTCAGCTCATTTAGCTCTGGGCTGTTTCCTGGGGATCGTATATGTGTCAGATGCTTGACTTTTTAAGGAACTGGTAGCCCCACAAACACTACTATAATTTCATCCAATGAGTCTCAGGCTTTATAGTACTCAGTGCCCAGGCCTGTCATACTACAAATTTATGGTGCTATTATTCCTTTTTAATTGCCAAGGCAACACCCCATGGAATCCTGGGATCTGGAGTTTAGGGGCATTTAGAATTCTCAGCCAGAGAGCTCTGGCGTCTCATCAAACCACAAACCTCAGGATTTCATTGGCTGTAGCTGTGGCAATTAAAATAGAACCATAATGATATAATTGTGTAGTGTGAAAAGGCCTAGGCTGGTCTTTATCTTAATGCCCAGGACAGATAAAACTTTCTTGGATTCCTCAGAAATGGTTTCAGCTGGTGTTTGAATCAAAACATATGACAGTGTCCTGAACTGACACACACTTAAGTTTCATTCTGCTACCTCAGTCTTCAAGGGAGGTAAGTGCTCCAGTATATTTTTCTTTGCTTGCTTCAAAATAGGTAAAAGGAGTGGAGCTTCTTGTCTGAAGTTGAAATGTAGAAGTGCTGTGGCCATACTAGCTGGAGGTGTTGTAGTCCCCAAAAGTAACCTTTCCAAGATCTGTAGGATTCTTATGTTATGGGGTTCAGGATGGATATAGAAGTTAGCCCACAATGTAGTTTGCTCAAAAGACATGCTGTCTTTCACGTGTCAACATTTGTTGCTTTAACTGTAAGGTGAAACCTTGGAGTCCACTAAATTCTATCTGTAACCAGTGGAAGTATGCTGGAATTCTTCATTCTCATCAAGTCACTGATGGAGATCTGTAGAAATTACTCCACATTCCTAGCAGCAGTATCAGCTCTTCAATAGTGAAAGTTTTGGATTCTATTTTTTCGCACACCCTACTTACATGGATGTTTGAACAGACTTGGATATTTACACAGCTTTGGCTTTAATGGTGAAATTCCGAGTCCTGTTGTAGGACCATTTATTAAAACTGAAGGTGTTCCTGTTATGTAGCTGTTATTTGGCTGTATATGTTCTTACAAGTTGTTATATATTGTCAGATTGTAATGCCTATAGGCTGTTGTTGTTCTGTATTACATACTGTCTTACTAACACTTAGCTGTTGAAACAATTATATAGTTATTTATTTGCTTTGTTTGGATAATTAAATAGTTGCCATTTGTTGAGAGATATGGCCTTGTAAGTTGTGATACATTGTTATGTTTTATTACCTCTTAGCTTCTCTTGTTTCATATTCTTCATGTTTTTCACAGTGTTACCTACTGTCCTATTAACACTTTTTTGATAATCTGGAGTTTGTCTTTTTCCCTCTGGCTTTCTTTTGGTGTTTTGCTTGTTTGGAGGCCCTCCCCTGTTTTGCTTTCCTAAAGGACCAGAGGGGCCCAGAACATCTGAGGGCAGCAGGTCAGTTTGGAGAAATAGGGCAGGCTGTGTGATATACCCAGTTCTGGCCTCCAACAGAAGGAAATGGCCAGGAGATTTGGGAGAAATAGTCGGAGGGTTGGTGTTTCTCCTCTCAATGGGAGGGCCAGCCTTGAATGATAAGCAACCAAAGTTACAAAACCAGATTCCAAAGAGGAGCTGGTGAACTGGAATTCATATGCAGGCTCAACACTCTCAGTCTTGGGTTGAATAGAGGCTGGGAGTGACCAGTTTTCCTCTAATGAGGGAAGATGACTGGTTCTACTTTTTTTATATAACATATATTCTTATCCATGTTATTTTTATGGTTTCCTGTGATTTCTCTTTGAAAACATGCCCCTTGTTTTCATGGACACCAGAGGCCAAGCTTGAGGCTCCACATAGATGCTTGTCAACATTACCCAGTGGGCCTTTCAGTAGATGGTTATGTAATCCTTTCTCCCACAAGGCATTTCCGCACTCCAAAAAATTCTTCTCTTGCTTTCTCTGCTTAACCTCACCCCAAATGTGTTGGATATGCAGCTCTGCAATAGGAAAAGGAATAAGTAATGGCAACTTAATTCAGAGGAAGGGCAGCTGGAGATAGGGTTAACTGACCTCCATTGCTGGGTTCAATTAATTTTTGAGAAGTATACTTCAGGTTCTTTTGTTTTTTAAATGAGAGCATCCTGTTCTATATATCAGAGTGTAATGTCCACTTTGGACCTTCTGGTGGCAGCAGAGGTCTCTTCCTAGCATTCTCTTCAATTCCACAGTCAGAAATATCTTTTCCGGTTTAAGGAAGGTTGTTGGGATTATGGCCATTTCCGCAATAGGCTCTATTATAGCTCTGTTATTCCACTTTCAGCATCCTATGGAATCCTGGGGTTAGGCCCCTCCCTAAACTGCAAACCCCAGGATTCCATAGGATGTTGAAAGTGGAATAATAGCACTATAACAGCCTAGTGTGGAAATGGCCTATGTTTCTCTTGCTCCAATCAATGGAGAGCCTAGAAATTTTACTTTTTTGAACTAATAATCTCAGAATTCCCCAGATAGCATGATTACTGAGCATTGGACTATCACTCTGGAGACCAGGGTTTAAACACCCTCAGAGTCATGGAAACCCACTGGGTTACCTTGCACAAATCATACTCTCTTAGCCTCAGAGAGGGGCAAAGTCAAAGCCCCTCTGAACAAGTCTTGCCAAGAAAATCTCATGACAGGCTCGTTTTAGGATTGCTATCATAAATTGAAAATCACTTGAAGGCACACAACAATGGCTAATGGGGCATTCTGGTCTTTTTAATTGTTGTTGTATGCCGTCATGTCAGCTCGAACTTGCGACAAACCAATAATAAACTCTTGGCAATATTTATTCAGAAGCAGTTTGCCATTGCTTTGCTCTGAGCCTGAGACTGTGTGACTCACCCAAGGTCAACCGCTGGGTTTCTGTGGCTTAGCAGGTATTCAAATTCTGGTCTCCGAAGGCCCTAATCTAACAGTCAGACCCACCACACCATGCTCACTCCATCCCTGTCTGTCTACTGTCTATCTATGTATCTATCTTGGTCAAAGGACTGTGTGAGAGCTATACAAACTATGGCATTTTAAGAGGCAAGCAGCTTGTCTAGATCGGGATTCTGATCCTGATCTCCCAAGATCCTAGCCCAACATTCAAGCCACTACATCATACTGATTCTATTCTAGGACCTGTAGATGTAAAAAGTATTTTTTTTTCCTAAGCTCTGAATCCATGCAATGTCTGAGTTAGCCTCAAGATTAAATCTATGTAAGTGTTAAAATATAAGGGAGGAGTAGGGCAAATGAACAAAACAATTTGTAACATTTCAGATCCAGAATCACATTTTTAGTGTGCCCTCATGTAAATGTTATGTGCATCACACTGTGAAACCACAAAATCCACACCCATCAATCACGGAACTTAGAACAGCAGGGACAAAGCATGTTCTCTCAGGTTTAACTCTCAAGATCTGTGTGTTTTTAATGGCCAAAAGGTTACCTCTCCTTAACACAAAAGCTGCATATAGAGATGCAGGTGTGGGGATGGGCAGCAATAGTGACATGAGAAACTAGAATAAGGTACTGAGGAGAATGAGTGAAATGGTTGGGATTGTATTTACATGTAAGGAGGAAGGGACTAGAAATACTTGATCAGCAGGGGTAGGCAGACAGAAGGGCAGGATGTGCTGGTAGATTCTGAGTTATCAGATGAGTATCTCTTCTCTGCCACCCCCTGCCCCTGCTACAGGAGGTAATTAACTTAATGTCAGATATTTGTTTTATCATTCCACAATGTTGTGGGACTGCCATGTGCTATTGTTGTCGTTTGTTGTTGAGTAAACTTTGACTTAAAGAAGAAGCATGATGTAGTGGTTTGAGCGTTGGAGACCAGGTTCAATTGTCTGCTCAGCTATGGAAACCCACTGGGTGACCTTTGGTGCGTCACACACTCTCAGCTCCAGAATACCCCATGACAGGTTCGTCTTAGGGTCTCTATGAGTCAGAAACCACTTGAAGGCACACAACAACAAGTTTCAACTCATGGTGAGTCTATGAATGTGAAAGAGCTCCAGTCATCAACTGTCCTGTCTTGTCCTGTGCTTGCAAACTCAGGGTCATGGCTTCCTTGACTGAGTTAGTCCCCCTGCAATGTAGTCTCACTCTTTTCCTATTGCCTTTAACCTCACTCAGCACTATCATCTTTTCTAATAAGCCACCTTATCTCATGATGTGTCCAAAGTCTGATAGTTCAATCATTTTGGCTTCTATAGAAAGTTTTTAAATTTGGTTTCAGATCCTGTTGCTCATCTTTTTGGAAGTCTGTGATATCCGTAGAACTCTCCTCTGGCACCACATTGCAAAGGAGTTTATTTTATTCCTGTCAGCTTTTTTTACTGTTCAGTTTTCAAAACCACACATAGAAAATAGTAATATTGTGGCATGGGTGGTTCTGACTTCAATATTGCATGTCCTTAAGCTTGCAATTGTCAGAGTGTGTTGTTGTATTTATTTCTGTCTGAGCACACCATCTTCTCTTATTCTCTTGCTATGTACGTACACACACACACACACACACGCCTGTCCACAGTTCTCTGCCAACTGAGGATAACACTCTATGAATCTGGAGTATAATCTAATCCACAAAAGTTTATGCCATAACAAATTACTAAATCTTCAAGGTATCACAAGGTATCCAACACACTAACACAACTATACTCTCCCAGGAAGACCAAACAAGAATACGTTATGCCCATCCATCCTCTCCCAGAATTAAGCAGCTGAAACTTACCCTCCCCTTCCCCAAAATAAATGTTAATGTGAAAGTTCTGAGAGTTCAGTTCTGGTTGTTGTTGTTAATTGCTCTGTAGAAGTCACCCTATCATCAAGCACCCTGCTCAGATCTTGCAAAATCAGGGCTGTGGCTTCCTTGATTGAGTTGATCTATCTCTAATGTGGTCTTCCCCTTTCCCTATTGCCTTATACCTTAC
Organism: Iguana delicatissima; assembly: GCA_948472985.1. Taxonomy (NCBI): domain Eukaryota; kingdom Metazoa; phylum Chordata; class Lepidosauria; order Squamata; family Iguanidae; genus Iguana; species Iguana delicatissima. Next base: position 633,490 of record CAOKZL010001027.1, read on the forward strand.
CAAGCATTATTGTCTTTTCTAGTGAGTCATGTCTTCTCATGATATCTCCGAAGTATGGCAGTCTCAGTTTAGTCATCTTCTAGGGAGAGTTCAGCGTGGCTTTGTTCTAGGGCCCATTTATTCATCTTTTTAGCAGTCTTTGGTATGTGTAAGACTTTTCCAGTACCATATTTCAAATGAGTTGTTTTTCTGCCTGTCAGCTTTCTTCACTGTCCTCTTTTCACAACAATGCCTTGAAACTGGAAATACAGTGTCATGGACAAACATATCTTTAGTTTTCAGTGATATGCCTTTATACTTCAGGATCTCATCAGTGATATGCCTTTATACTTCAGTTCCTTCATCGCTGCCCTTCCAAGTCCTAGTCTTCTGATTTCTTGACTGCAGTCTCCATTCTGATTAATAATTGAGCCGAGGTATGGAAAATTTTGAACTATTTCAATGTCTTCATGTCTACTTTAAAGTTATATAAATCAACTGTGGTCTTTTTTTTTTAAGTTCAACTGTACACCTGCCTTTGCGCTGTCTTTCTTGACTGTCTTCAGTAAGTGTTCCAAGACTTTCTAATTTTCCACCAATAGTATGGTATCTTCTGCATATTGTTGATATGCCTTTCCCAAATTTTCACACCTCTTTCCTCTGAGTATTATCCTGTTTTACATATATATTCCGTTTTCAAGTTAAATAGATAGGGTAACAAAAATGACCTTGCTTGACCCCCTTGCCAATTGGAACCATTCCCTTTCTTCATATTCTGTCCTGATGGTAGGCTCTTGTCCTGCATGCAAGTTATGCATCAGGACAATCAAATGTTATGGCACACCCATTTCTTTAAGAGTTAACTCAATTCTGCAAATACCTAGGGAAAGTGTTACCTTGTTCATGTCTCCCACACTAAAGCTCTATTTTGCATTCCACCAAAATCCAAAGTGTTTATTGTCGCATTAGATTTTGAGGAGGCTGCACTGCTACACTGTCTGCGTACCTGACTGCCTCAAACATCCTAATATGCTGTACCCCATCCTTTGCAAGTATAGTACAAATATCTGGGGTGGGGGTGGGGGTTTAAGTGAAGATGCTCGCCAGAAGTCCTGTTGTTAGTCCTTGCTACCTGTTTTTCTCTGCAAAATTGCTACTCTCCAATTCCTTCCCCTTCTTGCACCACAGCTTCCATCAGTGTGTTTTTGTTTTTGTTTTTAATCATAAACTCCCTGTGGATTTTCAGGAATTTGCTGTGTAAACTCCCTGTGGATTTTCAGGAATTTGCTGTATGTAATCTATATTTTTAACTGAAAGGCTCTTTATTTATAATCTATGCTCTTTTTCATTTTATTTTTTTCTGCCACATCATAGAGAAAAATAACCTTTAAACCCACATTATTCCATTGGATTAAGACCTTATCTAGTTGTTTTTTAATCACCTAACTTAAAATGGGAGAGGAACAAAGTTTAGAGAGGAACAACTCAGCTATAAAGATGTGACAGCTTCGATAACATAGCTGCTGGAGGAAGCAGATCATGTTAAATACTGTGTAGATTATTATATTAAGTAGACAATTGCCCTCTCTGTAGATCATTTACTAACCATTACAGAAAAACCTCTATCAGATTAGTGCATCAAACACTGTAGCAAGCTCCTTAATTTGGTCTCTTTGCTTTAAACCTCAAATGTGAGGACTGAGTTTGGCACGGTTGGAATGGGATGCTGCTGAATAGAAAATTCCAGAAGCTGCTTTGGTCTGATCTTTCTTTCCTGTCCCTTTCTGTGCTCAGAGTGAAGTCTCAGCTGGTTCTTCTAGTTTTCTGCTGACTCCAAAAAGTGTCAGTCAGTTTTGCCACAGCTGGTGTTCTCTTGCAGTCTGTTGGAGAAAACAAATAGCCCTCTATCCCCTATTCTCCATCCATATCAGCAGAATGTTTTGACCCAGTTGATGCTTCCTTATTACTAAATCACGGCAATAAACTTAATTACTAAAAATGAGGGGTGGGTGGGATCCCAGAGAGTTCCCAACTGTTCCAACCAAGCATCCTCTCTATATGTTGAGCTTTGATTCCTATCATCTCCTGTTCTGCTGGCTGGGAATGATAGATTTGTAGTTTAACATATTAGGAGGGCCCACCAGGTAGGAGATGGCTATGAATGCATGTCCCTGAGAGGTGACTGGTGTCTTGAGTGTACTAGAGTGAGGTGAGACGATGGGGACAAGAAGAGAGATTTGAGGAAAATGACTTTCCAAAAGGCGCCTTCCTGTCAGGTATGAAAGAAACTGCCACAAAGGAAAGCCTCCTATCATTATCCGATTTATGTTTGGGCATAGCACACCTAGAATGCAGAGCATAAAAAGTTTGAATACAACATGTACACAGCAGTCAAGTATTAAATACCACTCCTCTTCATTTATAGACTGAAAGACTGAAAAGGCTAGACATATTTATTCTGCTGCAAAATGCTGCAGAAATGCTGGGTTTCATTTCAGAAATCCACTGTATGGAAAAAGACGGGCTGTGATGCTGTGGGCATGAAGCTGCAAGATGGGGTCTTAATCAACCAAAACTGTAGTGAGAATTAATGCACTGTGCAAGAGACAGACCAATGATCCCAACTGTCACCAGTTCTATCAGTTCACATTTTGCCTCAGCTCACAAAATAGCCTGGGGCAAAGCCTGTTCTCTCATCTTCACATCCCTCCAACCTCTACTGTGGGGAGGTAACCAACTGTCAAGTCCTATTCCAACCTGTACTGATGTCAGGATTTTGCCCTGGCTCAACAAAAACAAAGCCTGTCCACCAGCAGCTTTTTCCCCACTATACACGTTCATGATGCATAAAGTGCCACAGAAGATCTAAATTTGTGTTCCACTTACTAAGTTAAAGGGAGTCCACTGAGGGGATTGATATTATTGTTGAAAAGGAAGGAAGATATTAACCCATCTGTCCAGAGGGTGGCAGCAAAGAATTAAACGCCCTATTTGTCTTGGAAGGACAGCCTTCATAGGTGTCAACTGTAGGACCAAAGACTGGTGTTGCCCAGGGCCAGCCCTTACGCTTAGTAGAATAACTCGGGTGGCAGCTGGTAGCCATGGGTAGCAAGGTATCAGATGTGCTTCACAAGGTCTTCTCTCCAACCCCTGGACCAGCCAGCTGTCTTCAGGTTTGGTGGAGGCTGCATTCCTACTTGAAGGAACGTTTAACTGTCAGTCCGGTTGGCTTTTGTACATGGAATAGGAATGGATGCCTTCCTGTTCTTCACTGCAAGGAGAAAAATGTTTTGTAACAACCCTAGTTTGGCAAATTCAGAATGCATTTGAACTGGCTGTTTAACAAGTGATAGTCTCTTGCTGTATTGTGTGACAATGGAAAAATTCTGGTCTAAAAAAAAAAGCTCTGTTTGGTTAAGTAGTGGAACAATAAAACTGTCACTTTATTGTACAGTAACAAGTGTTACAGGCACTCTCAGGGGCCGGGGCCAATTTTGCAATGTGTGTTCTAGCCCTGGGATAAATAATTAGCTTTTAAAAGGGCTGATTCCTACCAGGAGCTGTCAGAAAAGGCTCTGTCATATACAGTCTATATCTTTAAGAGCTGCAGATAGGTAAGGATCCATCTGGAGCAGTTTTTCCAGAAAGGAGAACTGTAATAGAATTGAGGTCTGTAAAATTTCTGTCATTCTGCTGCCTAAAAAAAAAAAAAAAAGGCATAAAGCCACTGCAGTGGGTAAAGGTAGCAATCCTAGGTTAGTTTGGACTATTCTTATCCTAATGACACACATATAATGGCTGGAAAGAGAATAGCACCTTTACTACAGAGCTGGTTGCTTTCCTCTGCTTCACATTGAGGCCAATGAATGTGTTAGAACAATACAATAAACACAATTTTTAAAATGTGGGTTTGTACAGTCCCTGCTAAACCAAGGGCAAATATTTTCCTTCAACAGTTTTTCCCCCCTTTTCTTTCTTTCAGTTAATTCCATTAGAAGATTAGTGAGTTGGCAAACACTTGTGTCTAATTGGGAACAGCTTTGCTGCCTTGTAGCACTTGGGTGAGTTTCCGTTTCAAGTATTTGGAACTTCTCTTTATGAGGGACAAATTTTATGAATGCTTCATTTTGAAACTTGAACAGCAGCATGTCAGTAGAGAGGAACAATTTCGGCTTGACACTTATATGGCACAAATATGATTCAGTGTATTGGGGTTGCCAACTTTTTTCCAACAGGTAATTTTTCCTGCCAGGGTTGTCCATAGATTGGAATGATTGGAGTATGTGAAATCCTGTCAGATTTCATTTAAATGCATTGAAGATGGAGTCGGGGAAAAGGGGAGCATTCCAAATATTTACAGTACGATAGCAAAAGTCCTATATACTGGGGGTATAGTGAGCATCTGTATAACCAGCACATTTCTTAACCCAGGGCTTCTGTGTTTTGGACCTCATTTCCCAGAAATCCCAGCCCACACAGATAATGGTAGGGGACAATGGGGTGGCAGTCCAAATAGCCCCATAGCATCTTCTTAATTGTAACTTGAACTGCAGAGTGAGATCTCTGAACAAATTCACTTTAGAAAGTATTCTGCCAGCAATAATTGGGACTGTACATACTATTTACACATAGGGATACAGGAATCAAAGTCTACTACCAAATAATTATAATTTAATTATGTAAAGATATTATTAAAATTCAACTCCACAAGCAGAGGCAGTATATCATTTAACATAATCAGTGGAAAGCCAACAGGAAATAACTAGTTTTGTCACACCTCACTGAAAAACTTCCCCAAGAGCAGAGAAGAAGAGTACATATGATACCATCCACAGCAGGTTTCCCAAAGTATGCTTCCAGCATCATGAAAGCTGGCAAAACCAAAACCAGATTTTGAAAGTGATTTACTGTGTGCCCAGTTACCCACAAATTTCAGAAACAGGGTTGCCAACTGTGCAGATGGCCCTTGTAGCTGTGCAATTCAGAAGAGCTTGCCTTGTGGGCATTAACAAAGCAGCTTGCACCTTAAAGATGGCTATCTCTTGTTAATTGCTGCCATCAAGCTGCCTTACTGGACCTGCCAGACACTGCTTGCAGAACTGGCCTTCCTAAAATCTAAAGAAAGCTGCTGTGTCCTGTGCCAGTTGAACAAAATCCTCACATATTGTGCAGAGTGGAAAGTGCTGTAGAAATTATCGATAGTAAAATAAATAAAGTCTTTCTGTTTCAGTGGTGCAGGTGCCCATTTCTTCCCCTAGGCACAGCATGAATGGAGCAAGCAAGCATGAGTTCGCTTCATTGTCATGTTATTCTGTGGTGGATTTTAAATGATAGGGAGAAATCTTGTTGGAGTACAGCTCCCAGAATTCCCCAACCAGTTGGGGAATTCTGGAAGCTATAGTCCAGAAAAGCAACTTTTCCAATACAACTGGGCCCTTGATAAAAGATAAATCATGCCTCTCCCCCTGCCAACCTTAGACTTCTAAAACAATAGCCAAAGGACACATCACAAAAAGAATTAGGGATTCGGTTGCCAATGGTTCAGGTTATGTTAATTGTTTAATATGTACAACTTGATCAGGATATTAACTATAATGTTAAATGAATATTATATTGCGAAAAGTTCCCCGTGTTGAGTTCTGCAACTAATTTGCTGTTACTGGCTCTGAAGAAGGGTGCAATGTGTGCCTGTGTTGCTCGATACACTCCCTAAATATTAATGAATTTTATATTCATTATGGAAAAAATGAAATACTGCATATTTTATTCAAAGTGTAGTCAGAATTTGGAAGTAAATTAGTTGCTTGTAATTAGTTCACTATTTTTTTTAGAAAATATAACTAAGGTATAACTAGTAGGCATTACAATTATACATGAGCAAGAGATAGCCAGCTCCTTTAGTGGTGTAAATGTCACATTGTAGTTATTTTTACAGTTGTGGGATATGTCATTTCATTAAATTGCTACCAGGATGAATATCTCATGGTTCGATTTTTGGCTTGTGGATGCTCTGCAGTGGATGTTGAGGTCACAGAGAGGTGCGTGGGAGGAGAGTAGGTTTGCCACAAGCCATGTGCTTAAAACATTCAGATTTTTAAAAAATTAAGAAGTAACTAAACATAACTATGCAGTTACTTTTGAGTAACAGGAAAGAGGAAACAGGAAAGAGAGTTACTTTTTGAAATTGTAATTATTGCAGTAACTCATGGTGCCTTGGAATTATAACTGTAGCTATTTACAACAAACTTACCAAATCCTGACAAGACATTTTGCATTGTTTGTCATCTTACCTTGGGACTTGATTTTACAGCATAAAGTAAAGGGATCTAATTTGGTTTCTTTGGCAGACTTGGGGTTTCCAGATTGGACAGGTCTTCTGTTAACTTTAATCATTAACAATTCTTGGAGCAGAACAAAATAAGATAAAGCTCCTTCAAGTGAGACAAAGCTATCTGTCCTTCTTTCTTCACTTTCTGAACCTCAACTTTCAACAACAGGCATTCCCTCCAAAGACGGCTATTACCTCACCAATGAAGAGCAGGGGCAATACACAAAAAGCTCCTGTCCCACGTGACAAGAAGAACTGGTTGGCTCTTCTTTGTCCCTCCGTCCCCAGCCAAAGCCAATGTGGCAACCCTAAGCAGGCTTTGCCTGTTGTGTGTGTGTATGTGTATGGGCCTTTAAGTTAATTATTGATGTATGGCGACCCCATGAATTTCATGGAGTTATCTTAGACAAGGAATATTCAAAGGTGGTTTACCAGTTCCTTTCTCTGAAATACAGCCCACAGCACCTGGTATTCATTGGCAGCCTCCCATCCAAGTACTAATTAGGGCTGACACTGCTTAGCTTCCAATAATGGGATCAGGTGCTTTTAGGGGTTGGGCCTGTTACACCACCTAAATTCACCTCCAGAGCTGTCAGAACAAGATCTTTCTGAATAATCACTGAACTCTGCCAGCATAGAGGCTTATGGCTTACAAAGGACAGGAAGAGATCCAGAGCACAGGGGGACCATAGTTCATAGCCTCAAAACGGAAAAAGAAAAATTTTGTTGCTTTTTTGCTACCTTTGTTCCCAAGGACCTCACAGCTTTGTTTAGGGTGAAAAGCAGGGCCTGAATTTCTGCCTACGTAGCTTGTCTCTTTCTGTAACATTTCAAAGATGCAAGATGCAGAGCTGTTACTCCAGCAACATCACTTTTCTTTTCCCACATGATTTTTTTAACTATCTTCATCTACTGAAGAAGCCAATGCACGTTGAAAGCCAATGTAATAGTCTTTCTAATTATGTGTGCAGTGGAATTTGTCTTTTTCACAGATGCATACTGGCTGACATTCTCTTCAAGCAATGCACTACACCACCAAGATCCTTTTCTTTTTCCCATCATATGACACCTCAGTTCTCTGGCGGTGTATGCAAAGTTTGGGTTTTTGTTTTTCACTTTTTTTACCTTGCTTAAGTGTTATTTAGTTTTATACTCATTTACGCTAACCCACATTTGCCATTTTAATTTCCTTTCTTTCTACTTGAAGTGTGTGTGTGTATGTATATATATATCTTGGAGCTTTTCACTGTCCTTGCCTGGGTAGCCTGTCCCACCATAAATATTAGGAGACAGAGAGGACCCAGCAGACAACTGTATACAGAATATTTCAAGTTGTTTTTTTTAAAGCATGTAGTCTAAATGGGGCATCCACTCATCCTCTAGCTAAACCAATCTTTGCTGCTGTCATGAAAATGAAAACCATTACTTGAAAGTCCTTATATTATAATCCATTATAATCCAGCACAAACTTTGCTGGAAACCTCAGTTCAAAACATGATGGCACACATGTTAACTATTATCTTTGAAAATGTTCATAAAAAAATTAAAACTCCTTGAGGTAAAGTATATTAAGAATGTCACAGTTGTTAACCAATAGGCACTAACTACAGATGGCTTTTTCTCAGGATACGGGAAATTTGCAAATATTGTTTGTATTTTTTTTCTTTCTTTTGCTGAGCTCAATTCAGAATGTTGAAATATGAGCAATTAGCAGCTGCAGACCCACCATCCTGAGAGCTCCAAGATTTTATAGGTCAAATCCTTTCAAACAGGCAGCACTTATTTGATGGAGTAGATGTATTATACTAAATTTTGTTTTAATTTTTTTTTACACAAAATAGACAATCTGTTGTTGAAGGCACAATTGAAATAAAAACAGGAAAATAAAACCTTGCTGAATATGTTATCTGCTAGGTTTTCCTCTCTCCCTCCCCTCTCTGCTAAATAATTCAGAACTTACTTCATTTTCCAACATTCATAATTCTTCAGTTGAGGGAAAAGGCCAAAAGCAAAGGGAGGAAACATTGCAGGTGGCCGGAATTTTTAGATGCATTGTGTTTAGTAAGGTCAGCCAAGTGTTCTGTTTTCTCCCCTTGCGGGTGAAAACGATGCAGCATTGCTGGCGTCTTTTACCCTGATCACAATTGAGGCAAAGAGAAAAAGAGAGAGAAGTCAGTTAACACCATGCAGTTTTGTGAAGAGAAAGCATTATCCTGATTGCTTCTGTCTCTATCAGTGTGCTAGTGTGAACTTTATATTTCAGCACAATCAAACATAAGCCCCTGTAACACAAGAGCACGGGATGCCTCTGGGAGTATAGCTGTGGTTCCTCAATCAAACATCAGTTTTCTTCTCTGAATTGTTAACAAAATGTGTTTCTTGACAGCCAGAGAAAAAACGTTATTGTGTTAATATAAGAAAGAAATGGAGAGGCAACCATCCCAGATGTGTGTTATTAGCACAAGCAAAAATTGTACATTTGCTCAGTTGTTGTGCATCCAAACTGCTTTTCACAAGCATGTCTATTGTGAGAGTACAGAAAATGCTAGGAGCAGGGGGACAGTTGTCATGACAGAATGTTATCTTGTACACACCCTTCGCAACACTAATATTTTAATTGTGTTCTTGAGAACTATAAATGTGTGAGTGTCACAGGCACTTATTGGATAGCACCTGTGCCATCAATAGTGATGAAAAGCACAACTCCACCCCTCTCTTCTCCGTGCCTGTGCATCTCTATAAAGCTTTGTACTACTTTTAAATATTTAGATTAATTTAGATTAAATAGGCATTCTCTCATGTGCTGAGAGTATCTTCAGAGGTTTCTTGGGTAGAGGGCTAGCCCAACACATTTTGCTATCTGAAGACAAAGGAGAAAATGATATTCCTATCCCTGATTTCATCTATAAAAGCTGACTGGACTGACAGATGAATACTGATTTGTGGGATAGTGTTATTGTTTTGATGGTCAGTTACCTACACATAGTGGCTCTGCTAATTAGGTGTTCCTGGGAGTTGGACCCCAAAGGTATTTTTTCCAATCTCTGTTCACATTCCATCTCTTAAAAAAAAAATCTTGCTTACTGAATGCCTCCTATTTGTGGAAGTACTATAGGAACTCTTTCCAGAAAGTCACACAGTGGTTGCTTCAGTGTGCACCAATTATTACCACTTCTAACAACTACTCAAAGAAACCATGGGAATTCATTCAGACTCCAAAGCAGAAAGGACACACAAAATGGAAGCGGTGAATGAGATTACTATTACCAGGTATTCTATTCGAACATAGTCTATACAGATGTGGTGATAAATTCGTGAATCATTTAATGTGTCTCGTTTTGGAACTCCACTTCCGTTCAGCCCCTACCAGTATGACCAATGGAGAAAAATGATGGCAGAGCTACTTCCACAACATACAGAATGTCAGAGCCTCCCAGTCCTGCTATATATTGTTATCAGCTCAACAACTGCAATCTTGTGTGTTCTTTTGCCTTTTAATAGCAGTTGAACCGGCAGCTATCATCAGAAGAGGTTTACTGGTTGTAAATACAAATTATTAGCTGAGCAAACCAGCAGCACAATCAGTTGTACAAGGAACTCCTTGGGTTGGCCTTATTTTCCAGAGATACCAGTGAAACAATCCCTTTTGGCTGAACAAATCTCTTGGAATATTTGTGTGGCTGCCTGCAGTCCAACTGCTGAAGCCCATCTCCACCTGTGTTCCTACATGGGATTCTGGAGTGCTAAGGTGAGTTCAGAGACTGGAACATATGCACAGATATTAATTACACTTACTACATTTTTTTTGTGTGTGTTTTCTAAATTTAAACCAGAATGTAAAACATACCCCACATAAGCAAATATAATGTAAGGCAGAGGGAATTTTCCAGGGAAAGATTTGGGGAAAGGAGAGATTTTCATTAGCTGAAATATTTCCCCCTTTCTCTTTTGCCGCATCCTCTGCCATCATGTAAGTGGCAAGCATCATACAACCAAAAACAGAAGGTGGGAGAAAGAGGAAGCCTGCAACCTGCTGCCTCATGATTCACTTACTAAATCCCTTCTGCCTTTCTCCTCTCTCAATTGTAGATAGCATTTTAACATACTATTCTGTGCCTTTGGCCCAAAATATCCTTGCTGTCCGTACCCCCTTCTCTCTGTGACCCTAGGGAGTGGATACATAGATGAAAACAATAGATGAGAGAGAGGTAGGAAGATCTGAAAGAGAGAGAAGCACACATACGCAACAGTGATGACCCTTATAATCAAGGAAGAAAAAGATCTACTGGTAAAGTGCAGCACTTTCCCCCACCCAGTATGTGCAGCCATCTGTGCAGAGGAAATGTCTTCAGCTTATGGGGAGCAATATTTCAAAATATGCCTTGCTCAGGGTGGTCTTCTCTTCCTCCAATAAGTTGCTTTTGGTTTTCATATATCAAGGAAGAATAAATTTGGCATTTTGAATATGATGCACCTCTCTCCAATTTTGTTTCAAGTTTCTTTGTTTTTCAGAAGGTGCATCATGAGAAATGCAAAGCAATCAGGGAGGTCACTGGAAGGAGACAGAAATGGAGAAGAGGAGCTGAACAGCAGTGGAGGAATGACTCTCCAGGAAAGCAGCAAATCCTGAGAATGGCAGGATCTCAGTTGAACTGTCTGTTTCTCCAGAATATTCCAGAGAGTTCTTATTGATGGTTGTTTCTTAAAAAAATAGTGTTTATCAGTAATATATGTAAGAGTTATATTTTTATTTTTCTTGTGAGGTTTTTTTTTCTTTTCGCATCGTATTTATGGATAAAGAGTTTGGTTTTCTGTATCTTTCCAGTGTGTGTGCCTTTCTTTTTAACCTTATTCTTTTCCTTTCAGTTCATGGTTGGGTGCATGGTCAAGAGATGTGATTTTCAAAAATGAATGAAATAAGTTGCCATATTATCTGGTTAGCTGGGTTTTACCCTCTCATATCTGTTTCTTCAATCAGCTGACCCATGAAGCAGTTCCAGCCCACTCCCAAGCTTTGCCTGCTTCATCTCTGTGAGAGCATGAAGGTTTGTCTTCAGGTTTTGGCTCCAAAGTCTCTGGAAATTGAGATGTTATTTGTGACAAATTGGGGGGGGGGGCGTAGCCAGCAAAGCTGCCCTAGCAATGGAGAGGGACTTAATTTGATTGGTTCTCTGACTAAAGGACCCAGGTTAGCCAGAGGGAGGGGCTAGGTGGATGAGCCAGCAGAACAGAAAAATAACAGAAACGGGAAGAGGAGTTCCTTCAGTGAGAAAGGGAGAGAGAAAGAGAAAAAAGAGAGAGAGAGAAGCTAAGGGCTTGTTAATTTAAGGATGCTTTTGCCTGTTAAGGGCTGGAAGATCTTTTCTGTTTGACATATCAAGTTACCCAATACCTTGTCCTTGTTAGTTCTTTTAATAAAGATTTTATTCTATTTTTTTTACATACAGTGTCTTTTTAATTTGAGCTTAATTACATATGCAACCTTTAGTGACACATTCATTGGGATAAACCTGAAAGCACTTTGACCTATATCCACAAAAGTTGTGGATTTAGGGAAAGTAGCAAAGTGATTAAGTGTGGAGAAGGAGCCAGTGGGTGGTAATCATATAAAAGGGTGCAGCTTCTCCAGGGAGAGGGAGAATAAATGCCAGCCTGGTCTGTCACAGCTTTGACTAGCAAGATTTTAATAAATAACTACTAGCAAAGATACACGTGAGCAGCGCTGTTCCCCCATATTTAAAAGTAACCGCCAGCAATACAAAAAGGGTTGCCAGGATCTCTGGAAATCGTGAGACATGTGAGGCATGCCTATATAGGGCCATTTCAAATCTCACAAGAGGAAGGCCTATGAGATTTCAGATCTCACAAGAACCCCATGCAAATCTTACAATAGCAGGCCAGAAGTTGCAAGATTAAAACTTTACACTTTTATTTGATGTCAGCCTGGCTAGATAATGAAGACAAAGAGCTGACACACTGACACATACTCCACATATGGTGTTAAGACCGGATTCCTACATACGTAACAAAAGCTCAAGGCTCAATCTTGTGGGACTGCAGGTGGTGCCCATTCTCAAATACCAGATTTGGGGCATCCCATATCACTTCAATACAGGATGAGTTTTTAGGACCTCAAATACAGGATATCCTGTATAAAACAAGACATTGTATAAAACTGGACACCTGGGAACTCTTACATACTAGAGAAGGAAAACTGGCAAAAATTGCTGGAACTTGACTGATTAGTTCCACATTTATATGCCATCATTCTTCCAGTGAGCACAAGATGGATTTGGTGAAGATTATCCTGTTGTTATCTTCACATCCTTGTGAAGTGGGGTAGGTTAAAGGAGACTTATAAACTCAACTAAAGTTAATATACCCACATACACTTTCTGTTTCTCTAACCTGGGATAGGAGTATAGCAAAAACAACAATAAATACCATGACTCCTGATCACTAAGATGGGAATTTGGACACAGATGTTCCATGATTTGGAAGCCAAAAGCTGTATCTGATGCATGATATCAATTTCAGATGAAGCTCTTCATCCCACATTATAATACAGAGCTCCAGTCTAGTTGTCCATTCTGGCACTTTTGGAAGAAGACCACAGACAGACATTTCAGCCTCTAAACAGAGTTCCTTCCGCTTCTTAATTTTCCCACTGGATTCAGGACTTTTAAAATATTTTTAACTTAGCCACCTAGAATCATTAAAACTTGCCTCAGGAGAATCTCAGTGAAAATTCCTTCTTCCTCTGCCATGGACTTGGCTTGTATCTCAGGCATTTGGAACTCTCTGGAGCCACAGAATGTTCACCACAGCTGTAAGAACTGCAAATGCAGCATCGTCCTTTCATGAAACAGATGAAGGTGCAGGAAATGTTTTAGGATGGAACACTATTTTTTTGGAAGTCTACTTCCTTCTCTAAAGTCCTCCTAGATTTTTATTAGCCTGTTTGTGGTTTATTGCAAATCCCATAGGTGTATTACTGCAAGCTTCCCCAGCTCTTGATTTTACAAGGGAATAATAAATCACATCATCTGTAATCAAGCTGATAAACTCCTCCTTCTAGGAACCAGTAAGTTCATCTACAGCTGAACTTTGTGTTCTGACATTGAATGCTGTTCTGAGCTCAAGCAGAGATATAGGCTGCATTGCATAAAGGCTTTGTATGAACTGGTCTAGTAGCCATCCCTCTTGAGGATGTTACAATATCATGGGTGCAATTAGGGAGGGGAAAAATGAGGGCACTGCTTTCAATAAGAACTCTACCACCAAGTGAAAATTTTCTTCAATCTCAAATTTCTACTGCTGCTGTAACTTGGAACTTCAGAGTATTTAGAAATACAATTTAAGCATCTAAATAAGAGAATATGCTACAATCTTGCAAAGCCCCAATACTAAGCCTTCAGAGACTTACTGAAACATTGTAAGTATACAAAGAAGCCTTTTTGCTCATAGATGCTTTGTAAGCTGCAGAACTCACCTTCCATGCCTCTGTGAGCGGTGTGTGAAAATTTATTCTCAGCTTTAACACATGCGCTGACACCATACAGGAGTTCAATACTTCAAAAGAAAAAACCAAATTTTGTAATCTTAGCTTCTGAAAGGAATATGTTTGAAGGAATTTCAAAAGCATGGATCCTCTGCAGGTTTACAGGGAATTCACAGCTCACAAGACTTTATTACCAGTTCAGATCATTATAGTAAGATGACTTGCAGAATAGGTATTTAACTCCTAGTCACTCTTGCCTGTGGATCATATTGCTTTTTAAAATTAATTTGCTTTTTTTGGAAGCTTCATAATGTACATTCTAATTAAGTGCATTAATAGGGGTTATTTTTGTCATTATCTACAAATACTTTTTCTACATAGAAATCTCTCTTATATTTACCAATGCCCAAACCTCTCTGCCCAACCCACCCATGAAAATTGTCTCACTACATCTGTGGATGAAATGAGGGCAAATTTTAGGACAAACAGTTGAAAGTAGCAATAAAATGGTTGGCAACTAATGGGACTGAAACACCATTGAAAATAAAAGTGTTGTTGTTGTATGCCTTCAGATTGTTTCCAACCTAACCCATCAGGGGGTTTCCTTGGCAAGATTTGTTCAAGGAGTAGTTGCATTTGCCTTCCTCTGAGGCTGAGAGAGTGTGACTTACCTAAGGTCATACAGCAAGTTTCCATGGCCAAGCAGGGCCTGGTCTCCAAATTGTAGTCCAATGCACAAGAGATCATATTGCAAATATACATTGGATAATGGAGCACACCATAGAAATTCAGAAGAAAATCAACCTGTGCTTTATAGATTATAGCAAAATCTTTGATTGCTCATATCATGAAAAACTATGGATCACTCTCAAAGAAATGGGTGTACCACAACATTTGATTATCCTAATGCATAACTTGTATTCAACATGCACAACATATGGAGAAACAGAATGGTTTCCTATTGGCAACGGGGTCAGGCAAGGCTGCATTTTATCACCCTATCTGTTTAACTTGTATGCTGAATGTTATTATGCACAAAATTTAAATAGCAATAATTAAATACTTGTTAACAAATGGGATTCTTAGAGTTGTAGAAGGATAAAAACACACAAAGCATCAAAAGGTGAAAAGAGAGAGAAAGAAGAAATTTAAAGAACGGCAAAGACAAAAGCCCTTTCTGCATGTGGGAAAGGAATCACGCAAAAACGGGACTCACCGGACTTCTTCAGCATCCAGGTGAGTCCATCGGGACGAGGAGCAGGGCGAGCTCATCGCTCCGCACTGCTCCAGCATCCAAAATGGCGACTTCCGGTTGGTGGAGGCTCTCCACCAACTAGAGAAGCTCGCTAGCCTAAAGCCCGCCCCCAGCAGATCTGCAGGCACGCACTAGTGTGCACCTGCAAATCTGCACCAGAGCACGGCAACGGAGCAACACGGAGTCCTGAGCTCCGTGCTTTTTAAAAACCTCTAAAAAGAGGTTTTTAAAAAACACGCCATGCGACCAGTTCTGGTCTCTCTGGAGCAGACTGAGGTGCGGAACTGCAAAAAGTAGTCCGCCCCAGTCTACTCTACGGTGCAGAAGACCTCCGTCGGAGGTCGCTCTGCATCGTTTTAATAGCCTGTTTATATCAGTTTCAATTTACATTGTTAGTCCTGGAATGCAACCCTGACATAAACTGAGGCCTGCCTGTATATGACCTCAGACAACCACAGTTAATCATTTGAAGGGTATTTCTTGGAAGCAGATTAATCTCAGCTGTAGCAAAAGGTCTTTCAATTGCAATATTATATTTCCAGATTGGATGAGGCAGTCAGTTCCTCACCTATCCATGCCAGTTCCAGACTGTTAGTTTCTTTTCTTTTCCACAATTCCTTTGCTGAATGAAAGCCCAAGTGGTAACCTTCTGTTTTCAAACAATTCCATGAAGTGCTATTTACAACAAAATAGGCCCCTTGTCAATTTTGAATTACATAAAGTTTTTTTTTTATTATTCTCTGCTTGAGGGACCCTTTTTTCCCCCCTGGGAACTGAGATAGAAATATAAATAATAAATGTATGATTTGGCTTTTCACCTATAGTAGTGTCACCTGGCAAACTCAAGACTGCCATGTGACATTGACAGTGTTCTCTGAGTAATGAATAGCTATTTCAGACAGCATATGGATTACACAGAGCCATATATTCTATTACTGGCATGAACCACCTACGGTAATTACATTTGGAGCCCTTAACATTTTCAGCATCTAATGAGAAGTGTTGTGTAAGCTGTTTCCAACATGAATGAACCAGTCCTGGGGTTATTCTGCAAAGGATGGCACTTTGTCAACATAGCAGTGACAGGATTGTTATTTCCTGGTTATGTATTTGCAAAGTAAAGAAACTGAATTGGACATTGACTATTCTGCTTCTTATACACTGCACCTCATTTTATTTCCCAAAGAATGATTCATAATCCTAACCTTCCACACCACTCCTTATAGATGTGTGCCAACAAACATTGTGGCCACAAAATCCAGGCAACATGTGTGTGTCCCATTGCAGTTGTCTTTGGACCATAAGGATGGTGGAGGCCAGTGGGAGAAAAGATTATTTTACCGTGGTAAGAGAGACTTTGCTGCTGAAGTTATTGAAATAGGAGTCTGGTCCTCTATCAGTATCTTTGCCCAGGCAAGTTCATGTACTGACATGAAACTATAAAATAGGGTGGTATCACTGGAATTGTCATAGGGTCTAGCCTGTATTGGGATTCTAGTTGGCAATAGAGGCTTTGAAAATTAAGAACCATGAGTATTGCAAATAAATAAATAAATAAATATTTATTTATTTATTTTTAAGGGCAGAAGCAACAAAATCATAGTACATAGTATTTGGGATCCAGACTAAGACATGGATCCAGAGGTGGCATTCCAATTACGCTTGCCAGTTCAGGATCATACCCAGAGGTTTCTGGGCCAAAACATGAGACCTAAGGACAGCCCCTAGTGATATTATTAGCATTATGCATTAAGTACCAACAACAATAGCTCGCAGCTAGTCATTTAAACACCCCCCTGCCCCATCCCCACCATGTTTTCATTTTTTGGAAATGGAGACAAAAATCTCAGCTAAAAGGGCTGCTCCGAGATCAAGGTGAAATGAGGAGATTTATTCTTTCTCACCGACTTAGGGAAATAGGATGAGTACTTAATCTAGCCTACTTGCTTCTAACCAGAAAGAGAATGCAGAGTAGAGCAGATGGTGAGCCCTGGCAGCATAACAACTGGCAGGAATGAAAGAAGGTAAAATACATACACCATTTGCCTTTGCAAGTTTCAGCAACGAATTGATTAAGCCCTGGAAACTGTAGCAAGCTGATGTTGTACTAGCTGAACTGGAAATTTGCACACAGCTCGGAAGCTGAGCTCACCCAAACTGGAGAATTTTCATCCCCATCTCCTGCCTGGAGATGACCCATGAAAGCTGGAGACTCAAGGCCAGACTCTGAGATCTGGCAACCTTACTGGATCTTGCTGCTTTCTTTTTTCCAGGAGCCTCACTCTCCCACTCACCCAAAAACCTGTTGTGGAGGTCCTGGATGCCCCCTGGAATAGGGGAGCTGCAGTAGGTGACAGAATATACAACATCCACTGACATTGTATATTCAGGTATACCATAGGATCTGGTCATCAGTGACAATTCTATACACAATCACCTGGAATTAAGAAACACTGAACTCAATAGGATTTTCTCTCTGTCTCTCTGACCCATTTTTTCCCCACTACACATCCATAGGACTGGATTATAGGATATTTGTACTCAATGAGTACTAGGTATAAGTAATTCAGGTTGTAAGCCTGTGCCCACTTACTCAGGAGAAAAGCCAACTGAACTTACTGAGATTTATGTATGTGTTAGAATTCATAGGATTGTGCTGCTGGTCCAGCCCAGTATTAAATTAAACATAATTGGCAGGCACAAGCCTCCTCCTTCTGCAGATTTCACCAGAGCAAAGACTGGCAGCAGAGTATTCTGGAATTTGTCCAGAGAAGGAGGGATTGCCATTCTTTCTTCTCTAAAGTACAGAGGAGGAAGAAAGTAGATATGGTTAGCTCTTTTTCCATAGCTGCCAATAACCAGGGTGGACTGGGACATACTGCCACCTGAGGCAGAACAGCAAAAGATGGCCATCCACTCAAAATCACACTCCCAGCCAAACTATGCGAGTATCTGAGGCACAAAATTCTTCTTATGTACCTCCTCATTCCTGGAAGTAGAATATAGTAGGCCTGTGTATAACACGAAGGATCCATTGTGGGACACTTCTCCTTATACAAATTTTGCAAATAATGTGGAACCCTTTTTTTCTTGCCTGAAATGTAAGCAGAGCAAGTTGCTTAAGCAGAGAGGCCAGCAGCAGATATTGCAAACAGCACAAGGCAGCCAGCAGGACCAGATACCGCAAGCAGAGTGAGCAGCATTGGGAGCCAGTGTGTTACTGAAACCGCATAAAACAAACTCACATTATACGCAGGCCTACTATACAATGATAAATAGCTAACTAGGCATTTATTGTCTTTTCTATAATAATAACATCAGTCTCTTATCTGAGATGGCCACCTGACTCTTCCTAATGGTAGAGTCTCCAGGCAGGAGTGTCAGTGGTCACCCAAAAACTGAGCCATGGAGAATTCCATGAATTTCAGTTCTGTTCCCTGTAGTTACTAAATTATATGAGAAAGAACATAGTAGCTCTGAGGGGAAAGGAATTTGGATCTCCACCAAATTCTTTTGTTATTATTCAAGAGGTTAAAACCAGATTGCTACTGTCTGGGAGAAATTAAGCCTGCATTCCTAGGTGACTCAACTGTGGTTTCATCAATCATTCATTCAATTCTATGTTGCACTTTTCTTTCTTTCTTGGCAAACTCACTTCTGCACCTTGTGAAGTTGCCACTGCCTTCTTTATGCTTGTTACAGAGGTCATGCCTACTTTTAAATGCTTTGATGCTGTCTGGAGAAATTAAGCCTCATTCCTAGGTGACTCAACTGTGGTTTCATCAATCATTCATTCAATTCTATGTTGCACTTTTCATCTTCTTGGCAATACTTACTTCTGCACCTTGTAAGTTGCCACTGCCTTCTTTATGCTTGTTACAGAGGTCATGCCTACTTTTAAATGCTTTGATGCTGTCTGGCCAAAATAATACAATATCGCTGAGCCTTACAGTTCCTGCCTAGGAATCCCACCTGGTCTTCTAACTGCATTCAACTGAGTTCACACAAATAAAGAGAGAGTGTCAGGCAATGAATTAACTGTTCAAAGTGTACCTTATTTCTACAGTCTTACTTCCCCTTAGTGTACAGCAGAATAGGAACCTGTTGGTTCTCCAGATGATGTTAGATCTTATCACTTTTGACAACTGGACAGGAGGCTGTGGCCAATGGGAACTGCAATTCTGCAATATCTGCAGGGCCACTTAATTTTCAGGATATAAGGCCACGTATCTCTCTAGAGAAGAATGATGTATTCTTCAGGCTCCTCCTTACTTTGTTGCCGTACCATTAAGTAGTGTGAGGCAGCCAAATCAGGCAGCAGATGGTTCAGCACCATTGAAAATTAAGAAACTGATGCATCATTTGAATTGTTTGCCTCTGACAAGAAGATGTCTTGGGCTGTTCCTAAGTTAGAAACCACTGTTCATGGGATAACATCTCACCCCCCATTTGCTTCAAATTTATTTTCTGGTTTTGTTTCTCTGATAAATAAACCCAATTGTGATAATACGCAACATCTGTTTCAGCACCAAGCTAGGACAGCTGGACACTGGCAAAATGTCTTCCAGAGGCTGTCATGTACACCTTGCCAGCTTACATTGGTACCTTTGTTAGTTGCCAGCCTAAGGCAGGGGTGGCCAACTCTGGAAGATTAGAGGGTTGCCTTTGAATCCTAAGAGACCTTGGGGGTACATTCTCACCACACTCACTACTTTAGTCCCCCAAATTTTCCTCCCAAAAGCTCATCTAGGAACCACGGTGAACATTTTTGTGCTTTCCTGGGCCTAGGAGAGAGCTTTTTTCAGAACAGGAAGTGACTGGAAGTCATTTCTGATTTTTGACCTGTGGGGTGTCTGGGACACAAAAATTGCCCTAAGCTTGCATGTAGCCCATGGCTCGTACTTTGTTCACCTCTGGCCTAAGACTTCTTGCAGAATGGTATAAGGAAGCATGAGTTATCACAGTGCAATCCCCTGGGTTTTCCTACTTCTTGTCACTTCAGCATCTAGTTGTCTCATTCTTGTGGGAAGCTGTGCGTAACCATAGAATCATAGAGCTGGAAGAGACCACGAGAGTCATTCAGTCCAACCCCCTTCCATGCAGGAATACATAATCAAAGCACTCCTGAAAGAAGGAGATTCCACCACTCTCCAAGGCAGCATATTCCCCTGTTGAGCTGCTCTTACAATCAGGAAGTTGTTCCTGATATTTAGGTGGAATCTCTTTTCCTGCAGTTCGAATCCATTGCTTCTTGTCCTAGTCTCTGGAGCAACGGAAAACAAGCTTGCCCCATCCTCCACATGGCATCCCTTCAAATATTTAAACTTGACTATCATGTCACTTCTTAACCTTCTCTTGTTCAGGCTAAACAAACCCAGCTCCCTAAGCCACTCCTCATAAGGTATGGTTTCCAGGACTTCTACTATTTTGGTTGTCCTTCTCTGGATATAGACCAGCTTGTCAATATCCTTCTTGAACTGTAGTGCCTAGAACTGGACACAGTATTCCAGTGGGGTCTGAACAAAGCAGAATAGAGTGGCACTATTATTTTCCTTGACCTAGACACTATACTCTTACTGATGCAGCCTAGAATCGCATTGGCTTTTTTAGCTGCTGCCTTACATTGTTGACTCATGTTCAGCTTGTGGTTTATTAAGATTCCGAGAACCTTTTCACATGTACTGTGGTCAGGCTAGGTATCATCCATCTTATATCTATATATATCATTTTTTCTCCCTATTGAAATTCATTTTTTTAGTTTTAGCCCAGCTCTCTAATCTGTTAAGGTTATTTTGAATTCTGATCCTGTCCTCTGGAGTGCTAACCATCCCTCCTAATTTGATGTCATCTGCAAATTTGATAAGAATGCCCTCTATTTCCTCATCCAAATCATTGATAAAGACGATGAATAGCACTGGCTCGAGGACAGAACTCTGGCACCCCACCAGTCACTTCTCTCCAGTATGAAGAGCCATTGATGAGAAGAACTCTTTGGGTTCAATCGGTCAACCAATTACAAACTCAACTTACAGTAGCAATGTTTAGTCTACATTTTACTAGCCTGTTTGCAAGAGTATCATAGAGGACATAGAGGCAGTGGAATATGCTGCCTTGGAGTGTAGTGGAGTCTCCTTCTTTGGAGGTTTTTAAGCAGAGGCTGGATGGCCATCTGTCAGGAGTGGTTTGAGGGTGTTCCTGTATAGCAGGAGGTTGGACTGGATGGCTCCTGTGGTCTCTTCCAACTCTACATTTCTATGATTCTATGACCTTGTCAAAGGCCTTACTGAAATCAACATGTACTAAATTCAGAACATTCACATCATCTACCAAGCTTGTAACTCTATATATAAGGAAGAGAGAGATAAGATCAATCTGGCATGACTTGTTTTTGAGAAACCCATGTTGACTTTTAATGATCACAGAATTCTTTTCTAAGTTCTTACAAACTGTCTAATGATCTGTCCTCAAATCTTTCCTGGTATTGATGTCAGGCTGACTGAGTGGTAATTGTTTGCCCCCCCCCATTTTTGAAGATGGGAACAACATTTGCCTCCTCTGGTCTGCTTGGAGTTCACCTGTTCTTCAGGAATTCTCATAGATTATAGCCAGTGGGTACTTCTGAGAGTACTTCTGCCAGTTCTTTTAATACCATTTGTAACCCCAGGAAGTATAATTTAAATATTAAAAATAATCTGAGCCAGAGGTGACCGGGATGGCACGTAGATAGTCAGGCTAACAATAGAACAAAGATCAAAGACCAGAAACTTCCCCCTGTCACGTCTCCACAGGAAACCTCGGAAAGGCACGTCTACACAGGTAATGGGCCATCAGCTACAAGAGTACTTTGGGGAGATTGCCTGATTCCCCTGGAATGCTTGAAACAAGCGAGACATACCAAAGCAAGGTCGAGTTACATGATGCAGCCATCAGGCAACTATCACGCAACCTTTATCGTTTCCGGGAAAGGGTCTGCCCCCAAGGCATGTTTCGTCCTATAACTAGGCGCCCTTTTTGAGACACCATTTCGGAGCTCTCCTGTGCTAGAATAGCAGACCGTCATTCTGTTAGTTGAGACTCCCCTCAGCCCCTTCCTGAGCTGAGTTTTTCTCCGCTTGTCTTTTTCCCCAGCTAAAGACTTCTGGATCAGGTCCAGTATCACCCCTTCCACATTCCCTCTGCTTTTCCCCTATCAATTTTCATCTTTTTCCATCTAGATAGTCCTTGTGTGCTTGCGTGAGCGATTGCCTCTCTGTGTGTATGTGAAAATATTTGCTAATAAGACATCATGATTGAACATTTAGCTGGTTTCTGTGTGGTCTGACTCTGTAAAAACTGGGTTCAGGGTCCCACTTCATTGCCCTACCCTTTGCATTGCTAAAGCAAGTGCTCCACTAAAATTCCCCAATCTTTGTATTTTTGGAACGCATCAAGGTGTCCCCCAAGGGGACCCCCAAAACTCAGGGTAACACTTTAGATGTAGTTAATCTGGCTGTGGAGACTTGAATTCATTTAGATTGCTTATTGATACTGTACTGCATTTCTCCTACTGTATCATCTGCTCCATTTTCCTCAGGCTGAGCACTGTTTTCTGTTTTGGGATAAAACTGAGGGCAGAGAAGATGTTGAGCTGTTCTGCCTTTTCTCTGTCTTCTGTTAGCGTTTCACCATCTTCTACCACTTTCTGTTCTTCCTTTTGCTATGAACATAACCCAAAAAGCCCTTTTTATTGTTTTTAACCTCTCTAGCAAGCGTGAGCTCATTCTGTGCTTTAGGTTCTTTAATTTTCTACTTATATATGCTGCCTATTTGTTTGAATTCTTCCTTGGTGATTTGTCCTTTTTTCCATTCTTTATATGTGTCCTTTTAAATCTTATCTCAGTTTAAAGTTCTTTAGACATCCAGCCCAGATTCTTTAGACATTTCTCATTTTTCCTCCTTATTGGAACTGTTTGAAATTGTGCCTTGAATATCTTATTTTTAAGAAACTTCCATCCATCATGAACTCCCTTCTCTTTCAGAATTCCTGATCACAGGATAAAATCCAGTATTCCCTTAAGTTTGCAGAAATCATCTTTCTTGAAGTCTAGAATGTGTGTTTAACTATTCTTGGCTCCCTCTTTCCAATATATAAAAAACTGCAGGAGAGCATGGTCACTCTCACCTTAGGAACCCACTATTTCCACCCCATTAACCAGGGTATCCCCTGTTTGTTAAGATCAGAATCTAAAATAGCTAATCTGCTTGTTGCCTCTTCACATTCTGGATAATAAAGTTGTCTGCAGGGAATCCATCGGATCTTATCTAATTGACAGAGTTTAACTTCCTTTTTCAAAATATTTTTATTGAAAGTTTTCAAGTGTACTAAAATTCTACAATTACACAAAAAGAAAAAAAGAAAAGGAAAAGATTAAAGCATAAAGAAAAAGGTGATTTCCATTCTTCCTTTCAATGATATACAGCATTCAAATTATTTCAAGACACTAAATAATAACCAAACAGTTCTTTTTTTCCATCCCCTGTTACTCCCTGAGGTGGGACTTCTAGCAAGTGATGGACTGCACCTCACAGCTTCTACAGCAGAAGTGTCAAACTCAGTTGCATCTTTGGCCACATCAGCATTATGGTTGCGCTCAAAGGGCTGGTTGTATTTGTAAGACTGTATAAATGTATCTACTCTTTTATCATATTAAATAATTGCCTCTGCATTCAATTATTACTGGTTTTAGTAATAACTAGCTCTGAAACTAGAAGTCTAGGAAAAATAATGGCAAGCAAATATGCAGGTGTACAACTACTGTACAATTTATTGAAAAATGAGTTTTGAAAACAGAAGGTTCTTTTTTTTAAATCATCAGACAAATATTACCAAGCACTGTTTATTACATTAACTTTGTTTAACTTTTTGGTGCCAGTTGAGACCCTCTCTGTGCCTCTTTCTGCTCCCCTGTCCCCTGTGCCTTCTTCTGCCCCCACTTCCCTGTGGTGTTTTCTGCTCCCCCTGCCCCTTTCTGTAGCTGGTGAGCCCGATCCCCACATTGCGGGCCACTGGTTGCCAGTATTCTGAAGAGAGGGCCAGCAGCCAGCACTCGTGATCTCAGTGACTTAGGGATGAAAGGGCGATGGGGGCGGTTTGTCCCAGGCAGCAATGTTTTGAGGGTGTCGGGGCCTGTAGCCACGCCCTTGCATGTCCTGGCCATGCCTCACACACCACGGTCATGCCCCCACGCACAGTGGCCATGCCTCTGTGCTATAGCCCTGCCTCCTCCTGCGCCCCCACACTTCAAGCTCTGCCACTGCACGATCTACTTCTACTTCTGACTGCTCTTCTGTCCAACTCTTATGAGCCACATGGAGTGTTGCCATAGTGACCCGTGGCAACGCTCTGATGGAGAGACTTGGACCAAGGAGCAGTCAGAAGTAGAAGTAGATCACAAGTTCTGGCTGCTGGTTCCTTCTTCAGAATACTGGCAGCTGGGAGCCCGCAATATGGGGATCGGGCTCACCAGGCATGGGGAGTGCCGCAGCTGCAGGAGAGATACAAGGGCCACATAAAATTGTCTGGCGGGCTGGATTTGGCCTGTGGGCTTTGTGTTTGATATGTGTTTTACAACATTTGCTATGAGCTTGGGCCTGCAATCCATCTGATGCATCGAATATTGGAGGTCTTCTGCTGCAAAGAGGCCCATGTGTCCTCTTAAGTTTTGATGGTATTGTACTGTACTAATCTTGTTGTTTTCTGTTTCTCTGTCAGTTCCTACGTGCTGTTTGATGGGTACTGATCTCTGGCCATAGTATGGTTTACTGGGTGGTGTGCCAGGCCCAAAGTTGCCACTTTGGGGCTCAGCAGGGGTTGAGAGATTTAGCCACTGTGAAGTAGCTAGGAAGAAGAGGTCTCTATTGTTGCCTCTTTTGTGTGAGAAGTGCACAGGGACTCTTCCTCATGCTTTAGTTATTCAACTCAATGGGAATGACTTGGGCTTACTGAAAGGCAAGACCCTTATTTTACAGGCTCTGAGTGATTTTCATGCTATTCAGAGCAGATGGCCTTGTGTAACCGTTGTTTAGTCTGCTATTTTGCCACACCAAGTTTGGGATAGCAAAGCAGATCCTTGATGCCTTGACTGTGCCCATAGGAGGGCCAACAGAGCAGTCCACAATGCCCTGAAAAAAGGATTGGGCCATTTTCTCTCACTTTTGCTCTAAGGTAGGGCTCCAGATCTTTCTCTTCAGGTCCTGGGACCAGGGTGGGTGGGAAGGAGGCCATCCTTAAGGTGAACCTGGCAGTCTGACTCTCATTTGTAGAGTCCTCGGACTTGGCTGCGTGTCCCCTTGGTTTATCTCCCAGTATATGCCCAGCTGGGGAGCAAAGAGTCAGGTGTTTCACTCAAGGGAAGGCTGAGGAAATAGTCAAGGGCTGACATCTGGCCTCAGCTGTACCTGCATCAGATTGCTCCCCAGCTTGCTCCTTTCCAGGTACAACCTACATAAATAGGTTATAGGTCAAATAAAGTGGCCCTAATTTAATCCAACTTTCTATGTCTGGTCTCATTGTTCAACGGTTGGTCATCAACAATTATCAGAAGAGCGGGAACGGGAAGAAGAGAAGAACAGAAGGATACTTCCTGGTATCCATTCTTTTTGAAAAGTGGTAACAAAGGAATTTAGGGATTGTAGTACAGTCTTATGGTGTTGGGAGCAGGCCAGTAGACACTCTAGGCAAACAGGTTTAACTAATCGGAAAAGAGCATTAATTTAAAAGTCATTTCCTTTGGCTATCTCTGGCATGCTTGGACATGAAAGAGGTTCCTGACTTGTAGATATGGAGATAGCAGGGAGGGTTGTGTGATGTGGGGTTGTCTGCACAGAGCTACAGAAGGCTGCCATTTTGGCCAAGGATGCCAAAGTTTTAAAGTGACAGATGTTAGAAAAGCAGACATGTGTCACTTCAGACAGCTAGTAGAGAACAGGTCTCAGCTGGTCAGGTCACAGAAAAGGATCTTCCATCCTTTGTCTCACCTTTTGACTGTGTGCTGAACAAAAATTGATTTTCCCCTGGTATCAGAATGGCACAAGTTGGATATTTTCCCCCTCCTTAAATAGGAGTATCTTGTCATCTGAAAATAGCCAAAAGCTGAACAAGCTAGTATTTCTTTCTCAGGATCTAGAGATGCCACCATGTAACTCAAGTACCATAGGAGCACCACTTTAAATTTCCCACTGTATTGAGAGAAAGAAGCTGCAGCCTGAATTCTATCAGTAGCCCCATTAAATCAATTGTTAAATGCTGAGGTGGGCACAACTTTGGGACCCCAATTGTATTACTACTTCACAACCTGGAGAAAGGGACCACAAAATCATGCAACAGGACCGGAGCCAAGGGGTGCAGATCCTCTATGGATTTCTGCCATCCATTTCCTCCAGCTAGACAGCACATCTGGAATTTTGCTTCTCCTAGCAATGAGGTGAGAGCCAGCATGATGTAGTGCTTTGAATGCTGGATTAGGATACTGAGAGACCAGGGTTCAGATCTCTGCTTGGTCATGGAAATCACTGGATGGCCTTGGGCAAGTCACACTCTCTCATCCTCAGAGGAAGGCAAAGATAACCCCCTCTGAAAAAAATCTCTCCAAAATCTCTTATGGGGTTGTCATAACTTAGAAACAACTTGAAGGCACACAGTTGTAACACAGCACAGGGGTAGGCTACTATGGAAGATTAGGGGGACCACATTAGCCTCCAAATAGACCTTGGAGGGCTGTACCCCCATCAGAACTCCCACCACAAAACAACAACTGGCTTGCATTATGAGGGCCACTGCTGCAATTTAAGAGTGTCGCCAGATGTGATTCCACATTAGTATCTTGGTTGGATGGGGAAAGGAATGAGAAATGAATGAAATTTTCTTGGCAAATTCACAGGGAATTCTTGAAACAAGAAATGGGCATGTTGGAATCTGCAATTTAGCCTGCACTGGTTTCTTAGCTATGACTTGCATGGTTCTGTACTTGTAAATAACCACCAACTGTTTAGAATCTCATGAAAGGCAACTGGAGCCTAGTGCAGAAGAAATGGCTGGCTTCTAACGTGGTGGTGGGGGTCTTATAACTCCCATCTCATCAGCCCCACTTGCAATCATGGAAGATCCCAGGAGACACAGTTCAAAAACATCTGTGGGGTCACAATTGCCTACCCTTTCTTCGTAATGTTACTAGCCATAAAAAGCAGGAAGGGAATAGGACTAAAAAAGGAATGTGGCAGCACCTTTAAGACTAATTGGTTTTTATTTTAGTACGAGCTTTTGTGGATATCTTCATGCTCATTTTTGCTCATACTAAAGTACAAATAATGCCAAAATGAGCATGAGCATATCCACAGAAGTTCATGTTAAATTAAAAAAAAAAGTTAATATTAAAGGTGCTGCCACATATCTTTTTTTCTCCACCTCATAAAAGCCATGAAAGCAATCATGGTATAGTGGTTTGAGCACTGAAGTATGAGTCTGGAAATTAGTATTCATATCTCTATTCAGACATGGCAATCTACTAGGTGCTCTTGGGCAAGTCACACTCTTTCAGCCTCAGAGGAAGGAGAAAGCAAATCTCCTCTGAACAAAATCTTGCTGAGAATTGCCTTGGCGTTGCCATAAGTCGAAAATTATTTGAAGGCACACAACAGCAACATAAAATCAATTACAGTTAGTCCTCCATGTTCACTAGGATCCTCACAAAAGGGGAATAACCACAAATATCAAATGGGGGAGGGGGCCAGGTAGAGTGGGGAGAACAGACACTCAGGGTCCAAACCAGATCAGGGAAAGGAGAGTCAAAGCGACTGGGTTGATATGGTGGCCCAACACTTCCTCTATCTTGCCCATCTCCTTCCTTGGGTGCGTGGAGAGCATTGGGTGAAAGAAATCAGGCTGTGAGCCATCCTTAGCTGGCCAGGTGGAGGAGAAAGAGGACCAGAGGTGGTTTTTTAAAGGGCTGCATGGCCTGATAGGAGCTGCTGAGAGGGAAGGTTCCTCTGGAAAAAAAGTGCTTGAAGTGAATGGGAAGGGGTTGGAAAAACCTGAAAACAACAAAATCAGTGGAAGTGAAACCTGCAAATGTAAAGGGCCAACTATAATCCTAAAGCTGCTGCCACAGTTTTTCCCTCCTGTTCCTTTCTTCCTTTCTAGGCCACAAGAGACTAAGGGCCTTTCCACACTATACTGTTATAGTACTATTATTCCACTTTCAACATCCTATGGAATCCTGGGTTTGCAGTTTAGGGAGGGGCATTTAGAATCCTTAGAATCCTCAAAAAGCTCTTTGGTCTCAGTAAACTACAAACCCCACAATTCCATAGGATGTTGAAGGTGGAATAATAGCACTGTAACAGTATAGTGCGGAAAGGCCCTAACACAGCTACTTCTTTGAAAATTGACCAGAAGAAGTCACTGACCATGCTGGCTGGAGGACTCTGCGAGTCATAGTCCAAAACATAACTTTTCCAACCTCTGGTACAGAGCTGGCCCAAGACATCTTGCTGCACTTTCTCTCATTCCACATAAGGCCAACCAGAGTAGTAGCTGAAACTTCAGTACTGGCAGTAGTACAGCATGTTGCATTCCACAGCATACCTGGGGCTAGCTTAGGGGGCACAGTATAGACAGCACATTTGCTGCTTGAGGCACCTGCCTTATTCTGCTTCCTGGCAGGGCTGGCCTTGACTGGGTGTAATAATATCAAACCTTCATCCATTTTCTCTGACTCAGAGAAAGCTTTGGCATCAGCAGTGTTGTTCTGTTCACCCTATGATGAATAAATAGTCTTAAATGGTATAAACAAGCCAAGTCCAAGACACAGAAAGAAATCACAGGAAAATAATAATGGTGAGACCCCTGCTGTTTGGAAGCATCTCTCTTTCTCTAAAGTAGGCTGCATAAATATTGATCTTGCCTCATTTGTGCTCTAGATTCATTTGCTGGGGCATTAATAAATACACTTGAGAATGAAATCAATCTAGTTTTCCCCCAGGCAAATATATCCAGTTCCGAATGCACAATGAACGCTTGGTGCTCTTGGCACTTGATCGTGTAACAAAAATGTGTTATTTGTAGCTACCCAATATTTAAAAAACATTTACATTACTTCCTCTGCAAAGAGTGCTAATGTAATTCAAATGGTGCCTCAACCAATTATTATTTTTTGATCAGAGGATGGTGGAAAGATAATACCTTTTTTTTTTAAAGAAAAAAATTACTTCCTGTCCTCATCCATCCTGTTTCTAGGGCCATTTCCACACTAGCCTGTTATACTGCTATATTCCACTTTCAACATCCTGTGGAATCCTGGGGTTTGAAGGATTCCACAAACGCAAAGATGTTGAAAGTGGAATAATAGCACTATAACAGGCTAGTGTGGAAATGGCCTGGGTAGGCCAATGGAGATAAATACAGGCATCTGCCTCAAGCAATAAATACTAGCTGGGAGAGAGATATAAGGAGAGCTGTTGAGATGTTCTGCACCCTGTTGCCTTTAGGTGTGCTTGGACAAGATTCCTGCACTATTTCTGCATACCATCCAAGATTTTACAGTAAAAACTGGGATATATATATATAGACAAGCCAGATCAGAATGTAGTCAGAATGGGAAGGTTATTATAGAGGAAGAGCACAAAAAGTAGGAAAGGCTACAGCAGTTTGCTTTTGCCCAGGCCTATGAGGAAGTGCAAGATTCTATGCTCTCCTCTCCCCGCAGCTGAATTAATTAAGTGCAAACTACTTCTGCACTTTGAACTCAATTTGTAGCAATGGAAGTGAGCTGAGGATGAAAGTGAAAAGCGAAAGGAGGAGTGAGAAATTGAGACATTTTAAAAGCAGCTGACAAAGTGGGATGACATGATTAATTAGAATTATTCCTGCTGAAGCTGGAGAATGGGCTGATTTTCCATCTCTTCTCATCCGTTTCCCTCTCCTTGAGATAGGTATGGTAACAGGACACAAGGCTTCCAGAGTCCCAGAATACATACGCGTAGAAGCAATCAAACAAGTGCCAGCTTGTCTAGTTGTCCTTTTCTCCTAACTTTAATGCCACAGTAAAAATACTTTGCACCTTCACAGTGTTGAGTGTCTTATGTGTACATCTAACAATAAATAGCTATGCCAATAAAATCCCATTTGAATTCCAGGTTGTAACACAACCAGTGCTGAAGAAGTGAAAAGGTGTGTACTTCTGCAAGGTATAGAGCTACCTGGCTAATCTAGCATACCTGCCTGCAAGAAGCTATAAAAACTAGTGCCAGCCTGACAAAGGGCCTCTGACTCCAGGGAAAGAGCAAACCACATCCTCCTAGCCTATCTTTGCAGAAATCAGAATTTACAAATATCCTAGCAAAAAGAGGGGAATGGGCCATAAACGTTTTTGGAATTCTTCCAAAGGGTTGCATATGGTCAGGGCTGCCTTCACCCTGACTGATCTACAGGAATGCACAGCTCCAGGGCAGGCAGGGAGCTCCTCAGATTCAGTTGTGGGATGTGTTGCAAATATTGTGGATCTTTGTTTGGGGCGGGGGGTAATAAAGATCTTACCCATAGGGTCGATGATAAGGTTTGTAAGAGTGGGGCAACTCAGGCGAAACAGGAACAGAACAGAATAGAATAGAATCTTTATTGTGGTCTTAAGCCATTTCCGCACTAGCCTGTTATAGTGCTATTATTGCACTTTCAACATCCTATGGAATCCTGGGGTTTGCAGTTTAGGGAGGGGTTGGCTGGCCAGCTCCTCCCTAAGCTGCAAACCCCAGGATTTCATAGGATGTTGAAAGTGCAATAATAGTGCTATAACAGGCTAGTGTGACCAGCACAAAGGGGAAACAGGAGCTGGGCAAAGCTTAGGAACATCAGTTTTTTGGACTACTGCTCCCAGAATTCCCAAGTCAGCATGGTTAGTGGCCCTGCTGGCTAGGGAATTCTGGGAGTTATAGCATGTCCCCTGCACTGATTGCTTAAGCGGCCCCTAACACTTGGCTAGGAAGAGATGAAGTGATCAAGCACAATTGGGCTACCAAGACTCCTAGAAAGCTGAACTCCCTTGGGAATTATCAATGAGAAGCGGCCCAAATGATTAAGCACCCAAAAGTAGATGGAAAGATAGATGATAGACAGAACAGCTATTTCTGTTGAGCCTTCTCAGGAATCTGCAATCTGTCCTGTGCTTGGAGGTAAACTACACTGCACACATAGACCTCTACATGTAGATTGTGTTTGTAAGGATCTTTTATATAAGGATGACAGAATGCTAATGGATGGGGAATTTGTCATTCCCCGCATGTGTCCTGGATCCTGGAGGTAAACTGTCCTGCTCTAAGTGGCCCTAGGACACATCTTTGCTCTTTAATTGTTTCATTGAGCCAAAGGTGAGATTACTTCTTGGAGCCGGAGAATGAGGGGAGTGTGCAGCAACCATGTTTATTCTATGTGCTAAGAATAAAATCTGGAGAAGAAAAACTTACTGCAGCATTCTGACTCACATTCATCCTGGAGTGAGTATCATCCATAAAATAAGTTTTTCCAGTGTAATTTTTCTTGCACTCTGCATATGCTCTGGAGCTAGTTTCTGTCTATCATTTAGGGCTTTGGGACATTGAGGGATCAAATCTGAGTCACAAAGTCATAGAACCACAGTATTGGAAGGGATCCCAAGGGCCATCTTGTCCAGCTCCCAGCCACTGTAAGAGTCCAACCTCTGCTTAGAAATCCGCAGTGAAGGAGAGACCACCGGTTTCTAGGATAGTTTTCTGGTTGATCTTGTTATGCATAGCATAGGCAGAAGACATTACATTACATTACATGCATAGCATAGGCAGAAGACATTACATTACATTACATTACATGCATAGCATAGGCAGAAGACATTACCTTTGTAGATTAGTATGTTATTAATATGCTAAACCTCTAGTCTATCTAAAAGTTAACTTCATTTTTCATTCTGGAGTCATAATGAAAGCCTGACCAATCAACACAGAAGCAGTTTTTAAATGGGGTAAATTCTTAACAGCACTAGTTTGAGAGAACCAAGGGGGCTGCAGCAAAAGTTTGAATGATATAGGAGCTTTATATTAATACGGAATCCAAATATAGGGGGGTGTTTTTTTACTCATAATTTTATTTATTTATTTATTTTGCCAGTTTACAAAAATTTCTGTTGTTTTTTATTAGGATGTGTGGGACTGCTCTTAGAAAGGAGAAAGAAGTCCATCTTTTGTTATTCTTTGCCTAGGCCAGGAAAAATACCCTCTTTCCCAGCCTTTCCAAGCATATATTTTTTATATATTCTTGATTCTTCTATGTAGTTTTAAGAATCCTTTTAGAAATTCACAGAAATTTTCTTGATTCTTCAGCCTCGTGGCTGATTTAAGAACATAAGAATGAGTCATGCTGAGTTAGGTTGTGGACCTATTTAGTCCAACTATTTAGTTCACACAACCAGTTGTCTATGGGAAGCCCAGTGCCAGAACATGAGTGCCACTATGCCCTGTATCTTACACTGTCTGTGAACTGGTACACAAAGGCGTTCTGCCTTTGATACTGAAGATGACACATAGCCATCCTGACTAATAGCCACTGGCCACACCTTAAAGCCATCCAAGTCAGGAACAAGCACCATCTGTCACTGGTTCCTCACCTTTTTCAACTTGTGCACCCCTTGGTAGCCTATTTACATAAACTTAACCCATCATATTAGCAAAATTAATTTAAAACATAGAAGGATGAAAAAAAGAAGAGATGTAGAGAAGACCTGGAAGAATTCACTCATTGAACACTGCTCACAGGACTGACTGAGATTCCTGCTTATCTGTGCACTGGTACCAGCACATTAGCACTAGAAAGTTCATGAAGTGGAGGAGAGAGAAAGCTGAACCTGTGAGGAGCACATCACCGAGCATGCGCACTGTAGTGGTGTGTTCACAACACATTATTTAGGGAGGGACTCCCTATCATTTGCTAAAATGACAAAGCGAGGGAATGAGGTTTTTCTCGAGATTAAATAATGAAAGAAACCTGCTCCAAAATTCATCTTGATGTTCAATTAGTTTCATAACTTTTGACTTCTTGTCTTGTCTTACCCTATTGACCTTATATGTGCCTTTTCCTACCGTTATTCATTTTTTTTTCACATACCCCTAAATGTCCTGGCTTGTATACCTGGGGATATGCATACCCCCAGGTTGGGAACCACTGCTGTGTGTTGTGGCAGTGAATTCTACACTTTAAGTATCCACTGTGTACTTACTTTTATCTATCTATCCTGAAACTCCCACCATTTGGTATGAATGGATGACTTTGGGTTCTAGGCATCATTTTATGCGTCTTTATCACTTCTTTTTTTTCCTCTCTGCTAAGCAGTCCAGAATGCTAAGCTGTTCTCCAGTAGTCTGATAATTTTTGCTGCCCTTTTGTGCACCTTTTTCATCTTGACAATATCCTTTTTAAGCGCAGTCACCAGAACTGTATGTGTTATGTGTTCACACGAGGGCAGTGTGATATTGGTAGTTTTATTTCCGATTCCTTTCTGAAGATGCCCTTCTGAGAATTTGCCTGGATTGATATTTTCGTAGCAAACCATGATCCCCAGTTGTTGTCAGCTCACATCTCATTAGTATTTTTGTGAAGTTGGAAGTTTTTGCCCCATATGACTCATTTTACATTTCTTTTCACAAGATGTGCACTTGCCATTTCAAAGCCATTTTAGAGATCTTTTTTATTATCTATCTCACTAAAGCCAAGTTTACATCAGGAGAGTCTCTACACCTCAAACATGGTAGATCTACATGTTTTGCATTTTCTTTTGAGAGTATTTTGTCTGCAATCTATCCACTAACATATCTCCTCAACTTCTGCTCTTAAAGCAGAGTAGAGGAAAGGCAGGTATATTATCAGATATTATAGGCACCAATGCATTTACTCTGCAGTCTTTACTCATTTTTCTCCTTGCTTTGTTGATTAAGTGTACTGTTTTTTTAAAAAAATTAGTTATGTAATATCTCATTTACTATTTTGCCATTGCTTTTATGGCAGCCAGATTGTTACCTGTTTCAATTGGTGGTGATAGTGGTAGTTATTGCTGTCCTTGATTTAAAGCACTGCATTGTGTGTCTTGCCTAAATACCCCAAAGGCACTAGATTCTGTCTCATCTTGGAAACCAAGCAGGGTCAGATCTAGTTAGTACTTCAATGGGAAACCATCAACGGATACCGGGCACTGCAGGCCATATTTCAGAGGAAGGCACTGGCAAAACAACCTCTTGAGTATTCCTTGCATAAGAAAACCCAGTGAAATTCACGGGGACACCATAAGTTAACAGGTAACTTGAAGGCACAGACACACCTATAGTGTGTTTACTTCATTTTGTAAAAATGTACCAGAGATGAGACAAAATTAATAATGACTTTCCTGCCAACATTAAACCCCCCCCCACCTTAAAATAAGTTCCAGGATTCCTGAGTTGTATTTAAAAAAAAAAGTGTTTCAACATTCTCTGGGCTCACATTAGACTTGTCTACCTGCCTGTGTCTCCCGGAGTTCTTCCCATTGCACACTTGTTTATTCTATTACCATTCAATTACACCATTTTAATTATGTTTGTAGGGAACATGACAAACTGATCAAAAGGGCACAAGGGCAATTTAACACTTTGAGGCTAATTCAGCCTACACCCACTTAATGTCAGTGAGAGAGCCAGTGTGGTATAGTGGTCTGAGCACTGGACTATGACTCTGAAGATCAGGCTTTGATTCCTCGCTCGGCCACAGAAACCCACCGGGTGATCTTTGGTGCATCACACATTTGCAGCCCCTGAAAACCCCATGGAAGCAACTTGGAGCCGCACAACAATAAGAATAATAGAATCATAGAGTTGGAAGAGACCTCAGGGGCCATCAAGTCCAACCCCGTGCTATGCAGGAACACCCATCAAAGCACTCCCAACAGATGGCCATCCAGCCTCTGCTTAAAAACCTCCAAAGAAGGAGACTCCACCACATTCCGAGGCAGCATATTCCGATGCCGGACAGCTCTGACCGTCAGGAAGTTCTTAATGAGGTTCAAGTGGAATCTCCTTTCCTGCAGCTTGAATCCATTGCTCCTTGTCCTAGTCTTTCGAGTGGTAGAGAACAAGCCTGTTCCCTCCTCAACATGACATCCCTTCAAAATATTTAAACATGGCTATCATGTCCCCTCTTAACCTTCTTTTCTGCAGACTAAACATAGTCAGCTCCCTAAGGCGTTCTTCATAGGGCATGGCTTCCAGACCCTTCACCATTTTGGTCATCTTCCTCTGGACATGTTCCAGCTTGTTGACATGCCAGGACTACAAATACAACTGTAAGTGTGAAAAGTTTTGAAAAATAAAGATGTTAAGCTTTTCTGCTCTTGCTGAAAAACTAGCACAAAGAAGAAAAAATTGCTTGGGAACAGTCTGAACTATGAGAGAGACAGAGAGAGAGAGGGAGAGAGAGAGACCACCCTTTCATTTATCTCTATTAAGTATTCTATCATGCTCATGAAGTCATAAAGGATGATTTCTCCCCTCCAGAATGGCATAAGCCTTAGTCTGATTAAAATTATAGTGATCCTGAAAAATCCATCCACTCAGCCAGACATTTCAGTGCATCAACCAAAGGTCACTGTAATTCCCTCTGGGGACGGACATCTCCATTTAGAAGAAAAATGTATTTTAAAGGACTGGAATTTTTACCAGTGATCTTCACAACAAGGAACAATAATCAACTTCATTGGATCCTAACATCATGCAATTTAACACATTTTTTCTGTAGAATCCAAGAAGTGTACCATCATATATCCACCTACTCAGAAATAAGTCCCATACTTTCAGCACCCTAAGATTCTCTATGAATTTGGCAAGCAAGAGCTGTCCTTTCATTCTCTGTATTCTCTGTGTCCTGCAGCAGTAGAGATATTGGCCAAAGTCTGGAAAAATTACTCTTTTTAGATCACAGATTTTGGTAGACCAGCTAAAGTTTTGAGTACAACCATTTTGGAAAAATACACTCTGCCACTGATTTTTTATTTCATTTAGATCTTTCCCACATTGGTCATGCATAGGACTCTTAACTTGCAGCACATTTTGGGAACCACTGGCTTAGCAGCTTCTTGTATAGCAACAAGAGGGCCATTCACATTACACAATTATAGCACTGTTATCTTACCTTAATTGCCATGGTTCCACCCTATGGGAATGGTAGTTGAGGGAGGGACATTTAGAATTCTCAGCCAGACCCCACCCAACTCCAGCCTCCAGGATTCCATAGGATGGGACTATGGCAATTAAAGTAGAATCATAGCTGTAACTGTGATTTAGGCATAAAGCTTTGATAGCACTAGATATCCCTTTGTGATATCAAATAATTTGACCTTTCCATGCGCCGTGGCTATGTTTGCCAGGATCTTGAGAAAAACAGACACAAGGAAGCAGCTGGTTAATGACGGGAATTCCAACTTCCCCTCTCTTAGGCGGGCATTTCAAAGCCTTGACTGTTGATTCGGGATCTGGCCTTTCATCTCACAAGATACCTGATTCGCACCCATAAATAAAAAGTGTCCATTGATTGACACTTGGGCTGCCTGATTGATATGTTTTGATCCACTTCTAAGCCTTTTGGTGCATTTCAAAGTTAACTTTGTTCTCAAAGTTTATGACATGAATCACAGGCACAACTTTGTTATAAAAATCCCTGGTTTTGATAGTTCAGCGTGCCGCTTTTTGAGTTTTACACCGCCTTGCTGCCAGTTTGCATAGCGAGCTTCGCAGGAAGTTTCATTGTCTTCAGCTGCTCAGGACTACAGGATCAGGTCGTATTGCTTATACCTAACTTCATTTCTATTTTCCTATTTCTCATTTAGTTAGTGGTGTGATTGTTGTCTTATTTGTTTACTTCTCAATAAAACATTAATTGGTTTACTCTGAATTTGTTTGGCTCATTGATCTGACTCTGTAGACATAGAGCAAAAGGTCCTGCTGAAGTTACCCTGCCTCTTGTAAAGCTAAAGCAGTGCTCTGAGCTGATTTTCCCAATTTTGTGTTAATATTTGCTCATTTGGGCGTCCTTCTCAGGACCCCAGAGAAACAGGGTAACAGATCACTATAAATGTGTAGTGTGAATGGGCCCCAGGTGATGACATGTGTGTTCTATAACCTGTTCCTGAATCTTAGTCATCATCAGTTTATGTGTAGCCCATTTCATGACAGAATATGCTCAATGCAGTAAGAGTCAAGAAAAGAATAATACCCTTTTTAGGTATTAAATATGAGCAGAGTAGAGTAAACACACAAATAGGGTGATGGTGGCTTCCAGGTCAGTGAGGTGTTGAATCCACTCCAGGGATCAACACTTTCCATAGCTCTTTGAATAGATTTTGGGATCCACCAGCTGTCACTGGAATAAGACATGTCCCTGTGTATGTCAACCTTACCTTTCCAGTTGAGACCTTCCCATGCTGAATGGAACTGTCTGGAAGGGAGTTCTGTTTGCATTCCCTGGCATGTGAGCAGAACTCTCCCTGTGATCAGCAGAAGTCTGCTCTTCTTCAAAAAATGCCAAGCTGAACTTTTATTCAGATTTTGGTGTTCAAGATCTCAACTGAGGGTGGGCCTAAGTCCACTGAAA
Organism: Iguana delicatissima; assembly: GCA_948472985.1. NCBI lineage: Eukaryota > Metazoa > Chordata > Lepidosauria > Squamata > Iguanidae > Iguana > Iguana delicatissima. The sequence goes on from CAOKZL010001027.1 coordinate 671,222, forward strand.
TGTTTAGGTATTGGGCCCCACTTCCTGCTTATGTGCTTCACCTACCCTGTCCAGACTGAAATCTGACATTAATAAAAATTCATGAAGTACATAAAAATGTTATTTCAACAAACAGCCAATGCTATTATATTTGTTCAATTTTTACTTTTTATTTGTTTTACATATATACCTATTCCAAACCATTCAGGGGTTTATCAGTTCAAACCAATATTTTGAACGATCCATATGATTTAGGTTCAGACTATCTGAAAAACTATATTTCCCTTCAAGAGCCTGCCTGAGCTTTAGGATTTTCAGGAGAAGGCTTTCTTTTGCTTCCACCAACATCACAGGTACTTTTGGTGAGGACTTGGAAGAGAACCTTCTTGGTGGCTGTTCCCAGGCATAGACCTTGAACATTTCCACACGACACTCTTACAGCGTGATGATTCCACTTTCAACCTCCTATGGAATCCTGGGGTTTCCAGTTCCAGGAGGGGCCAGGCGGCCCCTCCCGGAACTGCAAACCCCAGGATTCCATAGGAGGTTGAAAATGGAATTATCGTGTTATAAGAGTGCTGTGCAGAAATGGCCCCTGTTGGCCTCCTCTCTGTTCTCTTTTCACCAGCATGCAAAGACTCGTGTTTCAACAGGCCTTCAGCTTTTAACTGGTTGAAGTAGTGCAAATGGTTATGGTGGTTCTTAATGTGCAATAAACTTTATTGTATTTTTAACTGTTTTAAGCTAGTGTTTTTAAGTGGATTACTGCTTAATGCTTTTTAACTTTTGTATTACAGATTGTTTTAGCTATTTTGTTTTAATGTATAATATAAGCACATAATAGAAATGTAATGTAAAATGTCCTTGGCTCAGCAGTGTTACATGTGGAAAGGACCTTGGGATTATTCTTGATTGTAAGTTGAACATGAGCCAGCACTGTAATGCTGCAGCAAAGAAGGCAAATGCTATCTTAGCTTGCTTTAATAGAAGTATAATTTCCAAGTCAGGGGAAGTAATAGTCCCACTTTATTCTGCTCTGGTCAGGCCTCACCTGGAGCATTGTGTCCAATTCTGGCTGCCTCCTTTTAAGAAAGATATAGACAAGTTGGAGCAAGTTCAGAGAAGGGCAAGGAGGATGACAAGAAGTATGGAGAACAAAACATATGAGGATAGGTTGAAGGAGCTGGGCAAGGAGTTCAGCTTGGTGAAGAGAAGATTGATGGGTGACATGATCTCACTCTTACAATATCTCCAGGGCTGCTACAAAGAGGAGAGCGTAGGCTTGTTTTTTGCTACCACATAAACTAGAACTAGATCTAATAGTTTTAAGTTACAGGAGGGTAGATTTTTATTGAACATTAGAAGAAACTTCTTGATAGTGAGAGTAGTTCAACAATGGAACCAGTTGCCAAAAGAGGTGCAGGGAGTCTCCTTTTCTGGGTATTTCCAAGACAGGCTGGACAGCTACCTGTTGGGGATGCTGTAGCTAGAGATCCTGCACTGAGCGGAAGGTTGAACCTGATGGCCCATGAAGCCCCTTCCAATTCTGTGATTCTATAATTCTAAGCCACTTTGGGTCCCATTTGAGAGAAATAAACATTCTCTGTCCTACATCATGCTCTTCAATACCTTGCAAAGTGTAGGACAAATACTTCTGAAGAGTCAGTAATAATGCACTGTAAACATATCAGTGTTAATATTAATGAATACAATAATAAATTAGTCTCAAAAGCATATTCAACAACTTAATCTAAAGCAGCAGCCAAGCAAAACCAAACATTTGAGCTTCAGAAATGAACAAATCTCACTGAGAGAACGACAACCTGTTTAACTTGCTTACATTAATTCTAATGTTTTATTTCCTTCTGTGACATTTTCTAATTTCCTCAGTATTTTCCAAAGGACACACATTTTCTGGGGGTTGAACTGTCAGTCTTCACTTCCACAGGCGAATTTGCATTGACTTTAAAAAAACATGGATGCCTCTTGTCCTACTTATTTATTATTAGCAGAGCGGTGGGTAAGAACAATGCAGTTCTAACTCTCACTAGACTACAAATGAAAACGGAGCAAACAAAGTGATCTCCAGAGAAAGCTTGTCTCTTTGATTAAATAGCCTAATAATTCAACACATCTCTGATAATGGATACCAATCATTGCTATGTCATTGTGTAGCAAGAGTATTGTAGGGAATGACAAAGAAGGAACATAGAAAGCTCTCCATTTTCCCTATATTATGGAGTAAAATTCATGTGCTTTTTTTTTTTAAAAAAATATGCCTCTTTTATACAAGTGGAATCTACAAGAAAATGTTGAAGTGCTTCTTTTCAAGATTTCACACAAAAATGCACATAAATTACCTCAATCCAGTAAACCTGTGCAGCAAAAAATTAGAACCATTATGTTTATATATATATATATATATATACACACACACACACACACATATATACATACACACACATACTCTTTAACCTGAGAACCAGCATGGTTTGAGCACTGATCTGAGACTCTAGAGACAATGGTTTGAATCTCTGCTTGGCTGTGAAAACCCACGGGGTGATGTTGGGCAAGTCATACTATTTCATCCTGAGAAGACAGCAAAGGCAAACCTCGCCCCCTCAGCAAATCTTGTCAAGAAAGCCCAGTGATAGATTCACCTTCAGATTGCCATAAGCTGGAAACATTTTGAAGGTATACAACAACCACAGTGCATATATTGTATCTTTTATTGGTAGGGGGTCAAAGCAAACAGCAACAAATGGAGTCAACTCCTCATGTAGAATAAAGCAGGCAACATTACCTGTTCAGATGTCACTGCAAAAATTATATATTCCCACAGTCATTTTTTGGATTTTGTGTGTTTCAATGTACCATATGTATCTCCTTCACAAAGTCCTACTCTGCCACCTCCAGGGATCCTGCAACTATTCTTAAGTTGTGGGTGGGCTCAGCTTTGGCAGGCAGGTCGTTATTAATTTGGCCTGCTTGGAGACATTGTAGCAGGAGTGCAAATTACTTCTCCCATCCACTATAACTGAATCATTGTTAAATATGAAGATTCTTAAAAGTCTAATGTATACTTAAAAGTGTGCTTCTTGTGTTCAGTGCAACTTACTCCCAAGTAAGTGGGCACAGAATGGATTGCAGGCAGCCTTTAGTACTCCTGGGAGGGCTCAGTAATAATTGCTGTCGTAGTATTTCTTAGTGTTTGATCATTTAATACACTTCGAAGTGATAATTCCTGAAGAGGCTCAACAACATAGGTGTCTTGGTAGTCCAGTTTTGCCAGATCATTTTATAGAGGACTCAGCCCACCCTCACCCTAAATCATAGGGAAACTTGAGCTTCCCATCTCTGTGTCCATGGCTAACTGATTATGGTATGCAGGTAATCCTGAGTTTTAACAGTTATACCAGCTGAGCATAAAGTCTGGCAGGTTCTGCCACAATGGAAAGATCTTGAGTCCAACCTGGGCAAGAGACTGCGGTCTGAGCACCAGCTTAGATCAGTCCTGGATGACTCAGCACCAGAAGGTTATCCACAAGGTGATGGACACCCCAGAGCTGCATCAGGGGATGGACTACCCGCACCAATAAAATCACAGATCCTGAAGTATAAGGTTATGTGCAAGTGGCTGTGGGAGATGAAACAGAGAGAGAGACTAAGAGATCAGGTGGCACTTTATATGAACATGTAAGGGAGGAGTTGCTAATATGCCAGAGGATAGGATCAAAATTCAAATTACCTTAACAGATTGGAGAACTGGGCCAAAGCTAACAAAATGAATTTCAACAGAGAGAAATGTAAGGTTCTACACTTAGGCGGAAAAAGTGGAATGCACAAATATAAGAAGGAGGACATGTGGCTGAATAACAGTACATGTGAAAGATATCTAGGAGTCTTGGTGGACCACAAGATGAACATGAGTCAGCAATGTGATGCAGCAGCCAAGAAAGCCAACACAATTCTTGGTTGCATCAGTAGGAGTATGGACTCTAGATCAAGGGAAGTAATAGTGCCACTCTATTCTGCTTTGGTTAGACCTCATCTGGAATACTGTGTCCAGTTCTGGGCACCTCATTTCAAGAAGGATATTGACAAGCTGGAGCATGTCCAGAGGAGGGTGAGCAAAATAGTGAAGGGTCTGGAAGCCATGCCTTATGAGGAGCGGCTGAGGGAGCTGGGTATGTTTAGTCTGCAGAAGAGAAGGTTAAGAGAGGACATGACAGCCATGTTTAAATATTTGAAGGAATGTCATGTTGCGGAGGGAGTGGGCTTGTTTTCCGCTGCTCCAGAGACTAGGACAGGGAGCAATGGATTCAAACTGCAGGAAAAGAGATTCCACTTAAACCTCAGGAAGAACTTCCTGATGATCAGAGCTGTTTGGCAGTGGAATGTGCTGCCTCGGAGTGCGGTGGAGTCTCCATCTTTGGAGGTTTTTAAGCAGAGGCTGGATGGCCATCTGTTGGGAGTGCTTTGATGTGGGTTCCTGCATGACAGGGGGTTGGAATAGATGGCCACTGTGGTGTCTTCCAACTCTATGGTTCTATGACTCTATGGCCATGGGGCAAGGGAATCGGCCCGCACCGCTACTTACTGGACTTTTCGGCTCCCCGGTCCAGTCCACACCGCTCCAGAGCAGTGCATGCTCGTCGATACACACTGCTCCGGTGTCCCAAATGGCAGCTTCCAGTTGGCTGAGGGTCTCGACCAACTGCTGAAGCTTGCCAGCCTAAAGCCCGCCCCCGGCAGATCGCAGACTCGCACCAATGCGAGCCTGCGGATCTGCATAAGGGAGCAGGCTTGCAGTGGCACGCTCCATGCTTTTGAAAGACCTGTGTTACTGCAGTTTAGGCCTGCCTGGTGATAGCACCCGATATCACGTTGATATCATAATTCAGCTTTATTCCACCACCCTTCTCTACGTGTTTGTGAGGCCTCTGGACAAGCACGAAACTAGGCTCAGCACTTAACTGCTGAAATATTCTCAAACAATACAGACAAGCCAGAAATAGCCAGATCGCAGCTTCAGGGACCTCCCCAGCAAACACCACATTATGTATGCGTACTACCTACAAAAGGCTCCCTGCCCTGAGCAGGCAACTTGACAAATGCTGAACTATCCACTGTCGAGCGTTGCGCATTTACATACTGGCTACACCATTGTTAAATCGGCTCTGATTCCATCATGGTAAATTGTGACCTTTCGGAGACATTGTCTTGCACCCAAAACTCATTGTTGTCCCCGAGTAAGGCATAGCCTGCAGTCACACCTCTCCCTATAAAAACCCCTGATTCCGAGACCTTCCTCAGATCGCTCCCGAGTTCCAACCGCCTTGCTGCTCTTTGCTTGGCGAGCTTCCCCTCAGCTTCACATGCTGAGCCACACTGAACCCCAGCATCGTTGCCTATCTTCTTCCGGGCTTCAGGAACAGGTTTCGTATCACCTGAATCAACTATCCCTCTGAAAATCCCACTGTCTTACTTACACCTTTATTTTCCTTAGTCATCTGTGTGCTTGTGTTGCTTACATTGTGTGCCTGTGCTCATTCATTATTTTCAAACCGGTCTGCTTCTTGACTTGGCCTGACCCCGTAAACACTGGGTTATAAGATCCTGCTAAGTTACCCTGCCTCTCTAACGCTAAAGTGGTGCTCTGAGCTAATTTTCCCCAACTATAGTAGAGCACATTTTGGAGTCCCTCCCGGGACCCTCAGTAAACAGGGTAACACCTGTTTTTAGCGGTTTTTCAAAAGCACTCTGGACGACCACTTGGGGCCATTCTGGAGCGGGCTGAGGTGCAGATCTACATTCAGTAGGTCCCACCCAGTCCGCTCCCAGGTGCAGACCTCCTCCTTGGAGGACGGACTGCACCATTTTAAAAACCTCGTGTGGAAATGGCCTATGACTCTATGTTTCTTATCTGGATTTGTAACACTATCTGTGGGAGTGTGCCTTCTTCTTTAATGGAATTTTAAAATCAGATGTAGATGCTATTCCCACCTTGTCCTCATATGGCCACTGTTAAATTGTGTATATCTTATACTATTATCTTTCTATGCATATTATTCCCTGTTTCCAAGAATTTTAGCTGGAGAGAGCGAGAAAAAACAATTGTACACCTGGAAATACAGTGATAAGAGAAACTCAGTGGAATATAAATTTACATAAAGAAAGATAGCAGTTTTGGTATAAAATCCATCATTATTACACCCACATTGCAGGAGATGGGGTGATAAGCTAAGAGGTTCTGAGTTGTATTAGCCCTGCAGAAAAGCAGCATGTTTTTATAGCCTTTGTGAGGAGTTAGAATGCTCTACAACAACTCAATCCTGGATTTCCCTTTTATTCAGGTCATTTCTGCACTACACTATTATAGTGTTATTATTCCATTTTCAACATCCTGTGAAATTCTGGGGTTTGCATTTTACTGAAGCCAAAGAGCTCTCTGGCTGAGAATTATAAAGTTTATAAAGGCCCCTCCCTAAACAGCAAACTCCAGGATTCCACAGGATGTTGAAAATAGAATAATAGCACTCTAATAGTGTACTATGGAAATAACCTATGTTTGCTGGTGTGTTAATTTTTTGCAGGTAAATGGGTGGACCTACAAAGCTCATTGTGTCTCAGTGAAATTTGTTGAAGGAGAGAAGGCTGTTACAAGAAATGAAAGGGAATGGGGCAGAAACATCAAGGATACCATCTGAAAGTTCAAAGAGTGACTTATTCCAGAGACCAGGTTTACTGAGTAGAAACTAACGAGAAGAAGAGCTAATTTAGCATTCTTAGAGAACAGGTTTACTTATCACAGTAGACCTGCTATCCCAAGCTATCACACATTGCAGAAACAGTATGTCTTTTTAAAATGCAAACAGAGCCTTTTTTTCTCATACAAAAATGAAGAACATCATCATCATCATCATCGCACCACCACTGTATATTGTGCTTTACAAGAAAAAGAACGAGAAAAAAACAGTTCCCTGCCCTCAGGCTTGCAATCTAAGTTCAGACCTCTAAAAAATCTGCAAGGTTCAAAATTCAAATAATTCAAAAATTATGATTCTTGATGTACCTATATAACAACGTAAAAAGTAAAATGAAGAGTCCAGGCTCCTTTAGGGCTCTGAAGTCTGACCAAGTGTAGTCATTTCTCCTCCCCACTACTGATGGATTGATGCATTTTTACTGCCAGGTGTTTGCTGTTTTAGTTATGAGAATAATTAAGCACTTTGAATAAGGGGTGAATAAGGAGATGGGTGCCATTTGCTGTTCTGATCACCTTGGTAAGAACCTGTCTGGTGCACTTAGTGTATTTCACTTGTGTAATTTTCCCTTCCACAATTTAATAGCCCATTACACAAGCAGTTGCAAGTTTTCTAGAATCACACCAGGGTGAAGGCAAGCAACCCAGAATTATTTTTAAGTGGGGAGCTCAACATTGGCTGGCAGGTCATTATTAATATTACTCACCTCCAGATACTTTTTTAAAACTGCATTGCATTGAAATAACAGTGATCAACAACAACAACTGAAGCAGGAAACAATCAGGCTATAATTAAAGCAATGGCAAAATAATAAATGAAATATTGCTAAATTAAGTAAAGAATGCAATTAGTGTATCAAGCAAAGGGAAAATTTGTGTAAGATCCTATTAAGTGAATGCAAAGGTTCCTGTAAGGACTCCTACCACACTCATCCCTCTGGTGCACTTGCTTAAAAGCAAAATCTGTGGAGTCACATACACTGGCTAGAATAGTAGTTCACAGATTTAGTCCTACAGATGTTTTGGAGTTCAGTTGCCACAGTGCCTGACCATTGGCCAAGTGCGCTAAGGCTTAGAACCACTGCATGAGAAGACAGGGGATTACACTCATAATGTTCTCAAACTCGAATGTGAAAACATATATCTACCATGCTTGAGGTGTAGAGTGTAAGCCACAGTCAGAGGAAGGGCAAATTATTTTTCCAATCCATTATCATGCTATATCATCTTTAAATATGAAGACTCTTATGAGCTACAATATGTACTTAGAAGTACCCTCTATGTGTTCAGTGTACCTTATTCCCAACTGAGTATGCACAGGACAGATTTCATGCAGCCTTTGTTATTCGTAAGAGGCCTTGACTACAATAGCTCTCTTAACATGTGTATATGTGCTTAAGCATTTAGTACACTTCTGATTAATATTTCTCGAAAGGCTTGACTACATAGCAGTCATGGTTGTCCAATATGCCTGATCATTTTGAGGTGGGAGGGATCAGCCCCCCTTCACTGTTCAAAAGTCCACAAAGGGGAGAGAGGAGTGCCTGGCTTCTGAGTTTGTATGTCAGGGCTTTGGAAGAGGAGGCTTGGACAATCTCCTGTGCAATGGGACCTTTTTCTAGCTACCACTTCCACTGTCTTGGCCATCTCAGACACAATTACACCAGTCTTCCCCCCCCCCAATGGTATCTTGGCCTCTGGAAGCAAAATGTCTTTGGCTGGTTCTGTTCATCAGGGATCATTTCCCCAACGTTAGTTAATACAGGTCAATTGTGTATCCCATGTATTAGGATCAAGGCAATTTATGCCAGTTAAATTGTCCCCAGTTGTCTTGCCAACATGCAGTGGATCTGAAAATTTGTGCCAATGAATATACAGTTCCAATGTTTTTTATATTTAGTTGCATCCTGATTATCTAGGCAACAGAGGACTTGGGCAATGTTTTATATTTAGTTTCATCTCAAATGCATTTGCAAAATTACCTCATGGGATATAATCCAAGCTGATGCATTTGCTTACCAAATTTGCTTACTGAAGACAGTTGTCAAGCTCAGTTGCTTTACTGAATGAGTACAGAACGAATCTTGGTAAAGACAGATGAGAAGAATGACGTGATGAGAATCTGGATAGTAATATGATGTAACAAGTACAGCTGTGCTGCAAGTGAGCGCAAGCCATGTTTAAAAACTATAGAGAAACTAAAATACAAGCAAGCGTTTTGTTATAAAACAAGTCTTTTAAAAACAATCTCAAATGTAAATCTGCATTGAAATTTGGACCGAGTTATGCATATGGTTTGACTGAAGAAGAGGTCAACAAAACAATCCAATAATAGGTGCTACATTCAGTAAGGGATTACCAGCAAAATGGCAGCCCTATGTCAAATGCTCTCCTTCTTGTAACTTTTCTATAAACTTACTGATTGCAGCACATTATCATTACAACAAGAATGCCTACATCTCCTTAAAATCACTGCCTGGGAATGCTGTGTTGTAGGAGCACGAGGAGGGAAGTGACAACACTGTGGTGGCTGATGGCTCCTGTGTCAGTGGGAATCTGAAGAATCTGAATCTGCTCTAGATCTTAAGTCTGAATTTGAAGTAAATATTAAGGAGTAGAACCCTATCTCCAAGATGAGCTCAGCACCTGGGATAGCTTAATTAAAGTTCAAACTAAAGCCCAGAGTAGGTTCACTGCTCCAGTGACATGAGAGCCTCTAGGAGAACGTGATACAGGTGGTGAGAGATCCATTAGACTATCGTATGTTGATTGATCCTGATATTGGTACTGGCAGTAGGTATCGTTGGATTGGTTTGCTGCCCTAAATGGCTTTGTGAATCCATCACAAACACTCCTTGCAATCTTTATTTTATACAACTAGAATTTGACTGCTTTAAAGATGGGCAATATTCAGCCTGTAGGCAACATGCGTCTCCACCCATTTTGTTTTGTGTATCCCCTGCACCCTGGTACTAGAAAATATACATATTGACATTTTGTATTTTGAATCTTGCTCCAGAAACCTTCCAGAAAGTATGATTCTCCTCTACAGCAAGGCTCATAACCTTGCTTTATTGAAACCTGGACATTTTAAAGGGTTCTTAACACGTGACCTGAGTTTTCAATCACTTTCAGTTTTGGAGGGAAAAGTGGAAATATAAGACTTGCTTTAAAGTAAGATTGGGCAGAAGAAAATATAGATCAGCTGTAGAGGTTTTAAGGGATTGTGATAGAATAGAAAAGATTTATCACCTCCAAGTTCGACAACAGCATTACTTTTTGACTCCCACCTAAATTTCACTTTGGAAATGAAGAAATCTTACAGTTAAGAAGAAGTGGATTTTTGTGTGAAAGGACTGTTAACCCCGTCAATTTCTGAACAAATCCCTGAGCTCCAAACTCTTTTAATTCCAGCCCAATGTGTTTTACACCAAGCTCTGGTTGGTTGATCTGGGGTTTTAGTACAAAACAACAAAGGAGAGCCTGCAAGCCTGCTGTCTGCCCACCCCTCCTTTAACATTGACAGAAGTCTGGTGTATGTTATCCAGAAGATTGTTTGATGGGTGATTGCATGAACCAAGAAAGCTCTCAGGAGGAGGAGGAGAAGCAGAGATTTACAGTAGCTGAAGAGGTGATGGGTCAGAACTTAATTCTTCAAAAGAGTAAAGTTATGATCCAAGAGGCTAGATGTAGATAGATATTCCCAGATTATCAAGAAGAGAAGATCGGATTCATTTTACAATAAGCCCCCAAAGTCAAGGTGTGTCACAATTCTGTGAATACACAATCTTTTGAAGGGCAAAAAAAGTCTTTCTTCGGTTTCATTCCTAAGATGAGTGGATAAATAAACGTCTATGCAGGCACCTCCTAATGAGGTAATCCTATGATTCTTTTGCGGTAAAATTAGTGCTTTAAAAGGCCAGAGTCTAGAAGAGTTAATTTTAGGACTATACTTCCAAGAGCTGTCCATTGGCCATGCTGTGGTGGTGGTGGGGTGCTGGGAGCTATAGTCCAAAAAGTAGCTTAGTAAAGGCAATAAACATCACCTTCTCTTGTCCAAAGCTCCCTTCTGTCAGAAGGAAAAAGTGGTAATGTTAAAGCTATATACTGTACATCTGACTTCACTGATGGATTTAGAAATAGTTTGTTGTGTTTTGGATAGTATTGTAATTCATCTGGGATACATATTTTACATAATAAAATAACATAATTAATAAGTAGATAGAAAACCAGTAAAGAAATATTTTAATTAAATAAGAGAAATATATTTGAATATAGTGCCAAGCAAGAGGTGGCAAAGTGACCCCAAAAAGCCAACCAGTGTGCGAGATAGTTCATCTGTCACAGTGCTCTTAGGATTGCATTTGAACAAAGAAACAAGATAATGGGAACTAGATAACCATCTTTGTCCAATGTGTTGCCATTTACAGCTTCTCTGTTGCTGGTACAGCAATTAAAACAGGAAGACTAGCCTGTTGGTGGGGTGTCCCACCCATCCCTATTGACCCCCAAGGCAAGTGAGCTACGTGTGTATTAAGAGGCAAACAGATGAGAGAGATGACAACTTTGGAGCAGAGAAGGAATCAGGCAACGCTTCAGAACCAAAAAAGCAAGACAAGACTCTGGGGCCTGGGCTGCCCCTCTTTGGGGATACGAGATGGGGCAGCTATCTGAAGGATTCTAGGTGTCATTGTCCAACATGTAACATTCCCTAAGCCTTATATTGTTAAAGCCTAACAGAATAGAAGCACATAAGTCTGAAGGAATTATCTTTCAAAAGAATCTGAACCTGTGTTGTTATTTGCTATCAAGCTGACTTTGGCTTACGGTGACCCTAGGAATGAGAGATCTCCCAATCACTCCATCATCCACAGATCAGATCAGATATTGCAGATTCAGGGCCATGGCTTCCCTGGTTTTTAATCAACCGATCTGTAGATCAGTCCTGAATCAATTATGTTTGAATCAGTACAACTATAGTGGGCTCTCCCTCTTTTTCTACTGCTTTCCACTTTATCAAGCATTATCATCTTTTCCAGTGAGTCATGTCCTCTTATGATACTTCCAAAGTATGACAGCCTCAGTTGAGTCATTTTTGCTGCTAGTGAGAGTTTAGGCTTGATTTCCTCTTGAGTAAGTGTTTGCATTTCTCACTACTTGTAGAAATGAGGAACATACAAAAATCTATATTATTCACACAGGCATTTGTCCTAATAGTTGTGGTAAACAAATTGTTCTGATTTGGCAGGAACAGTGCTAGTTACGCCTCTGCTGTCCCACTTTTTCAGCTGCTTTTGAAATGGCCTGGTTTCTCTCTTTTCTCTCTCTTTCCCCCTTAACTGTCCCTCCACTTTTTTCCAATGAGTGAAACTGTAAGCAAACTTTTTCCACACCTTGATGAAAATCTGGTAGGGCTGCTATGGGCCGAGATAAACTTTGAAGTTAACGTTTAAATCAGGGACCATCAGAGAATCATCTCTCTTCTATAGGCTTGACTGAGGACATTTTGCTGCCTGAGGCAAAAGATTGACAGTATTCCTCCACACCATGAAGAAAATCCAAAAGGCCTGGTAGCTTAAACTTAATTCAGCAACACACCCACCAGCTATCCCAGTTTGGTAGAGACAGACCCAATTAATCTTTTGTTATCCTACTTTTCAGCTGCTTTTAAACTACAGTTAGCCCTCCACATCTGCAGGTTTCACTTTCATAGATTTATTTGCAAGTTTTGCCAACCCCTGCTCCCCATACCTCAAAAGTTTCTTTTGGGCGGAACCTCCCTCTCAATGGCTCTGATCAGGCCATGCAGCCCTTTAAAAATCCACCCCGGTCTTCTTCCTCCTCCTCCTGTTCCAACCACTGCTTGGCCAGCTGATTGCAGTCCAATTTCTCAGCACCACAAACCCTCTCCCAAAGCCCTACCACCACACCTAAGGAGGGCGATGGGTGAGAGAAAGGAAATATAGGGCCACCATTCTGATCCACCCCCTTTTCCTGAGCTGGTTTGGATACGGGGTGCCTGTTCTCCCCACCGTACCTCAGCCCCCCATTTTGATATTTGCAGTTTTTCCCTGGGGGAGGCCCAGTGCCCCAACCCTAGTGAATGTGGGTAGCTGACTGTATTCCACTTTCACTCATTTCCTACCACTTTCCCTCCTTGATCCTCAGCTTACTTCCATTGCTGCAGACTGAATTCATTGTGCAAAAGTATTTTGTACTCAGCGTAGGGAGAAGTATCTTGCCTTTCCCTGTAGGCTCAGGCAGAAGCAACCTGCTGTAGCCTATCCTAGCATGTGTTCTTTCTTATTAATAACATGGTTGTACATACCCTAGTCTGACTCATTTTGAACGCACGCACACTGTAGCTATACCTCTAGGTGGTTTACAGCTCCCAGAATCCCCCACCAGCAGCTATGATGACTAGGGAATTTGGAGGGGTTTAATACCAAAAAATAATGCTCTAAACTTTTTTTCCCCCAAACGGTTATAGATATCTGCATTTTGCTGAATGTGAAAACACATTTACAAGGCTTTGTTGGAAGAAAATGTCTTTTTTGGCCCCTTTAATGAAGATGTCTCACACTTGTTACCAATATCTCTCCCTTTAGGACAGAATGTAGCATTTTTCAAACAAAACATTTGGCAAAATGTTTTTACTGCAGCCTTTGCAAAATGAGAGAATCTGTAGGAGGAAGTAAGGCAGACTGCAGGCAGAAGCTGTAGTTATTAATCAACCATTGAGTGATGAACTCCTCAGCTTCCTTTGGAGGAGATTCTGGAGAACTGGACTGTGCTAGAGCTTGTTGCTAATGAGGAGCATGGCTCAATGTACTGAGATCAAGCATGGTGTAGTGGTTTGAGAGTTGGACTACCACTCTGGGGACCAGAGTTCGAATTTCTAATTGGCCATGGAACCCCAGTGGGTGACTTTGGATAAGTCACACTCTCTCAGCCTCAGAGGACCCCCTATGAACAAATCTTGCCAAAAAAACTCATTATAAGCTCACCTTAGGGTCACTATAAGTCAGAAATGACTTGAAGGCACACACCAACAACACACTGATAGCCTTTTAGTCAAAGGCAAAGGCCAAGAATACAGTGAGGTAGAAACTGGAAGAGTAATTCTACAGTCAGAGTGCATTTAACACATTTGTCCATCTTTTCTTATTTTTGTATTATCTAGCATTACCTGCATCACTGTGAGAAACCTGTCACCTTTCAGATGTTGCTGCACTGCAGGTCCCATTATTTCTCACTTCTGGCTATGCTGGGTAGGACTGGTGGGAGCTGCAGGCTTAGTAGAGCATGGAGATGCCATTTAGTTTCTCCTGTAGGCCTTAGGCTGAAACACATTTTAGATAGGGTTTCTTTTTTTAATAAACAGGTGTAAATCTCTACTGGAAATCTCTCTGAGTTGAAGGGGGCTGGAGCCAAAAGAAGAATATATAGTCCTCCAAATATTTTTGCTTCCCCCATGGTATTTCAACATTCCATGCCTCTCTGTGTGTATGTTCCTTCAAGTCATCTGCCCTCATGGTTACACCATGAATTTCCTAGAGTTTTCTTGGGTAAGGAATACTCAGAGATGGTTTTCCTACTTCCTTCCTCTGAAATATAACCTACAGCACCTGGTATTCATTGGCTGTTTCCAATCTAAGTACTAACCAGAGCTGACCCTGCTTAGCTTCCAAGATCAGAGGAGATCTGGAATTTGGGCTCTGGGCTGACCAGAAATTGAGAGATGCAGCACAACAATATCTGGAAGGCCCCTTGGTCTCCTTCGCTTTCCTACAGACAAGAGAACATATCTGTGCATACTTACTTAAAGGTATATTTTATTGTGTGCAATGGGCTTGGTACTACAAAAGTGAGCAGTATATAATTACAGCACATTCAAAGCAATATCTTGAAGAGAGCCAGAACATTCTGCAGCCCTGAGCCCAGTGCCAGCTGAGACGGAACACCGGGCTGTAATAAGCAAAGCATTCATTTTTAATCATCTAGGCAATGTAGAAATGAAGGAAGCATGTTAAGTCGTGGAGACTGCATAGAGGGGTGATGTGTGGAAATTACTGATCATTCACTACCCAATCCACACTCATTATGGTTCCAAGAACCACTTGTACGTGCACAGCTCTGTGTCGGCTGTTTGTCAATCTGCAGCCATCCCCTCCTGGGGCCAAGCAGGGGCCATACTGGCGTCTCCTTCATGCATTGTGGCAGTGCCAGCATATGTAACTGCAGCTTCTTAACTGATAAACAAGATGCATGGTTTATATGTAAAACGAGCTTTTTGCTCCAGTGGTAAATCGGGTAGTGGATGTTAGCAGAAAAACAATTGAGTTCAGTATGTTGGCCACCTCTACTTTTTAATTTTTAAAAGAAATTCATTCAGTAGGTATTTATGGCAGCTGCAGCCACTACTGTAGCTATGACAGCTTTGGGGTCAAAAGGAGATATTGTAATGGTGATATCTTTCCCCTACTTTGAATCTTACATCTGTTCCCTTCTCATTTTGCAAGTCTTCTACTACCACTCTTAACTCCAAAAGACTGTATTGAAGAATGAATGTATGCAGTGATATCTGCAGAAGACAGAGAGCATAAAAAAATCCAGGTGTACAGAGTTCTTCTGGTTTAGACTGGCCATGGACTATTTCTCCCATCTGAGTAAATCAAAGCAAAAAAAAAATCCTGTTGAAATTTCTGCATTAACGTAATAGTTCCTTTGCATGTACTACATACCTGTTTTTACCTTGGAGATGGCACATAAAAAGTTACATGGCTGTCTAGTAATAGATGTGAATGTAGGAAGGGGCTCAGCTTGAAAACCCTAGAAAGCTTGGGAGGATAGCCTTGGGCAAGTCAGCTTCTGGTAGGTTTTATAATTTCATGAAATTATTGTTGGAGAGACATAACAGCATACAGGTCTGGCTCAGGACAGTTTGCTGCCTAAAACAGAAGAGGAAAATCAGTGGCAACCCTCCTTCCCACAAGGCAAGGCACATAAGACTTGAGGCTGGCCAATTTATTCTGGCAAATAGAAAATCCCAGGACCATCTCTACCACACATAGAAATTTCAACAGTAATAAATTAAACACAGGCCATTTCCTCCCTACACTGTTGCAGTGCTGTTATTCCACTTTCAACTTCCTGTGGAATTCTGGGGTTTGTAGTTTATTGAGGCCAAAGAGCTCTTTGGCTGAGCATTTTAAATGGCCTTCTCCAAACTGTTGAAAGAGGAATAACAGCACTATAACAGTGTAGTTCAGAAATGGCCATAGAAACAATATACTGCATGATACACGAAACATGCTGCATGAGACAGTCTACTGTTGGCCCTCCACATTTGCTAGGGTTAGGGGCACAGACCCACAAAAGAAGAGAAACTGCAAATATCAAAATGTGTGTGTGTGCCTGTGGAAAAAGGGCTGAGACATGGTGGAGAGAGTGGCACCCAGAGTCCAAACCAGGTCAAGGAAAGGAGAGAGAAAGGGGGTGGGGTGGCATGGTGGCCATATACTTGCTTCCTCTCTCTTGCTCATCTCCGTCCTTTGGTGATTGTGGGGCATCAGGAAAAAGTTTGTGGCACTGAGAAATCAGACTGCGATCCACCCTTAGCTGGCCAGACAGTGGCTGGAGGTGGAGGAGGAAGACCAGAGTCAGGTTTTTTAAGGGCTGCATAGCCTGACTAGAGCCACCGGGAAGGAAGCTTTCCCCCAAAAGAAGTGTTTGAGGTGTGGGGGGCAGATGCTAGAGAACCCTGCAAACAATCAAATCCACGAAAGTCAAGCTCACAAAAGTGGAGCGCCAACTGTACTTAATTGATTGCAATCTAGTATGCAGAGGCAGAAAATCTTGGATCCGCCAAATATTTTTGAACTTCAATTTACAGAAATCCCAGCAAGCCTATCCAAGTGATTATAGAGATTATAGTCCAAAACATCTGGAAGACACCAGGTTCCCACTCCTGCTCTTATCCTGGGATACATAATTAGGAAGAAGCAAAGAAAGAAAGACAGAAGAAAAAGAATAGAACCAGAAGCATACTTAGGTCTTACACTGAAGACTTCATAAGAGGCAAGGTTGGGGAATCCTTTTTCTGTTGAGCACTGTATTTATCTTGATTAAAATCTATCAAAATCTGTACCCTACAGTGGACATAGCCAAAGCAGACCTTGGAAGTACTATTTTACTTCTAAATAGTTACTTTAATAACTAGTTACCTTTTTTGCAGCAATGAGCTGGAATGCTGATACTTTTTTGTCTGTGTTAGCCATGGCTGTAATTTACTACTTTTCAGTGCAATGCAATGGGGTTTATGCATATTACTTGTTACAGTGTGTGTTCTGAGCCAGCCTGAACAGTGGAATGGTGAGGAAAATAGACCAGATATGTAGTGGGCTTGTGCTGCCTTTTTGTGGAAAGTGGTGCAGCTAAAGAAGATGAGAGGAGCCAGCAAAAATGGAGAAGGAAGAGAGAGGGAGGAAGAGACACACAGAAAACATGAACTGCACTAGAGATTTGGCTAATTTGACATTTTTTTAAAAAGTGCTTTTAAAAAATTAGTCTGTGTCTTCTGGCTTCCTCCATTCAGCCCAAACGCTGCCCAGAAAGAGAGACAATGTGAGTACATAGAACGGTACTAGTTGAGAGGGCAGAAAAGAGCTGCCTTGCCAGGCTGGCTGGTCCATATTGTGGCCATTTCCACACTGCACTGTTACAGTGCTATTATTCCACTTTCAACCTCCTATGGAATCCTGGGGTTTGCAGTTTAGGGAGGGCATTTAGAATTCTCAGCCAGAGAGCTCTTTGGCCTCAGGAAACTACAAACCCCAGAATTCCACAAGATGTTGAAAGTGGAATAATAGCACTATAAACAGTGTGGTGTGGAAATGGCCTGGGCACAGGGTGTATACTTTGGCTTTTTGAGTTGGTAGAAAAACATAAGTAGCACCTTTGAGGCTGAGGAAAAAAATAGCATAAGCTTTAATGGGTTCCATTTTATGTCATCAGATGCAGCGACTCATCAGATACATAAGTGGACTGGCGTCCATGGAAGTGCATGCTAGAAATGTCTTTTTCCTAGCTAATCTCAAAGGTGTTACATGACCCCTTTTTGTGTTTTTATGTTGAAACAGACTAACATGGGTACTTTGTCTAACTGCTGGATTGGTGTGAGATGTAAGAGTTTAAAGGAGAAGTGTGCATAGAGGTTTAGGTGCGTGCCTTAGAACAGCTTAGGAAAGCAATTTAAAAAAAAAGTCATTTGGGGGGACAGGGAGGTGGGGAAGAAACAGGGTCTGAGTGAATAACTGGTTCTGCTTATCCTCTGAAATATATGTGGGTTGTGCATGTGACAGGTGGGTGGTCTGCTATGTTGTGAATGGGACAGGAGAGTCCAATAATACTTTTGTCTAGCCACATACTTTTACCTGTGGTAAGAGAATGCTTTTCTTGCACCAGCATGCATGGCTTTGTTCATCAAATGGGGAGGGGGTCTCGGGCAGCAAAATGTCTTGGAGCAGCTCTGGCCCTTGCGCCACAGTGGCATCAGTTTCAGAAAACCTCAAGGCATATTACACTCTCTCAAAGGTCTATATGCTGGTGTTCTCTGTGTGACAAAGCCAGGGCAGTTTAATCGTAGATATGCGGCAGGAAAACTCCTGCCTGCCTTATGGGAGTCTTTTTTACTTCTTATGCACGCATACCTGTGTATTTTGACACGCAGGCCATTTCCGCACTAGCCTGTTACAGCGCGATGATTCCACTTTCGACATCCTCTGGAATCCTGGGGTTTGCAGTTTCGGGAGGGGCCCGCGGGCCCCTCCGAAACTGCAAACCCCAGGATTCCAGAGGATGTCGAAAGTGGAATCATCGCGCTGTAACAGGCTAGTGCGGAAATGGCCGCAGTCTGGGAGCGACTGTTGAAAGGTTTTTGGGAGCTCCGAGGAAATGCTGTTTTCGGGAAACATATCCATACCGAGACCACCAAGAGATTCCACATTTGATTCCCCATTCCACACCGAGGGTTTGAATCCTATAATTTTCGTGTGAACACGAATGAAACCCTAGTACATTAAAAAGAAGACAACGTCCCCTCAATCCGTGCGTTATGGATTCAGCAGCATGAAGTATCACGACCGTGAAAGCAACATTGTTTTAGCGTCTGCTCTATCTGACAGCTTCTCTACAAATGTTAAGCTCCAATCGAAGAACTATGAAGTCAAAGGTAATGGTAAAAAGTTGTGGGCGGGCAAGTACGGGCAAGGGTCAAGGGCACTGTAACATCGCGGGCGGCGAAACCGAGCAGCAAGAAACGCGGAGAGAAGGGAGAGGGCGCTTTCCCTCCCGCCCAACAAACGAGGAAGTGATGGCTTATGGGCTATGTCGTTCGCACTTGCATTTCTCCCGGGCGCTGAGCTCAGTCGAAGCACTACACTTCCCGATACCCCTTTCGGCCACTCGAGTTGGCCGCTTCTTCCTCTTGGGCGCCACTTGTCACGTTTTGTTTATCACTGGAGTCCCACCCTTCCCTACCTCACGAGGGATGGCGTCACCCCACCTCATGAATATTGAGAAGGCACCCGTATGGCGTTGCTAGTATAGAGTGAGAGGCTGGGAGTGGGGAGGGGGAAGGAAATTACACCCCTTCGTCGGGGCCTGCTTTAATTAATATTCATAAGGCGCCTCCGAAGAAGAGGCCGGGCCGGTGGGAGGGAAGGAAGAGGAGGCGGGGGCAGTGGCTGCTCCCCCACCGCCGCCGCCGCCCGCCGCTCCTGATCCCTTCCAGTCCCTAATGGCGCTCGCGACCACGGCGGCAGCTGTACGGCGGAGGGACTGAGCCGAATGGAACGCGGAGACACCGACGGAATGTTCGCGGTTGCTACATAATCCCGCTCCCCTCCCCCTCCCGGAACGTGGCGTGTCCCTGCGTTCGACAATGGAACCTGCGCAGCAGCAGCAGCAGCAGCAGCAGCAAGCCCAGCAGGGAAGCGGCGGCGGCAGCGGCAGACAAGCGCCGGCCCCGACGATCGGCAAGGGGGAGCGGCCGGGCAATTCGGGCCAGGCGGCCGCCGGCCTTGAAAGCGGCCGCGGCGTGGCAGGAGGCGGGGGACCCAGCCCACTGGAAGGCGGCAAGGGAACAGCCACCGCGGCGGCGGCGACAACGGCGGGTGTAGTCGGAGGCCAGCAGCGGCGAAGGAAGCGCGGAGCCGCGGCAGCCCCCAGGGCGACTTCTTCGCTCGCTCTGGCGGCCAACGGGACTCCTCCGGCCGTGGCGTCGGCCGTGCCCGGCAGCGGCGCCAACTCCCTCCTGTTGCGGCGGGGCCGGCTGAAGAGGAACCTTTCGGCCGCCGCCGCCGCCGCCTCGCCGTCTCCCCCGCCGCCGCCTTCCTCCTCCTCCTCCTCTTCCTCCTCCTCGGCGGCCGCTGCTCCGGTGGCGGCCGCCGCCTCGCTGGGCACCCGCAGCCTGGATCGGAAGACGCTGCTTCTGCTGCCCAAGCCGCCTCGGCAGCTCCAGCCGCTCCAGCCGCCGGAGCGGGACTGGGTGCGGCGGGACCTGCGGCGGGGCTGCGTCCACGTCTACCACTACTACCCCCACCACCACCACCACCACCACCACCCGCAGCGGGGCGGCGGCTGCTACCTGCTGCCGGTGCTGTGCACCGTGGAGACCACCGCGGGCGAGGTGGCCTCTCGGCTCCAGCAGCTCGGACACCGGGGAGGGGGGAGCGGTGCCGTCCGGGTCGTGGGCAAGGTGGCCGCGGAGACGCATCCGCCCCCTGAAGACGGAGGAGGCGAGGAGGAGGAGGAGGAGGAGGAGGAGGACGATGATCCGGCCGCGGAACCACCGCTGGGCCCCGGGGAGGCCGACGGGGCGCTGCCCGACCCCTCCGCGGGCGGCCCGGCCTCCCCAGCGGGCAGCCTCACCCCGGTCCCGGCCGGGAGGAGGCCGCGCTCCCGGCGAGGGACCCCCAACGGCCTGGCGGGCGGGGAGGCGGCTCCCCGGCCCGGGCGCCTGGCTCTGAGCGGCGGGGAGGGGAGGCGGGCGGGCGGGCGGCCCAGCCTGACGCCCTCCGACGGCAGCCCCGGCAGGGCCTTCCCGCCGCCGGCCGAGCTCTACCTGGCCGGCCCGCCCCTCTCCTGCCCGTCCCTTCTCGGGGGCTCCGACACCGAGAGCTTCAGCCCCAGCGCCGAGAGCGCTTCCGACCGACTGGATCCCTACAGCGGGGGCGGCGGCTCCTCGTCGTCCTCGGAGGAGCTGGAGGCCGATCCCGCTCCGGCGGCGGCGGCGGCGGCGGCGGCGGCGGCGGGGGACGACGACGGGGCGGGATCGGGGCCCGCCCGCAGCCAGCGCCGCCGGCCGGGCGAGCTGCCCTCGGTGCGCGCCGCGGACCCCCGGGGGGTGGGGGCGGCGGCTTCGGAGGAGGGCTCCCGCGGGCAGGGGGAGGCGCCGGGGGCCGAGCCCGCCGCTCCCGCCGGGGGAGCCGCCTCGCCCTCGCCGCCGCCTCCGCCGCCGGCCTTGTACGTCCAGCTCCACGGGGAGACGGCTCGGCGGCTGGAGCCGGGCGAGAGGCCCTTGCAGGTCCAAAACGACTACCTCTCCCAGCTGGGCTTCCGGGACCTGTGGCGGGTGCAGGAGGAGGGCATGGACTCGGAGACCGGCTGCCTCATCCGCTTCTATGCAGGTGGGTGAGGAACGGGCGAAGGGAGGAAGGAAGGAATGAATGGGAGGCGTGTTCGGGGCTCGCCGGAGCGTGGGAACGAGCCGGGACCGGCCTCTCGGCAGCGTCCGCGCGCGAGCGCGTTGGGTCGTCCCTCCGAGCAGCAGGGATGGAGGGGACGAGAAAGGGAAGCTGGTCGTCTCCCCGCTGGCGTGTCTGAGCGTTTGCAGCGCGGCGTGGGGCGATCCTAATAGAGAAGGCGTTATCCTGTGTCTGGGTGAAGAACGCGAGCTTTGGTGGGTGGGGAAGGTTGGCGGGGGGGGGAGGGCAGGAGGACGTGGTGTGATGCGCGTAGGAATGGCAAATTGCATGTGGATTCTTCCTTTTCCACTTTTTTTTTAAGTGAATTTGGGAAGCTTTCCCAGAAAAGACATGTCAAAAACTTCGTGTCTGAATCTCTTGGTATTAATTTTCCAAGTCCAATTGCATGAGGGAGAGGAGCGTGTGTGTATGGGGGGGGGGGTATTAGAAAAGATATTTTATTTAAGAAAATGCTACCCATTTCACCTTAAAACTTATTTTACAGATCAAGTAAAACCCATCCCCACCCTTCTAAGAAATGTGTGAATGCTGCGTTTTCAGACTCTTTTATCTGACACTCTAGCGTCTAGCTGAAAGCAGTTTTTTAAAGGAGTTGTTACTGGGCGTACCATTTTGTCATTCAGATGATTCAGGAGGGAAGCTTCCCTGTTACTTACAACCCTGATGTTTAGGTTGAAATGAAAATAATTTAGTAAATGCAACAAAACCAGGGAGTTAATACAGAGTTGCAAATCTCTTTACACATGTTACTGCCCTGGCATTAATCCACACAGCATCTTTGTTCTTAGTTCCTTGAAGACATTTAGATGCCAATTTTATCTCCATTGTGTTTCTGAAAGCTAGGATTGAGTGTTCATTTGGATCATGCAACTATGACTTTTAAATACCTTGCTGGATGTGGAGGGGGTCACCCCGTTGAAATAGGTAGGGCTTAGTCCTGTGGGTTTAAATGTGCTTAGGACTGAGCTATCATTGCTTTGAAGTTTCCCATTCCATTGGTATATGTAGCCTGGACAAGATAGATCTGTATGATGATTAATGACAAAAGAAGTGATCTTCAGACAGCATGGGTTGTTCAAAAGACAAGAAGAAACATAATGCTCTTATTCAGCAGATGCCTGTTTGCTGGGCCACCTGTATTGCAATGAAGTAGCAATCTTTTAAGCTGCATGTGTATATTTTCTTCTGAAGCAAAAATTTTATATTCCGGGAGTCATGTAAATGGAAAGAGCGGGCTATCTCCTCTTTAACAAAAATTGCTTGTTATCTGTTTGACAATACCTTATCTGCTCCTGCTAGAAGTGCATGTGTATAGATGAAACAAAAAAACTTGCCTTTTGTCTGAAATTGCTGAGTCTTTCTGTATATTAAGTCATTATGTGTCTTTTAGTCAGTGAGTGGGTTTAAAAGGTGAAGGCCCAGATCCAAGGAGCTGGCTAAGTAAGTAAGGCCCAAGGAAGTCTTTGAACTCAGGTTTCCTCAGGAGGAAGCCTGTCTGTGCTGTCTCTCTCTTTAGTGATTGTTGTGAGCAGATCTTACTGAAATGGTGGGACAGTTTTCTGCTGTTAAGCTTGCCTCTGTAATGAAAGCTGTGGGTATTTGTCCGGGCTGGACAGGATCTGTGTGATTGATGGCAAAAGAATGTCCTCCCTTTCCTATCTTGCAGATGATGCTTATTTTGGCTTCTTTGGGTGTGCTGTAACCACTATATGGATACCCTTTACTGTTTGAAAATGTGCACATGGAGACGTGAGCCATGCCCAAAATGACCTTTGTATGAGAAGAGAAAGACTGTGTTGTAACATAATTGATCTTTTTCATGCTGAGATTCAGTAGATCTGAGGTTAAGCTGGATACACTCCGTTTCCTCTTGGGTGAGGATCCTTGCCTTGAAATGCTTGCTTGCTACAAGATGTGAAAGGCAAACTTACATAGTCAAGCAAGCTGAGCTTCCTTTGACAAATGTAGTCCACTGGCTTTTCACATTAAGTTTTAAATGTGCTTGGATATCTTCGACTGTTCCAGCAGGTCTGAGCAACAGTGAAATCCACAAAGGCAAATGCAGTCTGCCACTTATTTTTTTCATAATATTACCTGTCAGGTACCTGATGTTCTTTGCTGGTAGGAAGTCACGTGTGGTATAGTGGTTGGAACATTGGACTCAGACACTTGAGGGACCAGAGTTCAAATCCCCATTTGGCCATGAAAATCCTCTGGGTCAACTTGTGTAAGTTGCACACAGAGGAAGGTAAAGACAACCCCTTTCTGAACGAGTCTTGTCAAGAAAAGCCCATGATAGGTTCATCTTCAGATCTGCGATGAAGTAGGAATCTTTCTGAAATTAATTGAAGGCACACAAAACAACAAAACTTTAATGATTTCTTTTATCTTAAGAAATGGTGGGAATCCAAGCCACACCTATATGCTGCTAAATTTACCAGTTTTATGGGCCTTGCTTTATTTAGGCTGGGGGTGAGAATCAGGCAGTTCCGCAAGTGTTACTGGACTTCAAGTTTCAACAGTCTTTGCAACGTACCCAACAGTCAGAAATGGAATTACAATCCAGAACCTCTGGAGGGGTGCATTATTCCCACTCCTGTTTTACTCTCTGCACGCAGATTTAGAACCAAACATAAATGTTTAAAGACGTTTGCTTACAAATTTCGTCTTTTTAGATTTTAGCTCTTTTGTGAGAATTATATTGATAGGATTTGCATGTTTTAAATGTATGTGCTTTTCTCTTATATGTGTCTTTTCTTTCTTTCTTTTTTAAGTGGCCATATGTGTTAGAGACTGCTTTGGATGTACTGGAGACTGGACTCCTGAATGTTACTCAAAAGCAGAGATAGTATGGTGTGGTGATTATAATAAAATAGGACAATCCAGCTTCAAATATATGCTGATAATGAAGTTCATGGGAGATACACAGGCCCTCATCCTAATCTACCTCTTTTGTTTGTTGTGAGGATAAAGGGGAGGACAGAGAGAGTGTAGAACCACGTATAACTCTTTAAGCTCCTTGGTGGAAACGTCTATTATAAATATAATAAGCAAATAGCAATGCTGGGGCCTGATGTTAAAATTACCTGTTCACAGGCATGATGCTGCTATTGTAGATAATTGTCACTTAGCAAAGAAACTACTCATGATCTGCAGTTGTGTAGTAACTTGCATTTGTAGGAGATTTTTTTCTCCTGGTTTCCGAGTGGCTGTTGCATATTTGTATTGTAAATGTGTGAAATACTTGTCTGGTACACAGAATCCTTGGCCTGTTAGACAGTTGAGTAACAAGGGTGGAGGGGAGGGTTCAGGAACAGAGAATAGCTATGCAAACACGTAAATGTGTGATCAGAGCTGAGCGTTTTTAAATGGGGTAACCCCATCCATCTCTGTATCTCCAAAACATGTAGAAAGAATCTTGATTGTACTGATTAACTGATGTAGAAAAAGGATGCGGTCCCTGGCCCCTCTTTATAGTAGTGCAGAAATGAGTGTTACATTAACCATACTTTTGAGAATCTAAAGCTTCCACTATTATGTATATAATTGTGGAAGTTTTAGAGCAGGGATGGGCAACTTTTGGGGTTAGAGGTGTGCACTCTCCTCCAAGTGATCCCAGAGGGCGACATACTTGTGCTGCAGTCCCTTGCAATTTTTTTTGCCCCCAAATGCTTCCTAGAAGGTATAGAAAGCAATTTCCCCATGATTTTGTCTGTCCCAGGCCATTTTAATCCCCGTAGAGGCCAACAGCAGGAAGTGACCAGGAAGTCAACTTGTGATCACTTCCAGTTAGAAGGTGGCTTCCCTGGGGGCTAAAATGTTGGTGGCGGTGGTAGGAGACTAAAACCATGACGATATTGCCCCCATGCCCAAAAGAGAGCTTTTGGAAGACAAGAATGTCTTCAGTTTTTTTCCCCAAAAATTCTTTGGTGGTTGTTATGCCCTCAACCCTGCATTTTATTGGCCCATTCAGAACTTCTTAGCTTAAGGACACACTTGGTTATTTATTTATTTATTTGTTTATTCATTCATTCATTTTTGTTCCCTCCTCATCTACCAAGAAGAAACTACAAATAACTTTTGGCCTATAAATAGCTGCAGGCATGATTCTAATGGCTAGAGCTGATTCATTGAATTTAAGTGACAATTGAGTGGTTCCTGGGGTAGATGTATAAGCTTGCCAGGGTGAGAACTGGAGAGTGCTCCTTTACTTCTACGGACTGTGCAGGACAGGGAATTTCAGCTGACAGTTCCTTATCATGCAGCCATGTGATAAGCAACACCTACTGATATTCTCTCTTCTACACAATCATTAAAGGTACAGGAGCCCTCTCCAGTTTTCAGTCTAGAAACTCTCATGGATAAGCTCGCTTCAGTTCTAGCATGAAAAGGGTTTAAATGTGTACAGAAGCCTTATCTTCAAGTAAGAATCTGTGTGTGTGTATGTGCCTTCAAGTCGCATGTCAACTTACAGCAACCCCATGGTACCTGGCATTCATCTGTGGTCTCCCATCCCAGTACTAATCAGAGCTGATCCTGCTTAACTTTCAAGATCAGATAGGATCTGGTACCTTTAAGGTATTTAGGCCTGTGGCCACTGAATCCCAAAAGTAGTGGGCGGAGAAGCATGTTACCTGCTTTGAAATGGCTTCTGTATGTTCTGTCCTGTTAGAAGTGCTAGTGCAAAAAGGAGGTTAAAGAGTCAAACCTTTCAGGATCAGAGACAGTTATAAACCTAGAGCATATGCCTCAAGCTACAATCCTCTGCACAACTACTTGGGAATAAGCTGCATTGCACATAATTAGGGGTTACTTCTGCATAAACAGGCATAGGATTCCAGTAAACTAACTTGATGCCCTTGGGCAAACCACACTCTCTCAGCCTCCGAGGGAGGCAAAGGCAAACCATCAGTAAATCTTGTCAAGAAAACCCTGTGATAGGTTCACCTTAGGATCACCATAAGTGAGATACAACTTCAAAGCACAAGAAAACAAGAACAAATTAATGATTTCTTGTATCTTAAAAAATGGGAAGATTCTTTATTCTTGCTCTGTGGACATAAGCTGTGAATGAGGACCTTTTAGAGGAGGAGATGACAGTATACAAGAATTTTACCTTCCCATTTACTGGGATCATTGTATAAATCAGACACTAACAACTTAGCAGAAAGGTTATAAAGATGGTACGTACTTCTGGACTTTTCTGGTTTGCTTTTGAGTCTTAGTCTTGTTTTTAATGCATGGAATGAACTGTTATTCTTCTGGCAGTCTAGTGGAGCTACATGTTAACCTGAGGACTTACGGAAACTCTTTTATCATGCCGGTAAGCAGAAAGAGGCTCATCATTGCTGAACAACCCATTGTGAAATCTGTTGTAACTATCACTGCATAATGCACATCATAGCTTATAGTTCAGATTTTGTTAAACTTTCAAGGTGTGGAAAAATGAAATTGCCCTGTAGCTTTAACTTTTATACAAAGTGGGCTGTTCAGATTTCTCTCCCTTCTCTTATTTTTCAGGATCATTGATCTTAATTCCATGAGGCTAATATATCTTATTCTAGTGTGGCATAGAGGACTAGGACTCTGGGAGACCTGCTCAGCCTTGGAAACCCACTGGGTGACCTTGAGCTAGTCCCACTCTCTCAACTTCAGAGGAGGGCAATGGCAAACCTTCTCTGAAGAAATGATGGCAAGAAGAACCTAGGAGAGGGTCACCATAAATCAGAGGCACTTTGTAGGCACATAAAAACAATAACAACAAGTGTCATGGATAGTTTGCTGATATGCAGTGCACGATAGTGTCCTGTTATAGTAGTATGTCTATTCAAGGGGTTGGCAGAATGCACTCCTCCCAAGTGTTGGACTGGGGCTCCCATCATCCTCAGCCAGCATAGCACATGCTGAAGATTGTTGGGTCTTGCGGTGCAGCAACATCTGGAGAGCTGCACTTTGCCCACCCTCTGCTCTAGTTGGTCTGAATGAGTGGTGACACAAAGAAAAGTGCATCAAGGGTAGGCTCGATTTCTGAATTCTTCTTCCTTCCCTTTATTAGCTTAATGTTCATGCAAATAGGCTTGGCAATAAAACTAGCAGCTGTGGGATAACAGGGAAGTCCAGGTAAAGGAAAAGCACACAGGACAACACTGAAATATTCCCTGTACGTTATCTGTTTAATAACTCTTCATTGTTGAGGGATTGTACTTGAGCAGAGCAGGAGATCTTCCTGGAAGATAAATACAGTCCTCTCTCTACATTTGTGAGTTGATCCTTGTGAATTTGATTATTCGCAAAGCGCGTGCTTGCCTTCTCCCCATTTGCCTCCTCCCATTCTCTTGCATTCCTCATTCTAGGCTTGCCAGATTTATGTTTAAAATAGACTTTTTTTCTTTTTGGGTGAGCAGTGCCCCCTCCCACTGCTAGAGGCATGGCCATGTGGCTGCACTTTCTTCTGTGTAATGGCTGCTGGTTGGTCAGGTGCCCCATTTGCTCCTACCCCTCCCTTTTCAAGATGGCTGCTGGAAGTAATTAGAAGGGAACGACTGTGCTCTTCTTTGTTTGAGGGAAAGTAGTGGTGAGCCCTTTATTGTGTCTTTTTTTTCCCCTGTCCCCTAATTTTGGAGCCAGAGGCAAAGAAATAGAAGGGGGAGCTCTGGAGGGGAATTGCAGGGGTATGAGTTAGTTGTGATTTTTCCACTTTTGTGAGGGTTCTGTGCCCCTAACCCTTGTGAATGTGGAGGGGCTACTGTACCGTATTTGTCACAAGGAGCAGGAGACCCAGCTAAGTTTGGATGGTCTTCAGAATATGGAGAGTCTGCAACTTTGAAGTTACAGCTCCAAGAATCCACAAGGCAATAAGGTCACTGAGCATATTTGCTGGGGATTTTGAAAGCAGCAATCCCTCCCCGCTAAAGTGATTTTTTTCAAGCTGTCATAGTCTTTGACCTAGTTTCAAAAACTCTCTATGAAAGATCAGTTAGGTATGCTACCAAGAGCACTGTGCCCTTCCACTGCAGACTACTGAGTGGCACAAAGGTGTGTTGGAGCTTGGAGAAAAGAGAGAGGAGATGACCCTGCCTACTTTTGCCTGATCTCCTCCATCATCACCACTATGAGAACTCAAATTACTTCTGAGGTGCTTTACTGCTGGGCCAGTGGGTTTCATTTGTCTGCTGTGCTCTGGTAACTGTTGGCTGAGATGACACCATTAATGTTGGTGGAATAGCGGGCAGCCGTTCAAAATAACTTCGAGACCTTCCATGCTGGATGCCCAACATCGGCAGTAACATTCTGCATTTGGAGGTCATGGGAGTCTCTGTGGCAGTTTATTTCAGATCTGCTTGATGATATAGAGTGAGCATTAGGCTGTGGTGAGTTGTTTTTGGTCTTGATGTGTTTTCTGTTTGATACTCATCACTGTATTCAGTCAACAAGTACACTGATCCAGCTTTCTGCTTTCTCTTTGTAGAGGACAGGTATTTAACTCTGAACATGTGATTTGCGTAGCATGTCATTTGGGGCTCTGAATCAGTATTCATCTAGGCATTGAAGGCAGGATATCTCAGGCAAATCCTCTGATGTTTTGCTACTCAGCATTCAAGCCCCCAGCCACTTCCTTGGCTTCAGACACTGTGTGCCATCCCAATCTCTCTTACTCACTCTCCTGTTTAGGGGTGTTGAGCTGGTGGGGGGAGCTTGTCTCTGGATTAATAGGTCTTTTAGGATGTACTCTAGGCTGGAAGTGCTCTAGCCCAGCCCTGAGGTGAAATAGATGTTTGAAATAGATACAGTGGTTATTGATCTCTGATTCCTTTAGTGTGGTAAGGCTTCTGTCCATAATGAAGATTGTCTGTTATTTTATTGACCTCACTATTAGTCTTTGTTTTAAAAATGACCTCCCTTTCCTACTTGAAAAACTCTCAGGAGCTCTACCTCATAGTAGCAATTTAGGGCATAGAAATCAGCTCATGAATAGAGGACACTTTTACTGAATCATAGTGCTCTTTTTTGTTGCTACATGCCTGCAAATTGTTTCTGCATTATGGCAACCCTAAGGCGAAACTATTAGGAGGGCTTTCTTGGAAATATTTGTTGAGAGGGGATTGTCCTTGTCCTTTCCTGAGGCTGAGAAAGTGGGGCTGGCCAAGGTCACCCAGTGAGTTTCCATGGCTGGGCTGGAATTCGAACCCCGGTCTCTAGAGTCGTAGTCCAGTGTTCGAAGTACTGCACCACACTGGCTCCCATAGTTCCTGTTTAACAACTTGGCAAAGTAGTTATTTGTATTTTTCTGTCAAGTGGTGAGGAGATTCATAACACGCCCAAATTTCTGATCAGGTGCAGAAGTATGGCTAAGATTTTACTTGTTACTTGTCAAGGTCAAAACTGATTGATGGCACATGGCAACAACAAAGTAGGGCATGACCAGTTTAAACACAGGAGTCCAAGAAAGTTCTAAAAAGAAAGGTCATGCAGCTTAGAGGTCTTCTCCCATTGTTTTCTGTTTTTAAGATGTGTTGGGTTGGGTTCTACGTTTTGACTAGGAACATAGAAAGTCACTTTGCACTGAGTTAGACCCGTTGGACAGTTTAGTCTGGTGCTACCAGTTCTGACTGCCAGCAGTGGCTCTCTGGTGCTTCAAGTGGGATTATTCTTCTACTCCTATCTAAAGATCCCCCATGATCCCTAGCCATCTCTTGTCCAAGTTGGCTTGATCCTGCTAAGCCAAGCTTCCAAAATCAGGCTAGATTGGGTGTGTTCAGGATGGATGGTGCTTTTTCTCCCCCTAATGTGTCCTTGGGTCTGCAAGTATTTAACTTTTCCTGTCTTATCTGTGTATATCAGTTTCAAAGGGAGTTGAACTGAACTGCCTAGGACTTCCTTCCTAGGAAGTGCACTTAGGATTGCAGCCATAAATGAATGCAGTATCCTGAGACCCATATAAAAAATGGGCTGAGTTCTGTTCTCTTGAACCAGTTTTATCCAGTTTCACTTTGCTTGGGCTGTTAGTCGTATCTGTTGAAAGCTGAAAGGCTGCCTTTGCTTCTGACTCTTTCCTTTCATCATTGGACACTGTTGCTTGAAATTTTGTAACAACTCCCCTCTTGGTGATGGTGGTATTGATATACCTCAGAGCTCTCTGTGCAATTAAAATATCCATCTGTTCCACTTAGAACGTTAGCCGCTTCATACAATCTGTCAGTGATGTACAGCCACATGAAAGCCTTTGGAACAGTGTAAAAGAGAACTCAAAACTCTGATCAAAACATTTCCCACTACCCTTGTGCTTGCTTTTGTTTACTGAACGGTGTTATCTTCTTGGCTGGAAAAGGCCAAGCGGAAATATTTCCTTACTTTTTTCTCCTGTTGGACAGGAAATATGGATGAAGTTTAGTCTTGCCGATGGCATTGCATAATTACCTGAATATACTTTCTTTCTAAATCATTTGAACATAACCTTTTTGAAGAGAGAAAGGTGGTATCTGCTAATCAGTGTTTATAACTGTATGTATTTCTGCTTTGATTGTTCTGGGTTACAGAGATAAAGTAGCACTCTGCGGTGCAGTTCAGTGTTTTGCAGTCTTTTCCCAAGGTTGTCGCTCTTTAATATCCTATGTTCTTTGAGCTTCTACCAGATGTCTTTGTGGGTGGGTGTGGTGGATATTTGCTATATGCAGCCCTTAAACCGTAGCTTGAGTGTTTCGAACTTAAAGCTCTTCAAATGTTTTGGAATGCAGCTCACACTATCTCTGACCCATTGGCCATGCTGGCTGAGACTGATGGGAATTGCCGATAAAACATCTGGAGGACATCCATTGGGAGAAGGCTGGCGTATTGTGAGCAAGCCAAAGGTTTTTGGGATTTTCATGATGCATAAACTCTAGAGAATTGTAGTATAACAAAAGTTAGTTTAAGCAGGATCAAATTGTTTTAGATCCTGATTTATTGACTGTCTTCTAACATGCAGGAAGGAAAGTGGAACTGAGTAGAGGAGACTTGCCACAGTCATTCACAGTCAGATAAAATGAGCATGCAAGCCACACACACAGACGTGCATGCATGTGTAAGCTGCCTCTTTGCATCCCAGCTGAGACTAGATGTGGCCCTTTATGTTGAAAAGGTTGATGATACTCATCCAAAACAAGGTTAAGTCAGGAGAATAGAACATGTGGCTCTCTAAAGTTGTTGTGCATCGTACCCGATTGACCATGCCGACTTGGGTAGATAGAAGTCCAACAGCCCTTCCTCTGAGTATTACGTGGGCAGGTTCTGTATATACATCCTGTGCAGAATGCACCTTGCCCATCTGCTCCTCTGCCAGCACCACCACAGGAAACAACTCTGGCATCACTGGAAGTAGCCCTGTAGCTTTGCAGGGGCCATAGATTACCAAAAGTAGTAGTATTGGGAGAGGGGTAGTACTAGCTGTGGTTTCAGGTATCCATGGAGGGGGTATGTCTTGGAATGTATCCCCTGTGGGTAATGGAGGACTACTGTACATGTTTGAGCTTGATTAGCTGTTTTGTTACGGCTCTATTATCAAGCAACTTTTTTTCACAAGGAAATTAAAAGGTCCTTGGTAATAATAGCAAACAATTAAAATGAATAACCAGTTCTTTGTGAGTAGCAGAGCTCCTTCTTCTCTTCCATGTATGAAGATGACAAATGGAACCCAGGAGAAAATCCAGCAGAAACTGTATTCTTGGAGGCACCAAACTAGTTTACTGTATATTGTGCAGTAGTCTTGATCTGTCCTGAGACCTGTGAGAAGACAGAACAGGAGCAATGCTGCATCAGCCAAATGATTGTCCTTGTGCAGAATTTTGTTCCCTTCATAGCTGTGGGGAAGCCACAAGAAGGACAGGAGTTCATTTTATCTCCCTCTCGTTCATAAAGCCCAGAAATTGATATACAGAGACACACTGCCTCTGATACAGGAGGTAGCTTATAGTCATAATAACTAGTAACCATTGATTGCCTTATCCACCATGAATTTGATTGCTTTGTTTTTAAAACTGTCTGCATTGGCGTCCACAATTCTGTTTTGTGGTTGCAAATTCTGTGGTTTATCTTTGTGCTGTTTGGAGAAGTGCTTTCTCTTATCAGCTGTGAATCTTTCACCATTCATTGAGTGATAGCCAAATTTGAATGTTATGAGAGAGCTTATCTACTTTCTTTGTGGCACATACTATAGCATCCTGCAGTGTTAGATTGACTTTATTATGGGCAGAGGGTGGGGCTTTGCTTTGGAATGTAGTCCTGTCTGCTTTTAATACAAAGCTTTGTCTATGTCCAAAGATGTTCTGGATTGCAGTGGGCTCCTATGGCTGCCGAAATGTTATTGGTAGTAAATATGCAAGGTAAATAGCTGGTGTTAGTATTAAAAACACAGATCATAGTGAATACGTAAATGCCTTGGCTGAGGTTCTCTAACAGGAACCCAGGAGTTTTGCAGTCCATGTCTGTCCATCATGCTGTACATTTGGGTGGGAAAATATTTGGTGGGTTGCATTACCAGTTGGAATCTGCATGCTGGCAGTTGGTAGGACAACTCTAAAATTTGTCCCCATTTTCCTTCCTACCCATCAGACTGATAATGCTTATAGAGGGCTTTTGAAATTATACTGTGAGCCATTCTTCCTTTACATATTTGCTGTGGCACCACCAGTATAGCCATGCCAGATAGACTGCGCTTGCATCCAAGACTGTAGCTAGCCAAGAAAGTTGATGTTGTCAAGGCAATAAAGTGTTTGGAGCTTTCCTCCAGTAGCTCCTCTCCTTGCTGCTCTTCTCCTTGCTGTGTATGGCAGGGAGCCCTCCCTCCATTTTTAGTGTCTGGCACAACATTGGTAGACGTTGTTCCTCTTAGGATGTGACAGGTGTCCTTCAACCTTGTCTTGCGCAGCAGCATTCTGTGAGCAGGAAGTGACTAACAATACTGTTGTGTTCATTTTGAAATCTCAAGTGGATGTTGGGTAGGTGGAATAACTATTCCAGTGTTACCACTTCCTTTTCTGTAATATGTGGAGATGCTAGAGGATGATTGTGTTGTGCAAGTGTAACCAGACATTCAGCACACATTCCATTTTTTTCCCCAGATGGAAATTCTTGGGGCAAATGAGTGCATGACTGATTGAAGCCTTCCCGGATGAACTCGTGGTTGGCCTTACCTTTGAACCCGAGAGCAAGGCTGACATCCTTATCCCTTGGACTTTTTTCCTTTCTCATTTACATAGCACAACTTTTTAATGTATATCCAGATTGCTTCCCGTACATTATCTGACAGATGTTTTCAATTATTTTGTGGAGTCATTTGTAGGGGTTTTACCTCGTTGCAGAATGGTGAATAAAAAAAAAATACAGTAAAATAATTTCCTAAACTCATGGCTGAGGTGACATTTTCAGCCATTGTTCTCTACAGATTTCTCCCTTGTCCACCTTGTTGCTTGGTGTCTTTGAGTCATTTGCAACTTATGGCAACCCTAAGACGATCCCTTCATGGGAGTTTCTTGGCAAGATTTATTCAGAGTAGGTTTTGCATTGCCTTCCTTTAAAGCTGAGAGAACATGATTCTCCCAAAGTCACGGAGTGGATTGCCATGACAGAGAAGGGATTTGAACCTTGGTCTCCCAGCGTTCTAGTCCAATGCTCAAGTCACTGTACCACCCTGGCTCCACTTGCCCACTATAATATTCAAAGCCTGTATTTGCCTGTACTTTGGGAAATAAATATAGTACTATTATCAGTATTTTGTGCTGGTCCTGCTGTCTGTGCTAAGTTGCTTTTTCATACTTGCTTTTTTGAGCTCCTTTTTGTAAATGAAGTGGCTATTTTGCTCATGAGCATTGGATTTTTTTTAAAAAAAGGTAATTCTGGTCATAAGTTTTGGCTTGAGCCCACAAGATGAAGCCAACCAGCAGCTCAGAACATGGGCATGTTTTGTGTAATGAACTCTTGAAGTTGTTCGTGCCAGGATACAAACTGTCTTAATGACATCATGGCAATGGAAGGCAAACAGGTTTTATCTGTTCCAAAGAACCTATGTAAAGTCTCAGGACAAGATAATGAGAAAGAGAGAAGTAGAAGGCCGCTCCCTAACACAGGCTCCAGGGTCAGGAGAGGTCTTGAGATTCTCTTTGGCAAGGAGGAAGTGGTACAAAGTCAAATCAACTTAGTTCTCACTGGATGGTGTCTGGGCTGGGCCAATTTAGATTTCATACTCCTCCCTACCAAAACAACAAAATTAAGAAGTGTTACATATGGCTTATGGGAAAAGACCAGATGTAAACTCTTCTTCCCAATAATCCAACTTTTTCTTTTTCTGCTTCTTTTCTTTTCTAAAAAATGGATAATATGCAGCATATGGAATCATCATCATCATTATCATCATCACTGTCACTAAGAGAGTTGAATCATGCAAGCCACTCCTCTTCTACTCTTCCTTTGCAAACTGA
Source organism: Iguana delicatissima (assembly GCA_948472985.1). Classification (NCBI taxonomy): domain Eukaryota; kingdom Metazoa; phylum Chordata; class Lepidosauria; order Squamata; family Iguanidae; genus Iguana; species Iguana delicatissima. The sequence continues at coordinate 706,186 of CAOKZL010001027.1, forward strand.
TAAGTTGCAGTGCCCACTCTACTCCATTTACTTCTACAATGAGAACTGGCCCATACTAGTGTTGTCACTTCATATCCAATGCCTGGCTTGGGCTGTTAGTCTATGGAGCACCATTTCTACCTGTTTTTGCATCATGTTTGAAATGCTTGCTCCTAATTGAGGAAGATAGGGAATACCTGTTTTAGATGGTAATGAACCTAGCTATTGTTCTGGTTTCAGCAGGATTTTTTCCTGCTTTCTTTTGTTTTTTAGTTCATTTGCTGGGTCAGTCACTGCATGAAAATTTAATTCATCATGTTTTATTTTACACTTGCAAGTCTGTGAGTGTCCAATTCTAGTTGTGCATTCATCAAAAGAGCAGGGAATGGGGCAAAAGATACTCATTTTTCACGAGTGAATATTTGTATACACATACTTAAATGCTTTTCTCTGCCTTAGATTACCTGGACAAAAGTACACCTGGGAAGACAGTCCTTCAAAAAGAGAATTTCCCAGACCAAATGTCTGATCACCAAATCGGCAAATGGATAGTAAATTGCAGCAAATGCACTCTGCGATACCATTCTTGCTCAGTGCTTAAGTCCATTCTGTTGTGTTTTCCTCCTCAAAGGCAAGCGAAAGCATGTCTCCTTCTCCTTGACTCTATCCATTGTTAACACCACAAACAAATCTTACCTAATAAGAGGAAGTCTGATGTTTAGTAAACAATATTAAGGCTGCAATGTGAGATGCATCTAATCTGGGGTTCTCATTATGCATACTTTGTCCTGAGATGATTACTTGTGGTTTTCTGACCACTTAGTGTGTCTTTAAAAGCTCTTCATTATGCAATTCAAAATAATGAAAGCAGTATCTGATGCTGCGTCACTCAGGTTGATTGTTCTGTACAAAATGGAAGAAATGGTGATACTGTACATGGGTATGGTCAAGTGGTCTGTTTACCTTCCTGACTCCTCTTGCATAAAATGGGCTTGCTTTTAACCAGGTACAGCTAGAGATCTGTTGGCTTCTGTACTACTTATTAGTAAAGCAAATGTGTCCCTGAATGTTCCTTTATTGCAATAACATTTCCTGTAAATATAGTACTGTGTCATCTACATTGACTGTGTTCCCCCTCTTCTCGCTACAGTTTAGCAGTCATGCAACCTGATTAGATAAAATTCAGAGGTGTCATGTTCCTCACGGAAGATTGCTGGAGAAATCAAACTTGAGCTAAAACGACTGAAATTCATCCATCTTAGGTAGCATGTGGCCAACATAAATGGCATATTTGTTCTCTTCCAGATTGCAAGAGATGATGGTTAGCTGAACATCCTGCTCTGTTCTACAATATGCCTTTTCTGAATTTTGTTGCTTTTTTTTTTTTAAAGATTCACTGTCTTAAGGAGGAAAGGACTTCATAAAGGAGGGGGCTGGGAGAATATTTCTAAATATTGATATAGATTTCTAACGGAAGATATAAATTTCTAACGGATTGATATAGATTTCTAACGGAATCTAGGGAGACACCTAAAATGTTTTTAAATGGTGAACAGTGAAATGAAAACTGATAGTTAATACATATTTGATGTTATTATTTTCATAGACCAGTCTTTATAGTTAGAAAAATAAACAAAGATCAAAGAAATGGTACAGATAACAGGTATAGGAAAATTCTGACATAATGCACGTACAGTAACAGAAAAAGAGATGTCTTACATAGGGAACCAGTGGAGATTGCTTTTACGGATAATGTCATAGAGGTTTCTAGCAGGAGAAGCTAGAACACACAAATTGCCACCTTAAGAATAATTTTATTAATAGAATCCAAAGAAAAAGAAAGGTACTATGAAAATGATCAGTTTCTCCTGGAAAAACTGCTAAAACTACAGTAGTGTACAAAAGGTGGCTGGCTTTGCATTAGTGACAATAAGAGAAGCATGTGTTCAACTGTTTCAGCCATGCCAGATTGTAAATACTGAAGTAGGTTTATAATAAAAGGTAAAATACAGAGAAGTCTTTAAATTGTTTTATAAAGGGTGAATGGTGGAATAAAGTTTGCAGGTTACTAAAGAGGCAAGAGGGTTAGTGCGATGCATTGTAATAACAAATTGATAAAGGTCAGTTTTTCTGAACTGGCTTTCTAACAGTCTGCCTCACTTCAGATTGGGAGAGCTGTTGCACTTAAGTGAGCAGCATAATTACTCTCCAACATTTTCACATGAATAAAAAAAATATACTTTTGCAGTCTTAAAAGTAGAGCTTTGTGTAGTGTTTATAAGTAATGCTTAGTGCATATAAAAGAGAGGGAGAATGAGACAGAGAAGAGGTTTAAATACAATTTTAGACAAAGCTCTTTTTTGAAAATAAAGTCTTGGTGCAGGACAAAGATAAAATATTTCTCACCCATGATGAGAAAAAACAGAAATATACATGCAGTAGTGATTTTCATATCAATCCTAAACTTAAGTTTTAATGCTTTGGCAACATAAAGTAATCAGTTTCTAAGTTAACGTGCTATTTGGTATATTAGTGAAATGTAAAAATATAAAAGCTTTGGTACTCTGTACTAAAGAGAGCAGCAAATAGCTGTGGTATGTCCTACCTATGCCCATGTATTTTAGTTTTTGTTGTCCTTTTCCAGCAGGAAAAAATTAAACAGAAGCTACAGGTTTTCTAATGAACAGATTAAAACACGTTGTTTGGAAGGAAACAACTAGCAGCATATTTAGATACAAAGTTTATCTCAACTTTAATAGTAAGTTGTAATTTTAAATAGTGTAGTATTACCATGAACAATGAATGCCCCCAACATGCTCCTTTTATGAAGATACAGCAGTACCCACTTGTTGGAGAAGTGCATTTTGGATTTCAGTGTTGTACTTGTCTATAGGACACATAGTAATTTCTTTTTCTGCAATTTTGTAGACTGTCTCTCATGTAAACCTGTAATCAGTAGTGTTGGCTAAAGATCGTTGAGTGAGATGAGGTGGCAGTTTTGTGCTTGGCTTCAGATGTCTTAACCATATTTAAAACTGCTTTTACGAGGAAGGGCAAGGTTTAAATAAAATAATAAGCAAGTCCACTTGGGCTGACTGTGTATAGATGGAATCCAAAGTGTCATTACATTGTTTCATAAAATACCTCTGCTGTTGCTGTTTCTGGTACTTTTGCCTGAGTTGAAGCATGATTTTACTGTTTCTCTCTTTGAAAAAAGAATACTGTATGTCTATTTTTTTTTCCTGTCTAGCCATCCCTGTGCTTTGCCTGAGGCATCAATCCATATTTTGTACAAGCTATTAAAATCTATCTTGTGGTAAGATGAGTTATCCAGAACTAAATTTCTGAAGCCAGGGTGTTGCTAGGAGTCCCATTCCATAAGCTTACTCTGAGGGCTCTGAACAATTGATCCTTAAGGCATGTGGTAAAATAAGGATGCATCTAGCATTTAAAAGTGGATTAGCATTCATCTCCAGACTTAGTTCTGAGTTTAAAACGAGAGATTAGCATGATGTACAGAGGTTGTTGTAACGCCTCAGCTTTTATGTATCATACCAAGAGAGGCCACTGGGAGTGTCTTATGCATCAAGGTTTTTCTTCATTACTCTTGTGACAACACTTTGGTGGATAAACGTGTACCAGAAGGCCTCAGCTTCTGTAGCAAACGCCCAACTTTTGTAGCTGTGATGAATGAATCAAAAACTTGCCCATAAGAGAACACATCAGAGTACATGCCTGGACATCAATGAATTTCTCTTGCCAACAAGGATATCTCCTGTTCACTCATCTCTCATTGTCTAAGGCCCAACAGGGCTACGTTGTTGTGGGAAGGATGTGACTATGTTAGAGAAATCCCTATACTGAATGGTATATCATTCAAGTGCATTTTTGAGGTCTTCCATCTGTTCAGTTTCTGAACAAAGGTTCATGTACATGTATACAGATGCACACAGTATCTCTGGACCACTCAGTGATGTATAACTTGTATGTGAGACTTATATTGTTGTTGCGTACCTTCAGGTTTTCCTAACTGATTGTGAACCTATCATGGGATTGTCTTGGCAGAATTTGTTTGGAGGGGGCTTGTCCTTGCCCTCTTATGAGGCAGAGAGAATGTGACTTGCTCAAAGTCATGTAGTGGTTTTCTATCACTAGGGCACGGATTCAAACCCTGGTCTCCCAGTTTCCTAGTCCAAGTCTCAAACTGCTGCACCCCACTGGCTATGTGTGAGATTTATACCTGGTGTATAACGTGATAAAATAGGCCTGCATAGATCTGATAGTGATTGGTCACATGCACATCCTTTGTTAAACTAGTAAAGTTCCATTTGTATGGAAATTTACAGCAGCAGCACAGTGAGGTTACTGAAATACTGATCATGTAGAACAGAGCTTTCCAAACTGTGTGTCATGACACGTTAGTGCGTCGGCTGTAATGTGTAGGTGTGTCATGTGAATGTAACAAGTGGAGGGGCAGCCTCACCTGCTGCTGCCACTGCTCTGGGCCAAGGAAGACCCTGGTGGGGGCAGGGGCGGGCCAGACTCAGGTGGAGGGGCTGCCTCTCCTGCCACCGTCACTGCCACCCTGGGCTAAGGAAGACCCCGGTGAGAGCAGTGGCGGGAGCAGGCCAGGCTCGGGTAGAGAGGCTGCCTCCACTTACTGAATTACCGTGTCACGAAATGATCCATGTCTAAAAGTGTGTCACCAGCATGAAAAATTTGGAAAGCTCTGATGTAGAATATTGTTGCCAGATTTATTAGTGAAGATGAACTAGTCTTTATTTCCCTTTGAGTTCAGCCTTTTGATCACAACAGGTTTGTGGGCTTAAGGTTGCCTATTGGCAACAAGTATATGCTTTAGTGTGGATTAAGTCTGTTAAGAATTTCTTGTTCAAAAAAGTACCCTCTTCCAGGAATTGGCATCTTGAAAATTTCTCTGTTCCTGTTTCTCCTCCTAAGAATTGTCATCACCTGCTTCCATTCCTATGGTTACTTCTTTTTTTCTCTCTTGAAAATAAAAGATAAAACACTACAGTACCTTCTGTAGTGTGCCCTTCATATATGTAGGAGTTCCATTCCAGAAAACTCACTAACAGTGAAATCTGTGAATAGTCACATACCATTATATTCAGTGGCAGTGACATATGTGCAGACTCTTTGGCACATCAGGATGCATGTTGCCATTATTCTCAATATTGGACACAATGTGGTTGTGGATGCTCAAATTCACATATCCAGAGACCACAGGTAAAGAGGGCCCACTGTGTACTATATTGTGTTTTCGTTTGTTTCTGCTTAGCAGCATTAGATCATGTTTTTATCAAGCCCTTCCTGAAGGGAATTATGGATAGTTTATACAGGGATACCTGATTTTTGTCTTCAGGACCATCATGTGAAGAAGGCTGGACAAAAAGAGAGATTTATCCAATGCTAGTCCACCAGCTTCATGGGTTAAGCTAGGTTTCTGTCAACAATCTGTTCAGCATGGGAATGGGAAGAAATGTGTTTGTTCTGTGTTTTACTGTGAACTTATTTAAGTCCTCTCTTTTAAACCAATACATGAATTGAAATTTGGTTGTCTTACCAAATCCACACTCCTCCAAATTTTGTAGTGAACCTGTCCAGTCAAAAACACACATATACATATATGTGTGTGTGTGTGTGTGTGTGTGTGTGTAATTAGAGAACTCTGCGTACAGAAGAAGTAGCTTCTGGACCTTCTTCCAAAGGCAGCATCCACACCTACATTTCATTGTAATAGTCTAAATGAGAGACTAGCCAGCATATGGGTAATGGTGACTAGGCTATCTTCATCCAGATACAGTCGCAAAACGACTCACCCACTAATATTGATAAAAGGCTTTTGAACAACAGAGAAATCTTAAGCCTCTAATGGCAATGCTAGATCAAGACACTAACATTATGAACCTGATTATTTAGGAAGAGTTAGCCGTAAGAAAATACCCAGCATCTCTGTTAGGACAATACCTACATTAGATTAGTCCTAATATTAATTTTAGCAGATAGGAAGTCTGCATGAACTATAACGAGATTCTTAGCTCTTCCACTTTACACATGTTCCTTGAATTTGAAAAATATTTCACTAGCCGTTCCAAAAGAGAAAATGCAGTGTAAGGTATTCCCAGTGTTTCCATTTTAGACATGATCATGTGATAATAGTGAGATTCTCTCTTCTGCATTGTGGAATTTTTGGTTTTTCTTTCTATCCTATCTCTGTTCTCTGTCTTTCACATTTCTATTTATTTTAATTGGACTTAAAACTAACCCACTAATCCTACAATAGGAAAGCTAGCTTTGCAATAAGCTGTAGGTCAAGGTCTTGCATAAATGCTTCTTTTAAAATCCCTAAATGTTGCTCTGTTGTGGACATGATTAGTTGTAGAAACTAACCGGGTTCTTTTCATACCAGTCTTCCATTGGCAACTTGAGTCTTGTTCAGATTCTGGGCTTAGTGCTGAGTGAAAGGAGAGTTTCCCTACACCTGACATATGACACCTATATTCAAAAAGAAAATCTCCTGTGATTGTGTAGTAGGCACTGAGTTACCAGGAAGTATTTACCATTTTTAAGTGATATATTTAGAGGAGAAGGTTTGCATTTATCATTTAACTGCCATTATTGTAACTACTTTGAAGGAATTAATAGGATGTCAGTGGCAAAAAAATAGCTTAACTGGCTTTAAAAAAGGGATTAGATTAATTAATGAAGGGTAACAGTTGCTATTAAAGGGTTGTAGCTTGCTTCATCAGATCTGCTTGCATCACTTTCCTTAGTCTGTGAAAACCAATGCTACAATCAATTTCTTAGTCCTGTGACATCTCAAAGAATCTTTAGGGGTCTGGCTTTAAAAGAAAGTCCAGAAGCTACATGTTTACTAACTGAGATTATAAATTGTTTTATAAGAGTACTTTGCCACAACATGGCTATCCCTTGGAAAGAATGAGCAAAGATAGATAAATGGGACATCCATGTTCAGAGGTAACATGCATCTGAAGAGCTACTGTTGGGGGAGAGTCAGTGGGAGAGAATTTTGGTTTCTGTCCTTTGCTTGTGGGCTTCCTGGAGACAGCTGAGCTCATTTAGTGCACTTAAACAATATGTTCACATGGGTCATGTTGCACTGCTTTGAAGAGGTCAGATGTTTCTAATAAAACTGTGAGGTATACAGAAATAGATGAATGGATTTTGCTATTTGAGTATAAACATAGCGGTACTGGGTCAGACCAAAGGCAATAGTAGCCCAGTGTTCAGTTCCCACAGTGATCAATCCACTGGTCTAATGGGAAAACCCACCAATAGGTCTCATGGTTGAGGAGGCCTATCTTATGTTCTTTTGTGTTCACTCTGCTACTTTTGTGCTTTCTTATGTACTCTGTGGCGGAACATCATAATGTACTGGCATATAAAATTGTATTTTTTGATACGTTTTCAAGAAATTTAAATGAATATAAACGTTCTATAAATATCCAGCATGGTGTAGTGGTTTGAGCATTGGACTGTGACTCTAGAGACCAGGGTTCAAATTCCTGCTCAGCCATGGAAGCCCTCTTGGTGACCTTGGGCAAGTCACACTCTCTCAGCCTCAGAGGAAGGCAAAGGCAACCCTCCCTCTGAGCAAATCTTGCCAAGAGAACTCCATAATACATTTGCCATAGGGGCACCATAAGTTGGAAACAACTTGAAGGCATGCAAGAAGAGTAACACGTGTTCTCGCAAGTGGGCTTCTGGTCAAAAGAGTAAATGGCTGGCTAGAAGGGCAGCTGAAGCCCTTGGAGCAGTGGCTGAGAAGCTGGAGCTTATAAATTGGCGAACACGGAATGTTACTGTTTAATTGCATGGTGTTTTGTGGGGTGGGGGGAGAGGCTCACAGTTGTGGATGGTAAGGCAACAATGTGCCTATCCTGCTCTTTGCATGGTAACACTGTGATATACTCAATTACTTTTGGAGAGATCACTGTATTAGGCTCACTGTCATCCAGCAAGCCTAAAAGCTGTTGAACTCTGAGCTGTAGAGTAGGCATGATGATGAAGCAAACAAGGGTAGCTATATTCTTAGAAACCTCCTTGAACTTTGCTACTATGTGTGCAGTGTTTCAGCCTTGTACAGTATTGGCACTGGTGCCGTATTCCAATAATAAAGATTAGATTTTTCACTGAACAGCATAATAACACATGTATTAGCATGCGTTACACTGTTGAGTCACTCCGCTTATGAATACAGCAGGGTCCATTAAAGTGGTAGCTAATATACCCAAAGTGATATTGGGTGTGTCCTGAAGCGAAAAGTGTTGTTCTTGCGAACATGGCTAAGCGCTTATTATATGGCTCTTGTCCCACATGAAAGCTTCTGGGATATTCTTGTAGGTCAAGGCTTGACAAAAGAACTCTCATCATGACCAGGCTGGCAGCAGTTGATGGGAGTTGGAGTCCAGCAACATCTAGAGGCTGGTGGGTGCCTTGCTTTGCTGTACATGGTGCCTGCTCTGTGTGGATAAGTTTTCACATGGAACTGCCTTGCTGGAGCAGCTGCAACAGAGGCAATTTCAATAGAGTCCTGTGTGGCAGCCATACTGGATGGATTTTGTGGTGGACATTGATGTATTAGCTTTCAGGAGAGAAAGCTATATGTGATACCTTCGTACAAAAGAGGATGTTAGGGGCACATTGTTATGAGAAAGGTGGGAAAGTTAAATGTTTTGTCTGGTCCCAAGCAGTATGTTTGTGTGTATGTGACTTCCCACATGAGCCTGCCTGAGGTCTAAGATCTCTTGATCTCTCTACTTTTACAGATATGTTTTGTGGGAAAACAGGAGAAGACTTTCTCTTTGGCCACTCTCAGACTCTGGAATTCCCTTGTCAAAGTGGGTAGGTTGCTCCCTTCTGGCTTTTTGTTGGCAGGTGAAGGTCTTCCTGTTTCAGCAGGCATTTAGGAACTGACTGTTCAACATGCAAGGGCTTTCTGTGTTAGTGTACTGTATTATTCTGTTAAATGCTTTTAATGTCCCAAATGGTTTTCATTTTCTGGACAGTTTAATACCATTTTAATTTTGATTTCAGTATGTTTTTTAGCTACATGCGGTTTTATTTGTATTTCTTTTTGTCTATAAGCTGCCCTGAGTCCCAGTCTTGGGTAAAAAAGTTGGCTGACTCTCAGGCGATCTGGATAGCTGCTAATACAACAGTGTTGTGAAGGGTTTCTGTGTATTTTACACTTGCTCTGGAAAATAGTTACTCAGAAGGGTTGCTTTTTTGACCCGTTTGAATCCATTGCCATCACTCTCTGTTTTCTTTCAAAGTTTGCATTTCTTGCTGAGAATGGTCAAATCCCCCTCTCTCTTTGGAAACAGGAAACTTCCATTTCTGATCCAGTCTTTTTTCTTCACTTTGGGATGTACGTATAGAGGGAGGAAGGAGGGGAGGAAGACTGATGGTGTGTAAGGTCTGCTGTCCAAGTGGTCTCTGGCTGTTGTAAAAGTTTACCATGAACGTTCCTTCTTGTTAGTAGTCTAGGTTTTACCTTAAGACAAAAATTCGAGACCACAGAACTGAGAACTGTGTGTGGATGACTTGGCAGTGGGAGCGAGTTCACAGTCTCATAGCAAAAACATGTTGTACAGTTTAAAATACAGCCCTAGTGTAGCTTCCTTCAAGTCTACCTTGACTTTAAAATATTTTGTAGGAATGTGAGAACGGCATCCTCTCAAGGGAATGGGAAGAGTGTTGGGAGAAGTCACTGGGTATGCTTGTTCAGTGCAGACACTTGGAAAAGGCCATTTTTCATTTGTATGCTGCCTAATTATATTATCAAATAAAAGGCTGAATCCATTAAATAGCCTGGTCTTTGTGAAGCCTCTGAATTGCTTTTAATTTAGCGGCTGCACAGAAGCTGAATTCGGGGCATTCATAGGCTTGTACTATCTCCTTGACTAGCTGCCAGGTCTATTCATGTTGTTCTGAGTGCAGGAAGTTCTCACATTCATTCAGGAGTGGACGGAGGGGGGGGTTGAGTGAGTGAAGACCTTTTTTAAAAAACCTGTGGGAGTGGAGGGAAAGAAGTAGGGTTTTAAGTAAAAATTTTAGGTGATTTCCTTTTGGGCCTGTTTACCAACTGCTCACTCTGTAAGTAAATACTGAGACTAGTTTCAGACACCACAGTTCATGGTGGGTGATGAGAAAAGAATTCTGTGGAGAAGTCAAGGTTCAGAGAGGACGTCTAGTGGCTTTCAGCCTGAAAGGAGTGGGAGCTATGCTACTCCTTGAGAAAGATGGTGGATTTGTCTATCCATCTGTCTGGAAATATTACATACTCTCTTAATTTTTCATGTATGTGTCATCCGTGAAGTGGTTCTGAAGTGCATTTTGCACCTCAACATGGCATATTGATCTATTTGTATTTAACAGAACTCATGTTGATACTGAAAAATAATCCTGGAGCTAAACCCCAAGAACCTGTAGAGTTGATGGTACACCTAGGACCCATTCACACTACATTTATAGCTCTACTATTCAAGCGCTGTGGTTAAAGTGTATTCACGCTGTATATTTATAACACCATTATTCCACTTTAACTGCTGTGGTTCCATACTATGAAATTCTGAGGTTTATAGTTCAATGAGGGACTGGACTCCTCTGGCTGAGAATTCAAAATGCCCTCCCTAAACTCCAAATCCCAGGATTGCAGAGGATGAAACCATGGCAGTAAAAGTAGAATAACGGTGCTATAGTTGTGTAATGTGAATGGGCTCCTGGACAAAGTCAAAAAGAAAATGAAGTGAATAAATTGAATACTGCCAAATTTTCAAAATTTCACACTGGAGATAGGAAATTAAAAGTATGAAAATTGCAATTTAATGCACAAATGTTACCAGAGCTCAATGGGTTGTTTCAACCTTCTTAATATGTTAACTCATTGCTTGTCACAAGAAACCAGAACCAAATCAGCCATGAAAATTAAAGCAAGAAGGCTCTGAATGTGCAACCTAACTGATATAAAAAGTTGGCCTCTGTTGATCAGTCAGTTGAAGGTTTAGTTAGTCAAGCCATCGATTAGAGTATACAGTCGTGATCGGGATAGTCTTACAGCTTGATTTTATAACCAAGGTGCAGTGAGATCTAAGCTTTAACTGTCCTGATGTTTTATTGTGTCTAGAACTGAAATAGAACCTACTAGCCAAAATATGCCTTCTGTGACCTGATTTGTTTGATAGCTTTAAAGCTTCTGAAGCCTTCCTGTTTCCTCCCACCACCCCACTCCTCGACTGGCAGATCTCCAGGTTTTTTCTTTGAGGGGGTAGACAGTTTTTGACACACCCTGTGGAGTACAGGATGTGATTTAGCCCTTCTAAATATTTTTGTCTGTTCTGTCACTTCTAAGAGTTTGGCGGTGGGGTTGCAGGGATTTGTAAGCTTCATTTGAATGAAGGGTTCAGAAGGAGCAGTAAAGACCTTGTCTGGTAATTCTGTTTATAGTTTTATAAGTTTCCTTCTCCCTGTGTATCTGTTCAACCATCTATATCAAGGATGAATAAAACAGATCTCTGGATGCCATGGGGCTGCAGCTCCCTACAGTCTTAGCCAGCTTGGGCAGTGGTGAAGAATGCTAGGCACTGCAGTCCAGTCCAGTGAGCATCTGAAAGGCTATATGTTGCCCAAAAATGTAGTGAAAACATTTTTTTTGCAAATTCTCATCGGAGTGGGTGAGGAAATGTGCAAGGACCACACAGTTCTCTCTGTTGGCTTCTAGGCCAGAACCCCAAAAGGACTTAGGCAGAGTGGGGCTCTCAAGGTGTTTTGAATTGCAACCTCCACAGTCTTTGACTGTTAGTTAGTCATGTGGTCTGGGCTTTATGGGAGTTTTAGCTTCAGATATCCAGAGGGCACTAGGTGCTTATCTGGGCCTAATGGATTGACTCAGAACTCAAGAAATTTCTGTTATTATTAAAAAACAAACAGGATTTTTCTTTAAAAAGTTTCTAGTCAGGGGAATAAGATTGTTTTTGTGATAAGAGCAACTGGTTTTGTTTACTAGAGACTGAAAACTGGGCAGGATGGAAGGATTCTGGTAGAGGAGAGACAGAGGCCATTTCTGCACGAGACTGTTATAGTGCAAACCCTAGGATTCCTTAGGATGTTGCAAGTGGAATAATAGCACTATAGCAGTCTAGTGCGGAAATGGTCAGATTCTTGCTCCTCTGTGCATCTCTGTCTTGATCAAGGTTCATTATGTAGCATCTCCTTGGTCAATGTATTTTACAGTTATGGTACAATTATATGTGCTTATTACCTTTTAAAATAATCTGCATCATTAGAGCTGAAATTACTCAATAAGCAGAAGGAAAGCAATGTTGCACAATTCTGTTTTTTCTAGTTGTGATGGGAGAGGTGACAAGAATTTCATCAAGGCAGTGGGTCATGCTCCCTAAAAATTGGATGACTGTACCAGGCTTCCCTCTTGCTTCAAAGACTTTACCAGGCTTTGCACGTACACATATTCACTGACTCACTTTCAGGCCTGGAGGCAGAGTATAAATACAAGCAGTAAATATGTCTGTACATTAGGGCTAGAACCTTGCTTCCCCTCCCCACTCTCCTTAAAGGTGAAAACTGAGATTACTGGGATGCTGCATTTAGTGCTCACTACTACATTTTTCTAGTGTTTGGACTATGGACTGTGTAAGGTCTACAGTAACAAAGACAACAACGACAAATCATGGGCAGAAAACTGGCTAGGCTTCATTGTGTGATTTGTTACAGTTATACCGCAGATTGCAGATTTTGATTTTTTCTTATGTGGGAGAGGTTTTTTTTTTAGGGAAACGGGCACTATCTTCTCCTCTCTTTGTGCCATGTAATATATGTTCCCTATGGTTGTATAAGTAGATGACAAAGGCAGTGAGTTCCTAGGAAACAAGCTGAATGGGCCAGCATGAGTTCTCTCTTGCATGTGGTGGAGAAAACACAAGTTTGAGCTAGGAGAAGGTAGGGAAACTGTCTGTGTAGTTTGACTATCTGTAGTCCTCTTTCTAAGAAACACCCCGTGTCTGTAATCTGTTCTGTCTAATCTCCTAAGCAATAGACTATTTCTGAGTTGCTGACAACAGATACAAGGAGAAGTAGAGGTGGGGTGGGACTGTTCCTTAGGATAAGGAAATGCCTCTTGTTCACAACAGTGCTGATGTGGCAGATGTTCTTTAAATAATTTACCAAAGCTTGATAATAGTTGGCTGTTAGTGCTAGAGATCAGAATGGGTGTCACTGATTTGGTAGATGTGAGGGAACATCAGTATTAAGGAAATGTGCTCCCCTCTGGTCTGAGAAAGAGGGGAAGTGTGATGGCAGAGGAGGAAGTAGTTTAATTTCATCTCCTGCTTGTTTTCAGCTGCTCACTAGTGAAGTATGGGGCTGGCTGTCCCACTGCATAAAGGGATGCCACTCTCTTAAAGAACAGTCCCCCTCAGCAGAGCTGTTTCCCTCTGTTGATGCACAGAGCTGTGTTGTCACAGGGCAAGTTAGATTCACCTGGCAGTCCTCTCAACTTCTTTATGTGAAGTGGGTTCAGGGTCTCATCTTTCCTCAGATGCAAAGTATCTTGGGCTCACCCCGCTGAGGTGTGCGAGTTACTGAGGTGCTAGTGGCCTCTTTAGAACCTGGCATAGGAACATCGGAAGTTGTCTTATATTTAGCCACATCACTGGTCTGTGTACCCCAGTTTTGTCAACAGTGACTGGTGGTGGGTCTCCAGCATTTCAGGCAGAATCCTTTCTTAGCCCTACCTAGGGATTCCTGGTATTCCCATGTGGTCCTCCATCCCAGTACTAACCCTGTTCAGCTTCTGAAACCAAATGAGATGTGTATTGTAGAATAAGTGTGAAGTATTATTTCTGGAGGGGGACAAGAGAAAGGTAACCTTGTTTGTTCATTTAGGCACAAACCTCTGACTTTTAGTAGGCACTGATGCCTGTTCTAAAACCAGTTGTGAAATTCTGTCTCCCCACCCCACAAATAAATGAAGGGAGGAAAGGACATAGGCTTTAGAGAACTATACTCTGGTGTGGTGTAGTGGTTAGAGAGTTGGACTGTGACCCTGGAGACCAGTTCTGCCATGGGAACCCACTGGATGACCTTGGGTGCATCACACACTCTTAGCCCCAGAAGACCCAATGATAGGTTTCCTCTTAGGGTCATTGTAAATTATAAACAACTTGAAGGCACACAACAACAACTGTCTGTGAACTCTGCATAGTCTGAAGCAGAGAGCAATTGAAAGTTCCAACACATGCAGGGTCAGGAGTGATTCTTATTTCCTCTCTTGCCTCAGCACATACGATTCACTTATTGCATATGTGCCTCCCTTACGTTTTTGTGACTTGATACATTTCAAGTTGAATATGTGGACTGGTTCGTGAAAAGCCGTTGGGTTTTGATTCCGAGAAGCATTTGCAGAAAAGGGATTGCCTATTCCCTGCTGTTGTTAGTGTGTGCCTTCAAATTGTTTCTGACTTATGATGATCCTATCATGGGGTTTTCTGGGGCTGAGGTTTCATGGGTCCAACCCTCAAGCCTCTGGGCACCATGTTGGCTCTCAGCTGCAGGACCTTAAAAACTTCTCCTGAGAGTGGGGGAGACATTCATATATGGAGGGGCTGTAGTTTGGAGTGAGGTTTGAGGAGGAAGCAGTCTAACTAAAGATCAGTCAGAGGACATGATTTCCATTCTCTGATTTCCATCTCACAGCCAGGCCTTGGGAGTGTTTCCCAGGATCTAGGCCATTGAGCCAATGTGGTGTAGTACCAGAGTTTGATTCCCTGCTTTGCCGTGGGAACCCAATGCATGGACTTGGGTGTGTCACATACTTTCAGCCCCCGTGATTGGTTCACATAAGGGCTATCCATAAGTCAGAAATGACCTGAAGGCACACAGCAACAACAACAACAACAGACCATTGCATTTTGAGATTTTGAATGACTGTTTCCTGAATTCCTTGTCAAGGGAAGGTTGGTTTGCTCTTTCACTGTTGTCTTTCTCCCACCAGCAAGCAAAGACATTTTTATTCAGGTGGCATGGTAGAGTGACTGCTGAATTAGGGCTCTGGAAGACCATAGTTTGAATCTCTGCTTGTCCATGGAAACCCACTGGGTGACCTTTGGCAAGTCCAGCTCTCTCAGGCACTGGCAAACCCCCTCTGAACAAATCTTGTCAAGAAAGCATTGTGATAGGTCCACCATACAGTTGCCACAAGTCGCCAGATGTTTTGAAATCCCACAATAAATTCCTTGACCTTTGGAGGAGGTTTCAGCATTTGGTGATTGGCTCATTCATTTAGTATAATGTTTTTAAAAGTGTTTTTAGAAACAACTTTTAATCAAGAATTTTTCCCCAGTTCTTCGTCTTAGTACTGTTTAGCTAGCTTGAGTGGCTTTTATGAACAAATAAATAAAGTATATCAAAACTTCATCTGGGAGGTAATACTAAGTCCATTTCCATATGCACAATATTACTTGTCAGGTGATAAAGGAATTTTAAGGGAATTTCAGGAAGTATTGAACTCCTGCATTGATCCATATGCATCCTACAGCCCAGACATGTCAGTTATGGCCTTGGTGCTTTGCTGATTGTTTAGATTCACTTTGGTCTCCCATCAAAAACCAGTAGGGAGCTTTGAGTTTTACTGGGCATTTGTGACTGCATTCCTATACCCCTGACCTGAGTATCAGGTGGCCATCTGAATTGTTGTTAGACTGCAAGTCTCAGTAGCCCACGCCAGCATAGCCAGTGGTGAGGAAGGCTAGGCTTTGTAGTCCAGAACAAGGAGGACTACGTGATTCTCACCCCAGCTGTACCTTCTCACCTTCCACCCGAATAGACGTGCTTAGGATTGCATTGTAATGTTTATTTACTTATTCATTTGTTTCATACAGTTTTTACATATTGAATTGTTTTATTTCATTTATATTCTGTTTTCTCCCTAGCCCTGGGATTCCAGGTGGCTTACAAAAGTTAAAACAGATACAACTAAAAGTTCACATCATAGAAGTGTTACAGCGTAGTTAAACTATCAGAATTAAAAGTGGTTGTTGGCTTGAGGGTAGTTCTCACTCCTTGAAACAAACTTGCTGTTTACTGCCCTGTAATAATTTTTTCTTTATATTTGAGGAAGCACAGTGGTTAAAAAAACAAAACAGCAACCTTACTCTTCTATAAAAAGCTAATTAGAATCTTGCTTACAGCAATTTTTTTGTGAAGGCCATAGTATAACTTTTATGTGGTTTAAGAACAGAGGCTGGTCAGAGAGATCTTTTTCCTAACAGATTTAGAAAAGAAAAAAAAAGCTCTGAGGGTTATTAATAAAAAGCCAAGGCTAACAATATCAGCTGTTTCACAACTCACGAGGGGATTTAAGAAGGACCAGTGGGAGGGGAAATGTAGATTCAAGGAGAGATTAGAAATGTAATAAACCCTGTTGCCAGGCAGCCCAGGAAATTAGATCTGGCATTCCTTGAAAACAAGAATAAATTGGGTGTTTGATTTTTTGAAGTGGTGGAAGGAACACAGGAAGGCAGGCATTGAATACTGCTTTAAAGCGCCCCCACTTCCTACTTAATAGGAAAATGTGGCCTGAGATGACTGAAGAATAACTCCCAGAGCATGTAGGAAAACTTACATAAATATGATGGAAATGTCTATTTGGCCATGTGGTTGTTTTTCATCTTTTAAAATAGATTTAACATGTTCTTAGAGTCCTATTTTTGTTCTCCTCTCCCTTCACCCCCCCAAAAAGATGATGTTTCTGCTTATACTATGCCTAGAGAAAAAGGCATGTGTGTGCTGGGAAGGCCGTACAGATCATGAGCGTGCAGATGACTGATACATATGAGATACTTAAATGTAGCTAGCACTTTTAAAGTCCTCATGCAAATGTGGTAAAGGCAAGCCCAGAGATATTTTGTTTGATGGTTGCTTTAGGATTCAGTAGCCCATTGGCTTCCAGTGTCATTTTTAATTAAGTTCATCTGTCATTCAGTAACTTCAGGTATTAATTTATTGGTTTATCATCTTGAACAGGTCAGATTTCCATAATGAAACTATGGTCTGTGTGTGGGTGTGTGTTTGTATATATATCTGTTGAATCCTCTAATTCTACTACTGGCATAACAGCTGGACAGTCACAGAAATGGCTCTTGGAACATATGGTTGTATACCGACTAACCTTTACAGTTCTTTGGAAAGATTCCACAATTCTGTCTCAGGAAGACTGGATAGTGAAACTATTGGACATGGCTGAGACAAACAGGTTGATGGCACGAATGAAGGAAGACTGTTTGAAGGAGATCAGGAAACATTAGGATAAGGTTATAATGTTTTTTGAAGATGTAGGGGGGAGATATGCACAATGGATTTTTGAGGAATAATGATAGAATATAGTAGAACTAAATATTTATTTTATATTTTGCATAAAGTAGTAGTTGTAGTTGTTGTTGTTGTTGTTGTTGTTGTGTGCCTTCAAGTCATTTCTGACTTATGGCAACCCTAAGGTGAACCTGTCACATGGTTTTTGGGGAACTGAGAATGTATGACACACCCAGGGTTACCCATTGGGCTTCCATGGCCAAGCAAGGAATCAAACCCTGCTCTTGGGGTTGTAGTCCAACATGCAGACCACTAGCCTATGCTGGCTCATTTTTCTATAACTTGCATACAAACAATTTTAAATGGACAATTTTTAATTGAGATACAGTGCTCCCTTCACATTTGCAGATTTGACCTTTGTAAATTTGATTGTTCTTAAGATACATTCATGCCTTACCCCCTTTTCTCTCCTTCTTTTCCCTTGCCTTTTGCCTGGGCATGCATGCCTTCCTTCTCTGCACCTGGCCAAAAGGCAAGGGAATGGGGGGGGGAGCATTGTGCAGGGAGAAGGAAGATCCATGCATGCTTTCCCCCAATTCCCTTGCCGTTTGCCTTGGCGCATGTTCACCACACCTGGGCAAAAGGCAAGGGAAGGCACATATGCCTTCCCCTATTCCCTTGGCTTTTCCCCAAGTGCAGAAAAGGAAGGTATGCATACCCAGGAAAAAGGCAAGGAAATGGGAGGGGAAACAGACGTTGTTCACGGTTTTCCACTTTTGCAAGGGTTCAGCACCCCCAAGTCTTGTGAAAGTTCAGGGGCCACTGTAGTGCTATAATTAGATAACTGTAGAGGAAGGACAGTGGACCTTCCACATTTGTGAGGGTTCAGGGCACAGAACCCTTACAAAAGTGGAAAAACCATGAATAACTGCACCGCGATCTCCCTCCCATTCCCTTGCCTTTTGGCCCGTGATCTCCCTCCCATTCCCTTGCCTATGGCTTCCATTCCCTTTCCTCTGGCCTCTGTGGACCCTCCTATTCCCCAGCTTCTGGCCTCCCCCATTCCCTTGCCTTTGCCCCTCACTCCACCCCCCGAGCACTCTCTGGGTGGGAGGGGGGAGAAAAAGGTAAAGGGTTTACCAGTACTTTTCCTCAGACAGAGAAGAGTGAAGCATTGAATTCTGGCATTCTAGCTACTCCTGGCCACCATCTTAAGAAAGGAGATTCCTCCTAGAGGGGAGGGGTAGGACCAAAGAGAAAGGGAAGACTGTATAACAAGGCTTTGATTATAACCATATTCTGAGGGCTCAGAAGTCAAGTATGTAATTCCCAGTTCCCTTCCATTTTTACATGTTTTTATTGCATGTATCTGTTAGTCAGTTCGCTAGTTTATTTAGTTTGTAGTTAAGTTGTGTCGTTAATAGCTTGTTTTTTTTAACAAACATGTATGTAATTTGTGTGTTTAGTTTTTTTGAAAAGGTAGTTCTATAATAGATTGAAATGAGTTCAATAAAAAAATAAAAAGAGCATACGGTGTTGCCAGAAGCCATCAGACCACAGTTTCACCTAGTTCAGTATTAAAACAAGGAAGGAAGGAAGGAGGAGGGAAAAGAAGAAGCAAAGGAAATGTGGCAGCAGCTTTTATTTTTGCATGAGCATTTGTGGCTATAAACCCACTTCTTTCAGCGCGGTAGAGTGCCACATTCTTTCTGAAGAAGTGGGCTTATGTCCATGGAAGCTCACACAAAAATTAAAAAAGCAGTTAAAGATGTTGCCACATTTCTTTATCTTTTTCTCCCCACCTCCTTTTCCTTCCTCTTTTTTAGTGCTTTAAGAGTCTGACATGGTTACCTCTCAGAAAACTGTCTTAATATTATGTCATCTAAATTGGTGTTGCCTCCGCAAGGAGTGCTACCTAATGCTAGGGACTATACTTGGGGTGTTAGGTGTGCAAGCTTGGGATTATTGGAACAGTAAGAAATAAAAAGGACAGTTGCAGTAGTGGAAAGGAGTGGCAAATGTTTGATATTCCAGATTATGTTGGACTGCATCTTCCATCATACTTGATTGGCTATGCAGACTAGAGCTGATGGGAGTTGCAGGGCAGTTACTGGTGGGAGACATATTTCCCGTCTGTGTTCTAGAACACTCCCCACAGTCTGTCCTTTCCAGAAGATTACAGAACACCACATTGGCTCACGCTGTATTAGAATCCCTTCCTTCTAAGAGCAAATGCAGTGGGGATGGTGGTAGCCCTTTTTTCTACCAGTGACCTGTACCAGTGTGATGGTTGTTGGTGAATTCAGTGCAGCTGCTCAAAGATACCATTACAGTTCATTGCCAGTAAGAGAAGCACACTCTCTCTCTGTCTCTGCATGTGTGTATACAGAGTGGAATGAGCTCCTAGGAAAGTTTACTTGTATATTGATTTTCTCTTTTTCTCCCAAGTGCATTGCGGTGCTCAAATCTGTCCACGTTTTTAGGCTCACCCTGCCCCTCTCAAATACGCTAGGTTTGGAGATGGCGGCTCATCTCGAGTCACCTAAGTGAGCATCATGGCCGAGTGGAAATTTGGATCCAGTTTCTTAGGTCCAGCATTCTGACCGCTCTACCATGTTGGAGCTCAGGTGCCAGTTAGTGAACATCTTCTGCCTGATCCAAAGGAATTGGTGTAATTAGCTGGGCCTGCATGATTCTGATATCTGCAAGCCTGGGAAGTAATGAACTGTCACTCCTAACCTCACTGTCAGATGAAATCCTGCCTGCGTTAAAACAAATGAAACCAAACCCTAAAGCCTCACATGCAATTTCTCTGTTAGGCCAGGAAGCCAGCATCCTTGCTTTGAAAGAATACTTAGGTCAGTCAGCCAGTTTCCTTGACTACTCAGGTGGCTGCTTGGTAACAGTGGGTATTATGTCAGATGTCTCAGGCATTTTACAAGGCATTTAATAGAAAGCCATTACTCATGCTTCTGATGGTATTGCAGGAGGTGGAGCAGGTTAGATTGTCTGCCTGTTACTAGATAGGCAAATCTAGTAACAGGCAGACAACAGACAACCCCAATAGTTGTCTTTCAATTAAAAAAACCCCCATTAACTTCCAATTTTTCTTGACTTTTTTTTTTTTAAAGAACCCATCTCTGCTACAGACTTTTGCTTTTGGGGACTCTCTGTGAATGGCAGGGGATGGGAGCCTTGTGCTTGGTTGAGGATTAAGCTAGAAGGCAAAGGGTTAATGCTGCTTTGAGTCCTGATGGGGCTTGGAGTGGGGATGTTGCTACACTGGCTATTTATTAAAGATCAGTGAGTGATGTGTCATGCGGAACTCTTTCTGGTTTGGCCCAAACACTTGCTCTAACAGGATCTACACAGTGCAAGGTAGCCAGTAATTTTTGGAGTAGGGCTGTTGATGACAGAGTGCCTTGGCTTACCATAAGTCAAAGTGGAGTTGGTGTTGATTAATAGCAAATGTCTGGTATCTTTGGGGGGGCACTACAGTTTTCTTTCCTTCTCTCCCCTACTCTACCCCAAATTTTGAAACTTAACTGGTTACCCCATCTGGGTGATCTGGATTTTTCTTGTATTGTTTTGTGGGTGATTCCCCCCCAGTGGTTGTTGTGGATTTTATTAGCTCATGTAAAGGTGTCATTTCAGATGGGATATATATTTGGAAATAAAACTGTGCTTTTGTGTTGCTTTCTGAGGCCCAGTTAAATGCCCCCCTCCTGAAGAGTCTTTTTTATTCTCTCTGATTTCTTTAATTGGTGTAATTAGCTTTGGCTAAATAGCCTAGTGAACTGCATGGTGAATACCCATGTGTTACATAATTGCACAGGATGTAAGGGCAAAGTGGTAACCCTGTCATCGCTGCTGAGTATTCTGAAGTTATAGGGGATGTCGCCCCACTAGAAAATAATAAATGAGAAATTGCTTGAATTAAGAATTTGTTAGAGACTAGCTTCTAGTAGCTGAATGCAAAAAGCCCCCCCCATCTGCTGTTTCTTTGTCCCTTCCCTCATCCCTCTTAAAATACTGAAAGAAAAAAAAGTAAAAGAGAATGGTTTTTGTGTGATCTTATACAAAATAAAGATCAGAGTTAGATAGCCCCCTCCACTGGTTCTCTCTACACTTTGATATTGCCATAGCAGTTAAACACTATCTTGTAAAATTCCAGGATTTATAGTTTGGGCAAGTTCATAGAACTGTCTGCAATAGAGCCCTATTGATGTAGCTCAGGAAATAGACTTGGTGGCAGAGACTCCTTAAGTACCTTGTTGTTGCTATTAATTGCCCTCAGTTCAGCTTCGACTTTTGGCAGCCCCTGTGAGTGGGAGACCTCCTAGAGCCTGGGTCTACTGCCCTTCTCATGTCTCGCAGACTCAGGGGTGGGGCCTCCTATCCATCTGCAATGCATCTTCCTCTTTTCCTACTGCCTTCAACTTTACCTACTATCGTTCTCTTTGCAGTCAGCCATTTCCTCTCATGATATGTGCAAAGTACAACAGCCTTAGTTTAGCCAGCTTTTGCTTTTAGTGAAAGTTAAGGCTTGAGTTGCTCATGGTCCCATTCATTTGTTTTTGTCACAGTCCATGATATCTGGTGAGCTCTCCTACGACAGGGCACTTCAGATGAGTTGATTTTCCTCCTGTTAGCTTTCTTCAGTCCAGCTTTCACAACCATGTGTAGAAATTGGAAATACAGTGGCATGGACAATTCTGGTGAAGATAAGTCTTCACCAGACCATAATCCCCAGGATTCCATAGGATGGAGTACTGACCATTGAAGCGCTATCAAAATGCTGTACTTATTCAGTGCAGTTATAATTTCCTATGTATGCCATCCAGAAACATGGGGAGGAAAGTTGGTCATACTGCTCAGAATGTGGAATTAACAAGTGACACACCAGTTATGTAGTTAATGAGAGGAGGTGGAACAAGGGCACAGAGGAATTAACACTTTAGAAGTAATGTAAGAGCATCTGAAATTTCATATGGGATGTTACCTGTAATTGTAAAGTGTTTTCTAGTTACATTTTAGGGATGTTTAAAGGAAATCTTTAGGAACGTTGAGCAGAATTCTTCGCTTTTGGTATCATTCACTTCTCTATACTAAGAACTTTTTTTTAACATGTAATGAGTAGAGTAATGGGCACAAATAGTAACTAGTTACTTTACTGTTTGCATTTAAAAAGTAGTTTCACAAGCTTTGCATAGAAGGGTTGAGGCCCCATCCCTGAGTCTACGAGACATGAGAAGGGGCCAAAAAAGGGAATTTCAGAGCTACACATAACATGGAGGTTTTCCTAAGCAGCAGGGTTCTTTTGTCTATTTGACACTCACACAGCATGACCAGTGGTCAGGAATGCTGTGAGTCATAGTCCAAAACATTGCCAGGGCAGCAGTTTTGGGAAAACTGAACCATTGCGTAGTGTTTTCTCTGCAATCAAATCTAAACATAATGACGATTACACTTGTAACTGTGGTTTGCAAACCCTCTTGAAATCCTTGTCTCAGAACTGGCCCACAGAGGCAGTCTTGACCCCATGACCTATATAAGTAGCCTTATTTTCAATGAATGCAGCCAGAAGTCTGCCACCAACAGTGTATAGTGAACTGTTGGGTGCTAGAGGTCACAGTTTTTACTGGTTTATTACTGTGTGCATTAGTTGATCATACTGTAGATTTGAGAGGTTTTTTTCCCCCCTGTGCAGTTAGCAAATACTGATTCACTGTGTTTGCTGCATGCAACCGATGAAAACCAAATGTGACACCATGCTTGAAGGAAGCCCAAAAGAACTGTACAGGCAGACCATTTTCAGTCCTTTTGTAGATGTTGCTATGGCATTATGTTTCCTTTGGTTAATGGCCTACATCTTCTCTGATTCCTTCTTCTCTGTGTGACTTTCAACAGAAAAATGCCGCAAGGGGAAAGTGTTAAGACACCCTTATCTCTCTCCTTATTCTATTTTGCTGGTCTTCCACTGTGGACTGGAGGCTCAGTAGTTGCATGGGGCCAAAAAAGGGAATTTCAGAGCTACACATAACATGGAGGTTTTCCTAAGCAGTAGGGTTCTTTTGTCTATTTGACACTCAAACCATTTATACATTTTGGTATTTCAGAATGAGTCTTTTCCCCAGGTGGCCTTGCAGCTGTAGGCCTTTATGCCTTCCAGATGTTTTCAGCACTGTACACCTGTTTATGCTCTTTAAAAAAAGGCAAAAGATCTGGCTAGCATCCAGTGGTTTTTCTCTCACTGTAGCCTCTGACATCTCCCTGTGTTACTCTTTGATGTTCTCTTCTCTCCTCTTTCCTCACACATGTGACTTTGGAAGGACAGTGTAGCCAGACAGAAGGCTGTTTCTGTTGCTCCCCAGCTCTCTTGCCCTGTATTACAGGTGAATGATGCTGCAAGCTAACAAACCAGTTTGTGTCTGGGCACTTTGCCATTCTGCCATGTGGACAGAAGGAAAAACAGCCAGAGCAGGCCTCCTCCTGAAACAGTTGAGAATCCAATGCTGGATTTTTAATGACATGGATTATTGATGCAGCTCAATGCCTCTGTGATCATCTGTGTCTGCAACTAAGGTGGAGATGGCTCTTCAGATTCCCTTGCATCTCCTGTCACCATGGCTAAGGGTGATGGGAGCTGCATTCCAAGATCATCTCAAGGGCCACACATTCCTCTTCTTTGGGTTAAGGGAATTGGTAGTATGTATAGGTCCCCAGATCATTTTCATCTTTGGCAGCCATCTGGGCAACAGTTTTTTACCTGGTTGCTGTCTTTCTTCTTTGCACACTGAAGGTCTAAGAGTTCTTCGTAGATTGTGGGACAGTGGAGCAAGGATTTTTGCCTGGTCTGTTTGTCTCTCTGTCTTTGAGAGGAATGCACACTATAGCTTCTGAAATTGTTGCTGGGTGGTCAGTCAGGTTTGGAATCTTCAGTCCACAACATGTGGAGGCTGACATATCTTTTCTTGTCCTGTGTGTGTGTGTGTGTGTGTGTGTGTGTGTGTTTTATTTGATTTGATTTACCATTAGTCTGAGACTGATGAGAGTTGGGAATCAAACAAGATCTGGAGAATAGCAGTAGTGATCCTGGTTTATGTTCCAAGTTGACATACATATTATGCCGCTATGTCCAGGTTGAATGGCTCAGTGAACTCTGGTTTAATGCAAACAGGGATTTTTAGGTCCATTCCAGCTTGTCATAGGAGGTGGAGAAAGAACCCTCTGCTCTGGTCATTGTTTGAACTGACCTATGAGAATAAGCAGTGAAACTAAGTTTCATCTGATGCATGGGAAAACAGTTCCATAGTGGGAGGGCAATTAAAAATAAACAACTAGCAGTGAAGGGGGAAAAATGTTGGAATTGTGCTTCACTCATAGCTCACCTAAACTTGTTCAAGATGTTTTCTGATAACAGCGCTGTTAGCAGTCTGTTAATAGGTGAAAGTAGCTGCCATATGAAAGAGCTTCTGAAAGGGAAGACTTCAGTTCCTTATAAGGGTTCTGATAGATAGTTGTAAGGAACAGTTCTGATAGCATATCCAGGTTCTAATAGATAGTTGTACCATTATTCCTAGGGGGTTTCTGTAAGAAGAACTATAATTGAAAGCTTTGATGCCTTCCAATGCAGGATAAAGAGGGAGAGTCTTTCAAGAATATCCTGCCTAATGGAATTGGTGGTTGTTGGTGTGCCTTCAAGTCATTTCTGACTTAGGGCAACCCCAAGGGTTATCACGGGTTTTCTTGGCAGAATTTGTTCAGAGCGGGTTTGTTCTTGCCTTCTTCTGAGGCTAAGAGAGACGTACTTGCCCAAGGTTACCCAGGCACAGAAGCAGCTTGAAGACACACAACAACAACAACAACAACAACAACAACATGCCACCAGAGCATTGGACTCTCTTTGGGTAGTTCCTACCTAGCTGTTTGTGACCCTCAAATCTTGGTGTCTTGACAATGGAAGGAAATGGCAATACTTTTTGAGTTTTGTCTAAGAGTTTTGTATCCGTTGGCTTGGAAGAAGAGGGTATTGTGGAATTCAAAACAGCTTTTTAGCTTTTGAAGGTTTCTTGCAAGGAGCAGTTACAAAGCATTCAGTGGTATCTGTGTCTAATCAGGTCTTGAAGTTTAGATTGTGTGCATGGTGTTTGAAGATTTGGTTGTATTTACTCTAGAAGACAAGCGTCCTAGTAAGGCAGCCTTTCCTCAAATTTCAAGCTGTGTTGGACTACAACTCCTGCCATCCTTAGCCAGGATGAGGATGGCAGTGTAATGCCTTCTCTCAGATTTGTTGGTACAATATTAAGGGTGCTATAGTCTCTTTGATGATAATTGTGGGGTAGTGTCCCTGTGCAAAGATAACTTCTTCCATATAAAAAATGGTCACCCACATAAAGCTTTGAGCCTTGCACAGACTGGCTTCCTGGTGTGTTGACGTTCAGGTAGAATGATTTGTGACTGATTCAGAAGGAATGGGAAATTACTTAAACAGGGATTGATATTAGAGAGGGGTTTCAGAATGGCATTATGTCTGAATTGCATTGTAAATATTCTGCTTTCATGTTATCAAAGAAACCTCTCTGGACCTCTCTAGGGACATGAAGAATTTTATGCACAAGACACTGCCCTCCATTTTATCCAGCTACTTCTCAGCCAGTATCCTTTAATATCCATGTTTTCCCCCATCTCTCTCTCTTTCTCTCTCTTTCTTTAGAAAAAGGACAGTTATCTCCAAATTATGCTAAATCCATCCTGTGAAGTGTTTAGTAGTAACCAAGGCTGCAAATTATGTAAATATGATAAGCTTTATAATTGCTGCAATTAGGAGAAATTTAAGCTTGTCACAGACTTTTCAACCACACAGAGGCTACATTGTGTATAGCTTTATATTTTAAGAGAGTTGGAAGTAAGGGTGGTAGGTTACAAAAAAAAAGCCCCTTGCTAAATATGACTGTTAATTGCTTTGAGTCTCTGGTGTTCACTGTCTTTTGTGCTCTTGCACATATACTTTAAAAAAACAACAAGAGTATGTGTAAATTTGAATTGACTTTGAGCTGTGGAAGCAAGGCCTTGTGTTTGGGATGTTGTCTGTCTGATGATGTCTAATTCATGAAAAAAAGCTATCAGGGATCACTAGTCGTGACAGCTTATATATTACTTCTAGTATCTAAGGCAGTACTTCTTATATATGCCAGTTGCTGGGAAACAGAGATGGGAGGTTGCTCTTGCAGTCATGTCCTGGTTATGGGCTTCCCATGGGCTATCTAGGTTCCCATTGAGACACTAAAATGCTGGACTAGGTTTTCTAGAGAACAGAGGTGACTGTAACCCCCACCAGATGTTGCAGGGCTGTGGCTGTCCTCTGTTTCTACAGGATGACAGGATCCTCATCTCCTGCATAGGCCTTTGATTTGCTTCAGCTCATCTCTGCTTGTGTTCCTATGGTGGTTGTATTTTTTCTTTTAAAAGCACTGATGCATTTGAAAACCTTCCTCTTTCCTTGTCCAGTTGGCTGCTGAAACACTACTCTGGCACTTCTAAATGGTCCCTTAACATGTTTCCTTTATGCTGAGTAAGTGCATGATGTAACCAGGGATAATTCTGTCTTTTGCTCTGTGTTGTGGTATGTGGCTTAAGCATAACTGTTTTTTAAAGTCAGTTGAAAATACTCTTAAGATTTGAACAGACTGTGGTATTAACAAGGTGGCTTTCAAAATGGTAGCCTTAGCCAAGAGGTGTGGAATAATCCAGAATTCTGCAGTGCCATTTTTCTGCTTATTTAACTCATAACACTAATTGAAACCAGGCCACCAAAATGTTGTAGAAATCAGGTATGATTTGGTTACATGGAAATATAGCTTTCTAGGATAGATGGTTTGTTTTAAACCAACCTTCTAAATAACAAAGAACTTGATAAATCTAGATGATGATGATTTTTAAAATAGAGACATCGAGGAGTTAAGATATGTTTAGCTTCTGTTTCTCTGCCATGTAACAGAAGGGAGGAATTATAGGAAGCCATCATGCAAACGCAGGCTGGCGTACTCCTCGGCAGGGGGGCACTGGAGGTGGAGTGGGGCAGTTTCCTACCGCATCTCCAGTGGGCTCCATGTTCAGTTTTTCAGTAAGCTGGAAATGATGTGACATCACCTCTGGCTTTCCTATAATTGAATTTTTAGTCATGGGGGAAGCAGTTTTGTACTGTTTTTGTTGGTTTTCACTGGGGGGAGGATCATTATTTATTTATTTAAATTTGGGGTTGTTTAGGAGTGTTCTGCTGAGCTGCTGAAAGGGGATTGGGAATAACAAATGGCTCACTGGGTATGCAACCCTTGCTCTTTAGAGGCTAGTTAGAAACATACGTAGGTATTCCACTGAATTGACCTGATAGAAGAGTGACAAAATCCATGGAATGCCTTATTGCCTGTGGTGACCAAGCAAGGGGTAAAATGGAAGACGGCTTTCAAAGTATGCAGCATGTGCTCAAGTGCACGTAGATGCACATGCTGTGAGATCTGAAGACTAGACGATTGAAAGTCATTTTCTAGCTGCTTCAAAGGTAAAAGGGTGGCATCAGTGATAAAAGAGAATGATCATTGGCAAACTTCTTTTGCAACTGGGCTACTAGTTAGTTATGGTGTCTGCCTCTTTTTTTCCTGCAGTTGCCCAGGTAGAGTAACCTTAGGGCAACATTGACTCACTGTCTTTTGCCAGCTTACTGAAATAGCACTTATTTTCATTTTGTGTGTCTTACTATTTGAATGCCATTTTTGATTGATTTTGGAAAGGTGGTATAAATGTTTGTATTTCTTAATAGAAGAGACTGGGCTCAGCTACAGGTCAGCCTCTCAGCATTTAGAACCAGAGCATGACATCTTAATATAAGGAGCAATTTGAGCTTTTTTATGTGCAGCAGTTAGAAGGCTAATGGTTGTAAGTGATTTTTTAGCCCTGTTCATGAGAGATGCAAGGTGACCAGGCTCAAAAGCACCGTAGGTGGCTTGACATGTGGGCTCCAGTGTGAACAAAGCATGTTCTTTTATTTTACCTGCTTCCAGGTCAGGCCTCCCTCTTTTGCCTAGTGTCAATGAAGTAGGTGTTAAATCTAGAGCTTCCCACTGTGCATTTTTGAGAAGCAGGAACTGCTTCTATCTGTGGCATTGTTGGGAGTGACTTTGGAAGCTCTATAAAAATTCCGATGTTTCAATAAAGCTTTGTCCATCTGATCAGACTACTGTTGAAGCCAAGCTGACAGCAGAGACTGAGAAGATGTTCCTCCTGACCAAGAGTAAGTGTGTGTGTGTCTCTGTGTGTGTGTGTGTGTGTGTGTGTGTGTGAGAGAGAGAGAGGGGGGGAGGGAGACTCCTTCCCAACTTGATTCGGGGCCTAATCTGAGCTCTGTGTTTATAAAGCTGGGAAACAAGGGTGGATTGATATTTCAGTCACTCCCAACAGCATATTAGAGTTTGATGAGAATAATACTTGCCATGGAAAAGAAGGCAGCGTAGAATGGCTTGTCTATTTACCTAGGCATCCTATTAGTGGTTGAACCACATTTCTTTATGGCTGTGGAGGGGTACAAGATTGTTTGTAACAGAATCCCAGGATTTCTTGCTTTTTCTCCCAGGTTGGCCATTTTATGCTGCTGCTGCTACAGTTTTTATGATTTAGGATGCTGCATTTGTTGCATTTATTGTTAAGCATTGTTAGATTTTTAGATTTTTGTTGTGGTGTACATACCTTCTGGAATACTGCCTTGAGTCTGACTTCTGTCACAGTGCTAGGAAATACATAAAAGTGAAGGCAGGTTCTGTTCTTAAGAGGGTGGTATACTTGAAGGGATCCTTGGTTGTTGCAGCTTTTTATTGGGGCTCCCAAGTCGTCAGAAAAGTCACAAGCTGATAGCTTTACCTGTGTCTGTTTTTCAGGAATTGCTCTTTGCATTTCCTTATCAGTAGACCTTATGAATTAAGCTAGTGCTGAACAGACCACTAGTTTATCTAGCCCAGGGGCAAGCAGCTGCACTGAATCTGTGAGCCAATTTTGTTTTCAGACTCCCAGACCTTCTCCAAAAGTCTGCAGGGGTTGTGGGCTTCAAGAAACAGCACATGTGGTCCAGGACCCATAATTCACCAGCTGTCTAATACAGAAAACAGGACTATTTTAGAATTATGTAATTATGTTTCAAGCCTTTCATCTTGTGAGCTCTCCTCCAATTTTTTATCTTCACAAAAACCCTGCCAGGTAGTGCAGGATGAGAATGTGTGCCTGCCCCAAGATCATCTAGAGTTTTTCTGGCTCAGTGGTAACTTGAATTTGGATCTTTCAAGTCCCAGTTCATCAGTTTTGATCACAACACCACACTGGTTTATGGGGTTAGGGGCTCAGAAGCTTGACATCTGTTATTTTAGTGAGAATTAGGTAGGTATATGTGTACATTTTTATCCTTCCCTCAGGAAGCTCAGGATTGCATAGATAGTACACACCTTGCCTCCATTTTGTCCTCATGAGAACTCTCTGAGATTGGTTTGGGTTTAGAAATGGAAACTGGACTGAATTCAGGCAGGGAGCTACATGGCTGAATGAGAGGTTGTATCCCGGTCTAGCACTCTAACGCAGGCTTCTTTGTCTTGATACTGTGCTTCCTGAGGATGATGGGAACTGTTCAACACTTTTAGAGGGTATCTAGTTAAGAGCGGCTGCTCGCCCCTGTGCTGTGTTATATAAAAGCACTAGTTATGCAATTAGGAATAGACCTGGCTCTTTGTGTTTCCCAAAGAGGCACCCCTTTCTGTGAGCACTCTAGTTTATTCTCATGCTGAAACTAGGCCTTCTCACCCTGCCTGTTTCTAGTATCTCTCGACATGGGTTTGCCTCTCCTTTCACAGGCTGAGTTTTTCTAGCCCTTTTCTCATGGCATCCTAATTTTTTGTCAGCACTGCTTGCTGTGCTCTTAGATAAATGCTTCATTGTAATACTGATCACAACAAACAGCTATTGTGCTGCACTCTTTTAGAATGAATGTCTTCTGTGTTCTCCCAGTTAGTAGGGGTAAAAAGGGGACGCTTCAGCCCTTAAGAGCAAGCCATTCTCTCTGCCTTTCTTCCCATTGCTTCTTTCATCTTAATTCTATCCCACTCCACCCCCCAACACCAGGATGTTTATCTGCTATGCTTCCAATAAATACTTGTGTATCTAGTGTATTACTTTCCCTGCTTTTATGTGGCATGAAATATGTGACAAAGTGCAAATATGTGACAAACTTTTTTTTGGAGGTAGCATAGAGAAATTAAAGAGACTGTGATACCTTGGCAGACAGGGTGTTTGATCTGTCAGGAAGACTGATCACCATCAGTGAAAACATACCTGGGCATTTGAACCCAAAGATTGTATGAAGGGAAGTCCTCACCCTGCCAACGAACATGCTCAAAGTTTGTTTAGTCTGTAGTAGACAAATAAGAAAAAAGTATAAATAGAAAAAAATATGAGTATAGCTACCAGAGATGTTGGACAGAAACACCACTACATTTCTTTACTTTTAAAAAAACTTTTAAATCTTAAAAAAATGCATAGTTTTTCAAATTAGCAAGAGATAATGAGGGATAATAAAAAATAATGATTCTTTATTTTGTTAGAGGTATGTCCCATCTTTGTCTCAAAACAGGGATTTCAGAAATGATTGTAGCATTAACAACCTAAATGCCCGAGAGACCTAAGAAATTGTTATTATTGTTAAGATTGTTTTTGTTTTTTGTTGAAGATGAATTCTACCTAGTGTTGTGGAGTTTGGTCTGGTGGTAGTAATATGATGCCCTGTGTAATGAAGAAATAGAAACGGGGAGCTCATAGCCTTTGCAAAACAAAAAGGAGTAAGAAAAGCTGATGGAATTGGAATTGCGCGAGCTGTGAGAGCTCTTAGGACCCTTTCCTACTATGCAATTACGGTGGTGTGATTTTATCTTCAACTGCTTCTGCTCTCTCTTTTTAGCAATCAAGCTTGGGAAACTTTAGTCCTCTAGATGTTGATGGAACTGCTCCTCCCACCGTGCATCACCATTGGCTGGGCTGGCTGGCACTGATGGGAATTACAGTATGCCAATATCTGAAGGGCCACATCTGGACTTGCCAAGCCCTGCTGTAAAGGACTTGGCTTTGGAAACGACAGGCAACTGGCTTGTGAGGTGATTTACATGCACGAGGCACTGTGGCACGATTCCAGTTGATAAATGGTCAGCAGGGTTGAGTTTACTGCTCATTGTAGCAACTGTGGGAGGCAGCATGAAGTTAGGCAATACCAGCATGGATATCTGATCCCTGCCAACCCGAAGGAGAATTGTTACAGAGAGAAGAGAGAGAATATTATTTTCCTCAAGCTGTTGTTAAAAAAAGGAGGAGGATTGAAGTTCTGATATCTACTTTGTGACTTCTTGAGAAGTTGCTTTGCTTTTCCTGCCATGGTCCAAAGGTTTAGAAAAAAGGGGGAAGCAAAACTCCATTGATTAAGGAAGAAGAACAAACTAGGTAGGCACGCTGCAGCTTAGATTTGGCTTCAGAAAGCATCCAAGAGAATAAGACTACAAAGAACAATCGTGAGCCTTTAAGGCATTGACCTGACTATCTAGTCAGCCATAAAACAGACAAGAGATGGCATAGGTCATCCCCTTTTCAGAAAGCAAATGTGAAAATGATTCTAGGTTGACCTCAAAGACATTCTTGGTATGTTATAAAATGTTACTTCGATGGTACATGACACCTGTAAGGTTGAAAAAAATAACAAAAAATGGGGGAAATGTTTGAAA
Organism: Iguana delicatissima; assembly: GCA_948472985.1. Taxonomy (NCBI): domain Eukaryota; kingdom Metazoa; phylum Chordata; class Lepidosauria; order Squamata; family Iguanidae; genus Iguana; species Iguana delicatissima. The sequence continues at coordinate 738,333 of CAOKZL010001027.1, forward strand.
CATGGTGAAAAAGAGGGGTCCTTCTTTCATATGCGGTGGACTTGTAAGGTTGCAAAGAAATTTTGGAAGGAAATACATGATGAAGTTCAGAGAATGTATAATTTAAACTTTGAAATGAAACCAGAATTTTATTTGTTGAATATGTTAGGGCAACAGAGAGAAATAAGATCTCACCAGAAAACATAGTTATATGTTATAACTGCGGCGAGAATGACATATGCACAACACTGGAAAGAACGAAATTATATTGATATAAAAGAATGGAAATTAAAAGTTCTGGATATGGTAGAGGTAGAAAGGTTGGCTTTTTCACTTAAAAATAAACCAATCCAGAATTTTGAAAGAGAATGGCAAGAAGTTCTGAACTGGATAAAGGAATGAAGGAAAGAATAAGAAAGAGTGTTGGAAAAAATGGTAATGAAAATTAAAGACGTTATAGAATAAGTATAAGCTGAATGTAATAAGGTTAAAAGTAATAATGTGTTAATCTTAGAATAGAAAAAATGTATAAATGGGATGTAGACACAAACTCAACTGGAAAAATGATGCTTGGAAGCGGGAGGGTTTTTTTTTATTTTGAATAAAACTTTAATAAAAATATATACAAAATAAAAAAAGACATTCTTGGTATGGATGCATGTGAAGCCTGTGCATGTGGATGTTCATGAGCTAAAGTCATGGAGCATTGAATTGGAGGCAAAATGATTTGAATAGCTGATCTCCTATCCTCTGTCTCTCTTACGCATACGTACATACTTAGTCAGGATAGCAAAACATGCCAAGCAGTATTGTAACACTTGCCTAGAAAACGGGAGCATTGAATGACTAGAATGAGAAAGGCAGTATGACTGTTTGCATAGATTTTATGTTGTTGTTCGCTAATGGTGCCTACTTTAGAAACTGTTTGTGGAATGAAAGAAAACAAGGAAAAGGGGGCATGTTTCTGTATGGTAGAACCAGATGGGAAGGGGCAAAGTGCAGATACTGTAGGACTGCAGCTCCCATTAACCTGAGTGAAACTTGAGAATTGCAGTCCAACAACATCTTTGTCCAGACTGCTTCTCATGTAGAAGATGCCATTTCTTGGTATCGGCAGCTTGGCAGCAGAAATTGGAGAAGCCCTTTTATCATGTGGTTGGAAAGGAGCTATCAATTTTCTGGCAAGCAGTACAGGGGTGGATAGATTTGTAAGTCTTTTAAATAAATAAAAAAAAATTAAACTACTTTTCTGCCTATCAGGGCACTCAAAGCTTTATACAGCAAAATTATATTAAAGACAGAAGAAAAACTGCTTATGGTTGGTCTGTCATGTTATAAAGCATGTGTGTAAGCACCTAAGGCCTGTTCAAGTTAATTACAGTTCCTCTAATTGTGATTGTGTCGTGTATAATTTGTCCATAAGATAGCATTTTTCTAGAGGTAGCCTGGCTTTCTTGGGCACTCTTCCCCTGATTTGAGACTTTAAAAAAATATACATTTTGATTTAAGATTCAGGTGTTGGTATTGGTAAATCCATGACCTTTTAAAACAGTGGTAATTTGATTGGTTTATATGTATTTCAGCCAGGGAAAGAGAACTTTTTGAATTCTAGGGGCAAAGTGTATATAGAACATCATATAGAACATAATTTTAAGTATCTGAATTGAGAAGATCTCCCACACTCTGGGCTGTTGTTTTTCTTTCCTATACAATGCCTGATTTTAGAACATGCTTATATTTTTTTTTCAGGGGTGGGCTCTTAAGGATTTTTATATCATGGTGTTTTCTAACAGCATTAAAAAAAGCTGCTTTAGAGGCTGCTATTCTATGATGGAGCTATCATGGTATGGTGGCTTGAGTGCTGGGCTAAGACCAAGGAGTCCAGGGTTCAAACTCCCAATCAGCCTTGGACCTTGACCTTGGGCACATCACGTACTCTTAGCCTTAGAGGAAGGTGGTGGCAAATCTCTGAAGAAATCTTTCTGGGAGAACTTTATGTGAAGGCACATAACAACAACAAATTCCTGGTAGGGCTTGGTTTTGAACAGGCCATGTAAGGCTTGTTGTTGTTGTTGTTGTTGTTGTTGCTGATGATGATGTTATTTTTTACGAAAGACCTGATCCTGTTGGAACTGAAAACTGTGAATCACTTTGTCAATATGTATGCATATCCCCTCATCTTTGGACTTTTATTGTGGCTTTGCCATGTGTTATATCTGGATGAGCACCTACCTGCACATCTAAATTTACCTAACACCGCTAGGGAACATGTAGTGATTTCATCTCCTGTCTCTGATTGATAACCTGGAGCTGATTCCTGGAACTGACCCAGGAAGATTGCTTTTCCTCTGCGTACACTTTAATTTGGTGCAATGTTTAGGGTGATTTCCAAACTCATCTAGTGTCCAGTCTCGTTTTCCTCCAGACAAGCCAGAGAAACACTCCAAGAACAAAGTTTGTTCTCTGCCTTGTTGGAAGAGAAATCCCAGTGTTTGTTTCTGCTGGGTTTGGATATCACCTGAAACCAACTCCAAAGAGCAGTGGTTTGCTTAGCTCCTCCTGTGGTTTGCTTAGCTCTTGACATTTTAAAGATGTGATTCAAAACTCTGTATGAACATGATGATTGATTATGATAGTGCATGTTGCTTTCCATTTCATTGTAGCTGCTGGAATTTAAAAAAATGGATGACAGCTTTATCAATATGATTTTGTTTATTTACGTCAGAACTTCTGATTAAAAAAAATCATAATCCTAACCAAAGTTTTCTTTTTTCTTTCACTGGGTTTATTTGTGGGGAGGGGGCAGGTAGGAGAGAGCTAAATATATACTCAGTGTTTCCATCAAAACCAGTGAGTTATAAAAGTTATTAAACTTAGTCTTGATTGTGTGTCCAGCCTGTGTGTTTAAACAAAATATAAATTTAATGCACACACATTAAAAGTTGTGCTTAAAATGAGTGCATGGCTCTGTCAAACACATTGAGTTAAGGATGGTTGTTTTCTCTGTTAAGAAAAAACTTTGAGAGAATATCTGCTTTTTGAGTCCAGATATTAACTTCTGTAAAACAGTAGATATATGAGGGTTTGTTTTTAAATGGACTTGGATTCTACAGACCAAAGATGGGGAAATCATAACAGGCAGTAGGAGAGAGCACACATTTCAAAAACCATGTTGCCCGGGGTATTCTGGGAGTTGTAACCTAGACCCTTTCCACACGGGGGGGGCGTGAAACGCGGGGAAACGAGGCGGCGCACGTGGAAACGGAGCTTACCTCGATGCGGGTAGCTCCGTCGCCGCGGGGAGCAGCGTGCGTTCGCCGCTCTACACGGCAGCGGCATCCGGCAGTGCCCAAAATGGCGGCTGGCAGCTTCCGGCAGCTCTCCGCCAATCGGAGAAGCGCGCCAGCCAGAAGCCCGCCCCCGGGCAGCTCTGCAGGGACACACTTGCGCGGCCCTGCAATTCCACATGGGGCACTGCAACGGGCCGGCGCACGCATGTTTCATAAAGACCGCATGAAATGTGGTCTTTATAAAACACGCGACACCACCCCCACAGCCGCGCAAGGGTGGTTTGACGTGTGGAACCTCCACATTTCTAACTGCCCTAGTGCACTCCATGGTGTGGACGACCTCCGGGTGAGGTCGTCCTACCCCGTGTTTTTCCCCTCATGTGGAAAAAGGCCCTAAAAGAGCAACTTTCCTAAACTCTAGGAGATGACCTTCTGTGCCTTTCTATGCCCAAACGTTCATAGAAAGCATACTGCTTCATGCTTTTAAATCCTTTTGCACTTTAAATTTAATTGAATTTTAAATCTTAACTTTAATTCTTTGACCTCTGAAATGTATTCTGTTCTTAAAGCTATGAATATCTGTGCCTGAAAGTACCAACCAAACAATACCATTTTTTTCCTTCCTTAATTAAATGTGCTGACCTGCCCAATACTTGCAAGTCACTGCTAGTTAAAATCAAAAGCTAACTGTTTTGGTGCCATTGCATGTGTGCAAAGAAAGACCTCAGTAATCTCAACATTCCTTTTAATAATGAAGAGGACCACTGTGATGCGTGGAAGGCCAGGTGTACTGTATGAACAGATGTTTTAGATTACCCCTCTAGGTGTAGGATTTAAATTTCTTTTTGTGAATGAGTATGCTCTAGATGCTGGATCAGTTAATGCAGACCTAAATATTCTGAAGGCAGCAGCTCCCATCTGACTGTGGAAACTCAGCTGGGTCAGGCCTGGTCAGTACTTGGATGGTAGACTGCCAAGGAATAGCTGGTACTGGAAGCAGGTGCTACTCAAAGTGGTGTTGCCTGGACTGATGCCATCCCCTGAAGAGTTTCTAGGAAGGGGAATGGGAACAGTGAAAATAAGCATAGTGTTAGTCCCTAGACACTGGGGGGCGGGGTGAAATTACTGGTCCTCCACGTCACGTTGCCTGAAAAGCACTGCTGTAGGCTGTGTTTCAGAGGAAGGCAATGATGAACCACCTCTGAGTAATGCTTGCCTAAGGAAATACAATGAAATTAATGGAATTGCCATAAGTTAACAGGCAGTTTGTAGGTGCACACACAGAGACATACAGTCAGTTAGCATGCACATCTTGTTTTTCAAAAAATCTGAATACAAAACAGAAATTAGTTGGGCTTTTCTCTTGCTGATTTAAATCATCCCATCATGTTTTTTTAAAAAAGAGATCTGTTATCTGTTTTTCAGGAGATTGATTACAAACATGAGGAAGTCCTATGGAACAAAAATGTTTCCACCCTTTCAGACACACTTGTGTTAGGCACAGTAGGCAAGCTGAATTTCATTTTTTTGGTCTCTTGGGCTTTTTGTGTGTGAAATGTCTTAAAACGTGACTGACAATACGTGGGAAAATTTGGGTAATTGGTAGCTTTCCTTTCTCCCCCTCTGATTAAAGATTGCTAACTGATATTTTTATTAATCACTAAATTATTGTCTAGATGATAGCTAGAGACTTTGATCACCCGCCAGTGGCGCGCAGTGCGTTCTACCAATAAACAATTAATTACAGTGCAGCAGTCCGCCAGCAGTGATGTAATCACTGCTATACAAAGAGCCTTTAATGTTAACTGTGGCGAGAGAAATTTGGAAGGGAAGCTTTGGCACAAGGTTTTATAAGATTTTGAAAGGGTGGAAAGCCCTCCCTCCCCATTTCTCTTGTACTTGGTTTCCCTTCTTGTTTGCAAGGTACTGTTGCAAGTCAAATGCTCTTCTCAAATCAACAATTATATCAAAGTGTTTAAGTGGAGACTTAGCCCCTGAGCCATTAATCAGCTCCTTGTGTATATACCCCCACCCCGTTCCAAGTAGAAACTTAGTTTGATTTAGTTATCTTCTAATTTAGGGTTTCCCAGACATTTTCGTGCAAATGTTTCCACTCAAGGAAAAATAGAAATTGACCAGTTGACTCTCCTAAACCATCTGCCTGCTCATGTATGGAGAAATTCTGTGCCTTTTGGTTTTGTTGTTGTTGCTGATCCTCTCTGTCTGAAGCTCTGTTTCTTACTGGGCTAAACTGCGTTGAGGTAGATTTATTTCAATTAAATAAGAAATGGCAACAGATAATGGAATGAGAGCCAGCATGGTGTAGTGGTTTGAGCATCGGACTATAAGCCTGGAGACCAGGGTTTGATTCCCTGCTTGGCCATGGGTGCATCACATACTCCCTGCCCCCAGAAAGTCCTGTGATAGCTTCACGTTAGGGTCGCCACTAGTTGGAAATGACTTGAAGGCACACAGCAACAACAACAACAACAACGGAATGACAGCACTACTGTGAATGCTTCAGAACTCCAAGTACTGGATATTAGTCTTAAAAAAAGTCCCTCTTATATCCAAGTGGGTACCTGTAATAATTCCTGAGCCAAAGGGTTGTTCCTCCCCGTTTTGTTTTTTTCTCTCTGTGCTTTTCAGTGCTGAAAATTGTGTTTGATGACCAAAGAATCCCAGTGTGGGTGGATGAAATACAAGCTGCAGAATTGTACATGGTTTTGAACTGTTTTTAACCTTTCAAGTTGTTTATCTTGTTAAGTTGTTTAATGTCTTCACACTGTGTAAATTATTTTTGCTGCTTTAAATTACCTTAAAATGGTTTCAATTGATTTTACTTGTATACTATCCTGAGATCCTTTGATATAGGATGGGAATAAAGTAAAATAATTGTTCTAGCACCAGTTGGAAATGAGGGAGTTGCAAGAATGCCTGGAAAATTAACATCTGAGTATGCTTGTTGAATCAAAGAGTTCACAAGTTATATTCTGTTTTATTCCCAAAAGGATAGAGTCAGTCAGTCAGCCAGGAATTTAGCAGTTCTAAAAGTTACATATGTATTTGTTAAAATATTAAATATTTATTAAATATTAAATATTAAATATTAAAATCACTTAATGAAAAGGACAGCATTTCTAAAGGTGACCACTTTCTCATCAAAAACAGGTAGAGCAAAATATAATCTTGATCCTTTCCTGGTGGTCTCTTTGATTAGAGATTACAGACCGCCAGGTTTCAGCATCCTGCCTATTGCTAAACTTCTAATATTTCCTTTAAAAACAACATCTTCCTCTTCTCTCTCTCTCTCTCCCTCCCCCCCCCAGTTGTCTCCACAGTTAAAGGTGTCATAGGAACAAATAAATAGTAAAAGGTAAAGAAACATACTGTTCTCTCTCTTAGGACCCTGGCAGAGTTATGACTACATAGGGTTTCCTTTGAATAACTTGGTTTGCAACCCACTGAGTTTAAAATCAAATCCGGGAACTTACTGGCACCTAGTGCTGTGTGGTGAAGATTTGGTGTTTTATGATTAATTACTAATCCTGTGCAAACAAGGTAGCTGCCTTGAGCCCCCACTTGAAGTTTTCAGATGATAGTGAAACATAGTGTTACAGCATGTAGACCAAATTACAGTAGTGCGGAGCTTTCCAGACTTTTCATGTTGATGACACACTTTTTAGACATGCATCATTTCACAACGCAGTAATTCAGTTTTACTAGCAAACTGGACATTAAACTAACCCTTATAAGAGATACAGACACATTATGTAATTTGTAATAACAAAATGTATGAGAACACAACATATCTCATGGAAACCTTTCATATATTTTTAAAAATATATGATTTATAAATAATAACATGCATTTCCAAGATTGTAGGTGACACACCTACACATTTCAGGCAACACACTAATGTGTCGTGGCACACTGTTTGGAAAGCCCTGCACTAGTGGAATATGGATGCCAACAGAGCATGTCTGACTATAGCATGACTATTGCAGGGCAATCCTTAGGTAAGGATGGATCTGTTGAATCCAGTGGTAGCCAATGAAAGGCGTCTCTGACCAGAGACATTGCCCAGGTTGCAGTCCTGGAGGGTCCTAGAACAATGCAGTTGCTATTTTCAACTAATGTAGACCCATTGAATTAATTGCTGAATGGTAAGTATGTCAATACATGAGTAAGTTCTGTTGATTCTCGGCATCCCTCTATTTGAGTAGGGACTAGGAATTAGATTAAACCTTTGGGGAAGAGCAACTCTTTTCCCATCAAGCCGTAGTCCCTACTTTGTCTTCAGATGAGTTGATTTTGTCATCCAGAGTATGTCCAGCACATTTGGCTTGTTCATCTTTATTCAAAAGTGCCTCCAGAGATCTGTTCTGTTTTTCTGGAGGGATAAGTTGGGGAGAAAAAGCAATGGAGCAGGGTGTTATCCTCATATATTGGTGATACTTTACCTCATGTCCAGGTGACACAAAAGGCTGCTATCCCATCCTCTTTATTTCCATAATCCAAGTAATGAACTGATGAACTTTCTGGCCTTGCTTACAAAAGTTTCTGCCTTGGCAGCTGCTTCTCTTCATTAGTGTATTTACTGCTCCCATCCCTTGGAAGGATGATTTTTTTTCTCTTGCTAAGTGCTTTTCCAAAGAGAGACTTTGTGGAAAGAAAGAAAAACAGTCTCCTGGGCGTAATTTAGAAGCTGATCTCTGGCTGCTGAGCCTTCTTAAAGCTACTTAATTTTTAATATCTGTTTGTTGTATCTGCTGATCAATCATTTGGATTTTTTTTTTTTTAAAGAACACTTTAAAAAGATCAATTGAAGGTAATGGATAATGAAAAGGACCTTGCTACTTCCAAAACCCAAAGTGGTTTGTTAGCTTGCTGGTTAACCTCTTTAGAAATGCAAAATTCCGATGTGCAGAGATATTAATTTCTGAATCTGAGGGCCAGTTCAGAAATTAAGGAAAGGCCAGGGTGGTTTGAAGATGCTGTGATCAGCATAACTGCCTTCAGTGGTTCTGAATCCTGCTCCTTCTACTGTCAATAGGGATCCTCAGGGAACAAAGGAAGAAATGATATTTTAACTGTATAGCAAATATACAGGTACTGTATAGACAACTCACAGTTCTCCAAAAAAAGGAGAGTGGCCATCTACTGCAGTTTCATACAACTCTTACCAAAAGGAAGATCTTCCTGATATTTAGGTGGAAATACGTGCTAGTAGTTTGTGTGTGTTTTGAGTTGGCCTTACTGCCAGATTAAAATACACATTGGCCTCTTGCCATCTTCCCTATCCATTTTTATCATTTTATAATGAGTAATGGAAGATGACACAAAAATTCACTGTGGGTCCTTGAAAAGGGCAAAGTTCTTTTTATGCAAATGAATGTTGCTAAATGCATCATCTCTTTGTTTTTCTTTAGAAATAAAAGTGAGCTTTCCTTGCAGTGAGTAATTCTGAAACATACCTACTCACACAGCACTATACTATACTGTACTGGCTACCTGCAGAGCAAACGACGTTCTGCATTCTGCAGAAGTCTATGCCAGACCTTCCATCTTACATCCCTGGCGGGGGTGGGTGGATGGGCATTGAACAATTTTAAATGTAAACATTTGTACAGAAGAGTTTAGAGGTTTGTAATTCACTGAACTGATTTTGTTTTTATCTACCCATTCCTACTGTTATTCACTGTCATATCACTTTGCAGATAACAAAATCATATTTGAAAGTATGTATCCTTGATTCTTGATGATCTTCATCATTCAAGTGGACAAGGCTGCTGTGGAAGTGAACTTGGATTACTTTAGGAATGGCATTTAGGGCACAAGGTTATTGCAAGATAGGCATGCTTCTCCCCTAAATTATTGTGCTACAAATAAGAGGCACTTATATTTAACTATTAAAGATTGCTTCTGTTTCAGCTGCTTGCACTCAGTTAAATCCTGTGTGACATTATTATTGGTTTGTTGTTTTTTTTTGTTTCGTACTAGCAAAAGCTACAACCGTTGCTTTTTAGAAACCAAGTGTCTTTGACAAAGATTATCTGTCGACTGGTGTGTTATATTAGTTGACCTTCTGTCTTTTCAGAAGTTAAGAACTTGGCTTGTATCATATTGGTTAGGGATGGGCCAACCGAATTCTTGAATCCTTGAATCCTGGGTAAGGATTCAAATTCCCGAATCTGAATCCCTGTGCCAAAATAGGCAAACTGAATCTTTTGAATCCGCCAACCAAATAGATTGTTAGGGACTGGGATGCCTGAAAATCAGGGAGACTGGGAGGCTTGGGAGACTGGGATTCCTGAAAACCTGGGAGACTAGGCATACAAGGAAAGATAGTAAGTAGGTGAGTTTTTCCCTTGGAGTAATAATGGCCTTTGCTAACAATTTCAGAAATTACATCTGGGGTTATATTCTAAGGTATTTAAATCGAACATTTAAGTTCAGTACTTGACTGGGAGCTACAGGCTTGAGATTTCAAGGACAGCTGAAACATTTCTTTGCATAGCTCTCTTGGAAACCTCTTTCAGACACAATTCTGGGCTTTGTAGTTTTACAAGGTGTCACAGCCTTCTCTGCCAGAGTGTGCTGGTGCATGATCAAACTACAAATCCCAGGATACCAGAAGGAGCTATGCAAAGAAAATCCAGTTTTGACCTGGATTATCTCTCTACTGTAGTATGTAGCCCTGTTTACATAGGCAGGAAAATGTGAGAATAATCCACATTTTCCTGCCTATGTACAAAGGGCCTTCATGTCATTTTCCATCTGGGGAGATCCTGAGGCAGAACTATGACAGTTGTCTTCAGAGGGAGGTTTGCCTTTGCCTAGGCTTTTGCTAAGGCTGAGAAACTGTGTCTTGCCCAAGATTATCCTTCTTTCCCTTGCTTTTTAAACTCTTTTTTAAAAAAGGATTTGAAAGATTCGAGATTCATGAGATTTGTGGATTCCAAGAACCTTCCAGGGATTCAGATCCGGATTCGGATTCAGAAAATTCTGGATTTATCCCATCCCTAATATTGGTGATATGAACGTGTTATAATATAATATATAATATATTAATATATTATAGAGAATGAGCATGATGTAGTGGATTGAGTGTTTGGACTATGACTCTGGAAACCAGGGTACAGTTCTCCACTGAGCCATGGAAATCCAGTGGGTGACCTTGAGCATATCACACACTCTCAGCCCCCAGAAAACCTTGTAATACAATCACCTTAGGTGAGAAAGAAGTCAGAAATGCCTTGAAGGTGCACAACAACAGCAACAACAACATACTGTAACAGTTTAATGTATTCAGGCCAGTATATGTTCCATTCTACACGATAGTTAAAAATGTTCTAGCTTATATGACTAGATGGTAGTGGGCAGTGCTAGTTCTCCCCAGACTTCCTCCTTGTACCAAGCAAGCTTTCAATTCATACTCATTTTGGTTATGTTTTCAAAACACTGGCAAGCAGAAGATAGAGGAGAAGAAAGCTTCTCAGTAATTACCTGAAGATAGCAGAAAGGGGGAAAAGTCACATCTTAGTTCTGAGCAAATATGTTCAGAGGTATTGGTTGACAACTTGCCCCCACTTAAATCTGAGAAAGAAATTTTGGAAACTACAGGATGTGAAGAACCTTGATGAGTCCAAGGGTGAAATGTTTTCTTTCTTGAAAAGCAGTCTCCCACAGCTGCATTGTAACGAGATTTATTATCAACAATTTACTCTTGCACTTATGTCCTGCCTTTCTTTCACCAAACTCAAGGCCTCCCTGCTTAAGACTCACAACTACTCTGTTAGGTAGGTAACGCAAAGAGAGCGTTCCAGGTCCAGGGTTGCACCAGGGCAACTCATGCTGATGTGTCTGTCGAGTGGGAGGTGCTGTTGAAAAGGAAGTTCAGAAAAGGAATCAATTGTGCTAGCAAGTGAGATTAAGTGTCTTTTTCAGTCATGTAAAAAAGGAGAAGATGTAAAGTTCCACAGGGAGATCAAATATTTTGTATTGGCCAAAGTGCATTTTGCTGGCTTCTTTGTGCTCTTGGAGTCCCCTGCCTGTTCTTTTTATCAAAACAGATACATTGTCTAATCCATTCCCAATTTTTGTCTGCTTCTCGATCTGAAAAGACATAAGGAAGTAATGAAGTATGTGCATACTGGCTAATCTGTTTCTCATAGGCAATGAGATCATGACTTTTGTTGCTGATACTGGCAGACTTAAAATTAAGATGCAAATTAGAAGTGTTGTTATCCACAGATAACTTTTCCCCCTTCTCCTCCAGGTTTGCAGTTTCTCCTGGAAAGATGACTCATTTGCATATGTTTTGTGTGTACGCATATGCATGCGTGCGCTTTGAAACTGCTTGTCAACCTATGGTGATCCCATGAATTTCATAGGATTTTCTTAGGCAAGGAATACTCAGAATACTCAGAGGTAGTTTTGCCAGTTCCTTCCTCTGAAATGTAGCCTATGGCACCTGGTATTCATTGGTGACCTCCCATCCAAGTATTAACTTGGGCTGACCCTTCTTAGCTTCCAAGATCAAATGGGATCTGGTGCCTGTAGGATATTTAGACCCTCTTGCACATATTATGTGTTGTTGATTTTCTCTCTTTATACTCTTCCATCCCTGCCCTGTTTGCCCAGCACGGACTTATGTTTCATGCTTCACTTTTGGGTTATTAGTTAGGATTTCAGTGTTCTCTGCAACATAGTAGTGAGATGAGGATATCAGTAATAAATAACAGGTAAGAAGAACAGTTGATCCCTTTGTGTTTGTGTCTGTGTTAATGATTAAGTCTAGTATTGAAAGAAATCCCACAAGTGAGCTTCAAGGCTTTCATTACCCACAGAGGTTTTATGATGGCTTCCTTACTTAGGACTGCAGGCTCATGCTGTCTGACATCTCCTCCTTTGAAGGCTTTGTGGTCCTTCAGGAGTGGGTTCTTTAAGGAAGCCCTTGAAAAGTACCAGGTGTTTTAAGTACAAGTCCTCTGTTTGTGTGTATGTTTATGTGGTCTTTTCTGTCTTTCCTCCCCAAATGTGTTTCCTTTTAAGGGTAGTAAAAAGTCTCACACAGAGCTTGGAAATGTTCTTTTTTGTGTATGGAGGGGGCGCGTGAAAATAACCGAAAATCTTCTAGCCAGTGTGGCTAGTGTCCATGGTGGCAAGGGGACTCTAGGAGTTGTAGTCAAAAACCTGAAATGCTTATGGTAGTGGAGCTCTTAGAGCTGGTGTGGTGTAGCACATTGGGATACCAGGATTTGAGTTGCCACTCAGCCACAGAAACCCATTGGGTGACTTTGGGCAAATCGCATACTCTTAGCCTAAGAGGAGGGCAATGGCAACCCTCCTCTGAACAATTCTTGCCAACAAACCCCCATGATAGGTTCACCTGAGGCTCACCATAAGTTGGGAATGACCTGAAGACACACAACCACCACAACAACAAAGTGGAGCTGTTACTTGTGTAACCTCTTGGTTCCTGATTGAGGCAGATTTTGCTGTCAAGGCTGGACACATTCAGGGCTGAAAATAGAGAAACTTCATTTTGATTGTCCTTTCAGGCTCTTACACTAACAACAAATGTGCCTGCTTATGGAACAGAATCAAATTGGGTGCTTCCATTTACAGTCAGGTCAGGCTTACATGCTGATTTCTTGGGTGAATGTTGAAGCAGTTCTAGTTGGTTTCTTTTGGCTACTATCAGTGGTCTCTTGATCAGGGTTCATTATCACATTAGAGGGAGTTAATTTACAAAAAGGCAGAAGGCTGAGTAGTGTAAAACCAACTACCTGTGTCTTGCCTTATCCCAGCTGATGGTGCGAATGCTTCTACTTCATGCATTTTCCTTAACACAGTGCTTGAGTAGTGTGTGGCAATGGTTGTAGCATAGATAGATTTAAAGGGGAGCCTAGACAGGTAAATGGAAAATGTGAATCTTAAGACCTGTAAACTGTGAACAGTTAAATGGAACCTTATTCTGGGAGATAATATTCCGTAGTGTTCAGAGCAGTGTTTCCCAGCTTGTTCCTTCAATCCAACATAAAGATCTTCAGACTATTTAGAAAGGCACAGAGAGGGAGAGGGGGGAAAGGAGAAGATAGAGGAGGATCTAACCTCTTGTCTTAATTAATGAAGGGAAACTTAAATCAATAACGTGGTACGAAAATATGCTTAAGACAAACTGACTGCTTGATGTGCCTCAGGAAGGGGAAATCGATATTTGTTCCTCCATTCCATCTGCTTTGTTTATTACTCTGTGTGAGGCTTGGTGCACAACTGCTCTGCAGCACAGATTTCCCTGTAGGTGTCTCTGCTTTTAAACAGACCTACATATGAATTGCGGTTGTTGTTCTTGCTGTACTGGTAGTTGTGAATCATTTTTTGCTGTGCTAATGACAGAATACCAATGTTCTTTTTTTTTTTCATTTCTAGAGTTCTGTGGCGTACTATAATCAGATGAGTCATTTTCAAAACATTACCTAACCCTTTTGGTACTGATTTAGTATCACATTTCCCCTGTCTTTATTATTTTCTGTACTGAAAGTAATGCTGTTGTTGTAATTTACGCGCTACCCATGTAATATGGATGGCAATTATGTATTAAAAAATACTGACGTAGTGCATTTTAAAGTTTCATGTATTTTAACTCGCCAAAATTGTGAAGTGCCATCTTTTTTTATTATTATTTTTATTAAAAATTCTATATAGACTAAAATTAACAAATATCAGACATTGTTTTCATACTACACATCCATATGTCCATATCATTCCCAGTTATCTCTTATAAAACTTAGAATAAATTTTTGATATAATACAAAATAGTTATTTTCTTCCTTAAATACGCTCTTGAATCTTCCCCTTCTCCCTCCTCCCTCCCTAACCCTAGGAACCCCATACTAATAGTGTAGTTTTTAAATACCATTAGCTCGTCCCTTTCCCCTCTCTTCTCTTCCTATAATCCTTCCCCCATCCCCTCCAACCTTACTCTCCTTATTACGTGTTTTCCCCAATCCAATCTTCTTCTTGAATTGTCTTATTCTAAACCTCCTTAATATGAAATCATTTTTTGTTGTTCTAATCTACCTTAATATTTTTTTACCTAATACCATAATTTTTATTTATTTTTTACATTCTACGTTCCACCCTTAATATAGAAGTTACCTTTTCAGATCTACTCTTCATCTCTGTACTTTAATCTTAATTCTCTTTTACCCATTTTAGAATTACATTCCATTGCTTTTCAGATCGTTGGTTTGAATTTCCTTTCAGCCTGTTGGACAGTTTTTCCATTTCAGCAAAATCCATTACTTTAATCTTCCATTCTTCATGGGGAGGTGCTGATCCATGAAATGTCGTCGTTTAGCATGCTGGAATTCTTCATATCTCAATCAGAATTTGAAAAAAGTTATGTTTTTGGACTAAGGCTCCTAGGAACTCCCAGGCAGTGGAAGCTGTGGTCTGAAAAGGTAATTTTTAAAATCTCCATGTGGAAACATTGTTTTTCCTTTGATTATAAGGCTGAATGCAAATGGCAGTTTTTAGAGATTTGAAAATGGATAAAAGAGCAGATTTGTCCCTAGTGATATTTCCATAGCCACCACCTTGTCCCACTGTCATCTCAGAAGAAACGGGTCCTATCAGCCTTGAAGCATTGCAAAATCCTGTTTACCACATGAAAACTTACCAGGAGTGATGATGACTCTTTCAAACTGCGTTCAAGCATTCTGGGGAATAGAACTGAAATCTGTCTCCAGTCTCAATAAATTGTTTCTGATAGACAGCTTTTGTTGTCTGTGTATAAAATTCAATTGTTTATACTTCTATTTTTTTATTAAGTAAAAAATGGGGGAAAAAACTCAACACAGACCAAACATAGAAAACAACAAAACATGCAACCATACAAACATCCTAATTTGCACATGTCTAAAACAAATACCAACAAAACATAACTAAAAATTGGTTCCCACTCTTGCTGTGAACAGTTCATATTGTTTAAGTATTCACACCTAACAATTGAATCATTCATTTTATCTCATAACTAGTAATTGTTCGTAATCATTCGTTATCATTTTATTTACTTACTTAATTTCTCAAGTTCATAAATTATTGTTAACTTATTCTACATTATTTTATACTAGTGATCAATCATCAAAAGATAATAATCATCTATATAAAAAAGTTTTAAAAAAAGAGTGCCTCTTCTAAATCTACTTTTACACTGCTCATATAATAATATAAAATTTGAATTTCAAAACCTATTATCATCGGATGGCTTTCATTCTTTTTTTAAAAAAAAAATCAATCACTATTTCCATTCAGACAAAAAATTATGGTCTGCCTTTTATTCTGTGCATAGGATTGTCCATTTGAACAATTCCCATCTCAACAGTCTGTTTTGCCATTCATCCACTCTTAGTAATTCTGACTTTTTGAATACTTGGCTGGAAAATGTAGTTGTTGTGGGATTCCCCCACCCCCTTAAAATGCACATGGAGTAATTTTAACAGCTTCTGCTTCTGGCCAGTGTAGAAATGTTTGGATTAAGTACATGAACGAGAAATGTTGAGTTTGACTGTTGCTCTCCACTAATTAGATATGAATCAGGTGGGTGTAATCTTCCTGATGGTCATGAAAGAAATGACCAATGTTATTTGATGAAAGCAAAATAAAAACTAACCATTGCCCTGTTTCTTACATTATTTTTGAAAAGATAGTATACCAACTAGGCTACTGACGATACTCAGGAATACCAATATGGGCACAATCAATGATGCATGTAGAAGTAAGTTTTTACTGAAGGAAGATAAATTTGGCAAGATTAAAATGTTCTTCCACAAACATTTCCCAAAGCAACTGAAAATAAGAGCTATATAACAGATGGCTACCTTGAAGTGTTGGTTAGTTCTGTTAACTGGATAGATTTTTAATTATCTATCATTCTGGTTCTTTAATTTTTTTGCAGATCATAGCCCACTCTAAGAATCTGATGAAAGCTATCAGTCCTTCCTCTAGAAAAATAAATGTAAACATACACAAACTAAATTTGACATACCATTTATTTTATTCCACTGAAAATTAATTCCCTTCACATAGATTAGTGTGGAGTGAAAAACATTGCAATGAACAGTTGACGAGACTAAATTTTCACTATGCAAAGCAACAAGCAGGGAGGGGAAGGGGAAAAATCATTTTTACATGCAGTTCACAGAACACCTGGCCTGAAATATATCTGTACTAGTGTATATACTCGACATTGCCTGGGATTTTATTTTCTGATAGGTGATCTTGTTAGAAAGATTTGAGATCCTATGCCTCTAATTCCCCAAACTGTCTTGTCCAGTTCCTGTAACTTTTCCCCATATTCCCCAATTCAATCTGTATTCAGAGTTATTAACATACAGAGGTTGGGTTCCTGAGGGAATACACTGCCCTCCTCCTTGCTGCTAGTCCTTGTCTCCATAGCAACTAGCCTATTCAAGAGACTGAGGCCCAAGAGTTCTGGCTGAGAATTCTAAAGGCCCTCCCTAACTGCAAACCCCAGGATGCCATAGAATCTTCTTAAGCAGCCAATCATACAAGGTCTTCGCCTGACACAGGCAAATAAACATACGAACTTTGACTTTTATATAGTAGATATATAAGAGAGGGATGATGGGAAGTGTGTCTCATCCCAAGGAAGGTTAAGAATCCCTTTATATTTCTCTAAAAGTAACTTTTCTGAAACGTGCTTCCATAATCTTGAAATGACCTAATTTAGTGAATACACTGTGGGCTATCTCATTGCATGTTGGTGGTTCATCTGTTTTTGGATTTAAATGTTAGTTTATATAATGGCCAGAACAGACAAATGAAAAAATGAAACATCAGAAGAGCCACCAAAGCACAAAAGACCTCCTTGCACCAGAGGTCCAACTTGGAATAAGGTCTAGCTTGTGATGTGGCCATGGCCTCTTTAAGTCTTGGACTAACTAGTGGGTTTTGAGTGTAGTGTTTCAGACTGTAGTCTTTCTCAGGGTCCCCTGCCTGGAGCTCCCACAAATTGGACCTGGAACCTCTCACACACAAAGCAAAAGGAGAATCATCACAGTAGAGATGGGCAGGGATGTTAGCTCTTTCCCAGGTGCCCTTTACAGAGCAGAAATCCCGACCCCCAATTAAATTAGTGTGCGCTGCACCGGGAAAAGCACAGAGGTTCCCTTTCTTCAGTGTTGCAAATTGCCCTGGGGGAGAGGAACAGTTTAGATTGGGGAACAGCTTGACTAGGCTGCTTTTAGCAAGTAGTTAAAAAGTCTTAGTGAATTGGAAATACTGTGGTTATTTTTTTCCCCTCTTAGTGGGTTCAGTAACCAGAGGGCCAAGTTTTTAGAATTCACTGTCATTTCACATGCCATTCCACACAAGGACAGAAAACAAACCAGCACATGAAAAAACAAAAACCCCAAACAATGATCCAGTCAAAATGTAATTCACAGGCATGATAATGCTCTGCTTTGTCTCAATAAAAGAGAAAGAATAGAATTAGGATTCATTGTCATTCATATTACGTAATATGGCTATTAGGTCTTAGAGTTTATGTATATTTTATTTACTAGGGATGGAAAGATTATTAGAAGATGTGAGGTAGAAATGAGAATGGGTTTCCCGAGTTTCCAACAACTATGTGCTTAGATCATTGAATCCTCCAACTTGGCCCCCATCTTGCTTTTTTCCTCCCTAGCCCTTAAATAGGCTCAAGGACTACTCCCGTCTCCCCAGCCCTGATTTACGTATTTCCAGTAGCCAGTGGGTATATGAACAAGCAGGATCTGATAGCCATCATCCCATGACAGTATCTGCATCGTTGTGAGCCAGTTATCAGAAAGCAGGATGTGAGGATGATATTCTGCTCCTAGTTGCCCCCAGTTCCCATGACATCAGGTGGGGGCAGCCATACTTGGATTGTGAAAGGCTATGGTGTATATGATGCTCCTTATTTGGCTCCTCACCCAGTATTGCACAAGAGTAGCAGTTAAAACAAGAATAATCAGAGGCTGTAGTCTCTATGCTCCTTGCTTGGGAACTCCTCCTCGTACACTCACAATGTTACATGGGGTGGATAGGCAAGCAGGTGGTCCCTGAGCTGAGCCTGGATGTTGAAGGGCTGTAGCTTTCATGATCCTTCGTCAGCTTCCCATGCACCCTCCTGGTCTCATGTGCGTGCAGGGGAGGGGGAGCGCAGGTGGGCTAGCAAGGATTGTCAATGGGTATAGTGTCTTTGATCATCATTACTTCCCTTCCCTCCACACTCTTCCGATGTTGCAGGTTGTGGTCATGTAAGAAAGCTAAGCAAAGATTGTCAAAGGTTGTATCATTCACAATCTTTATTTGGCTTTTACCCCTTACTGCTGGCCAGTACATGGCTGGTGGGATAGGAAGAAGTAGAAGGAGATTTTCTCCTTGCTGGGAGAACTTTTCAAGAACTGCACAGTTTTTGAAGATGGTCATTTCAGGCAGGGAGAAAATTGATTAAATTGTTTGATTTCCCTAGCAGGAACAAATAATATGAACCAGCACATCCATAATATTTACTGTTCCTTGCATCTTTTTGCCTATAAAGTCATCTGATATACCTTTTCAAAATTTCAGGTGGTGTTTTGGAGGAAGAGACATGAAATAAAAAGAGACCAAATCTCTCTTTAGACTTATCCATATGTTTGTCTCCTTTCATGTATTTTATTTGTCAGTTGTTATGATAGAGCTGTTGTCCAAATTCTGTTCAGCCAGTTGCTCTGGATGAGTCCATTTATAGTTTTCCATAGCTGAGCAATTTCAACCCTGACTGTGACAAGGGGAAATCCAATCAATTCTTTATGTTTAAGTTGTTTGTTCTGCCTGGAAATAGTGTAGTCAATATCAGTGATTCGTCTTGCAGATATATAATCTTATTTGTCATCTGTGAAAGGAAAGAGTGTATTTGCTCCTCAAAATATTTCACTGCTGGGCATTCTAACCACATTATGTTCAAGGGATCCACTTTACATTGTCACATGCCACTCTTGTAATAGTATCTTGTGTACAAAAAAGTATTTTTTTAAAGAGCTTAGAGAATATTTCTATATCATATCTTTGATTGTAATAGGATAATTTGATTTCTTTGGTTTTGTTTTTTTATGGAAATTTCCCATTAACCATTTAGAAAAAGCAAAAAGGGAAAAAGCAATGAAATAAAGGTTAAAAATCAAATCATAATAATCCATAGTATAATTAGAAAGATTCCTACCTGTATTGTATCAAGATAATGAGTTTTTTCTACAAAACTAAAAGATACATATTCAGTCTGTCTTTAAGTGACCACCTCACTAACAGGACATACTTTTATTGTAGGTTTTAGATATTTTCCATATGGTAAGATACCACTGTTACAAAGTCTTTTTATGGCCACTCACTTTTCCTCTTAGTCTTCTAAGTTCTCTGGAAGTTTCATTAGCTGCATTGGCATTGGAATGATAAATAAGAAGGGTTTTGTTGCGAGGTGGCAGCAACATGTCAGCACTTAACAATGCAAGAAACAAAACTTTAGCTGGGAAAAAGTGATATTTTAAAAAGTAGCTCTGTTGTTCTCTTTCAGCATTGGAAGAAAAAAGGGGGAGAAAAAGGAAAGAAAAAGAAATATGGCTAGACTGCTTTTTTCCCCTCATGAGCTTTCGTGGATATAAGCTCACTTCTTTGGATGGAGTACAGAGTGATAATAAATGCTCAGGTATAAAGCATAGTTACACAGCTGTGGGAATGGGATGGAATGTCATAGGATCTAGAGTGATATTTTGCCCTAGCTGATTCTAGCTGATTCTACGTAGCCAGGTGTGCCTACCTACAACAGGCAAAATAAACAGTAGCTTCCTCTGGAATTCCTTGTTGAGAATGTGTGGACAGCAAAACAAAGAAAAAGAGGGGAAGACAAATAAACCTGACTCATTAAGTTACTCTCATCTTGTTAAAAGGCATAGATCTCTTAAGTTTTGCCTGGGTGCATTTTTGGAAGAAGCTTTTAAATGATCTGTGGTAGGTTCAAAATGTTTTTGTGTAATTAAGCAGAGTTTAGCTGACCTGGTAGTTTCGTTTCACATGTGTATGTTTTTCGTTTTGAATAAAAAGTTGATGAAACTTGTTGAACTGCTCTTCTCTTTTGTGGTATAGGAACTTATTCCTGTTCTTTCCATGTTATTTTCCATCTCGTGCCACATTTTCTGTTAAAGAAATGATATCCAAAACATATCTGCTTTATTATTTGAGGTATATCTGAATTGAATGCTAATATAAAAAAGCTCCCTACATGTTCAGAACCAGCATGTCCCTAAGAAAGCTGACCCAGAAGTACAGATCAGCTTTTTGAAACCTGGGGTCTCTCCTTAAACAGAAATTTTGTAGACATTTCGTTTTTTCATCTTAACTGTATGGAATAGAGTAGGGCTAGGCAGCTATGCCCAGAACAGAGGTGTTCAGTGGCTTGGAGCAGTGGCTCAAGCTGGGTTGCCTAACTTGGAGTCTTCCAGTAAATCTCAGTTCCAGACCTGCATAGTCAGTGATGGGGAATGATAGGAGCTGCAGTCCAGTAACATCTCCACATTGCCCACTCCTGCCCTAGGGAGTCTTCTCCATTCTGCTGCCTATCAGGTGTGTTGCACTACAGTTCCCATCATCTCTAGTTAAGCAGGACTTTGATGTATCTTGGAAGTATCTTTTGTTCTTGAGACCTGACCCATTCACACTACACAAGTATAGCACTGTGATTCCATTTTAACTGCTACGGCAGAATCCTGGGGTATGAGGTTTGACAAAGCACTAGAGTGCTTTGCTTGAGATCATTCTAAATGCCTTTCCCTACAGCTCCCTGGCAGTTACATTGGAATGGTAGTACTATAATTATGTAGCATAAATGGGTCCCAGTTCATTTGCATGTTGCATCCCACAGCAAGGGGGGTCTAAAGATAGTTAATTGTGTTACATAGTGAATAAATTATTGAATTTGTTTTGGAGTAATTAGGTTGTGCTTATGAAGCCCTACGTAGGAGGTGGGGAGATTTTATTTGGCCCAGGTGGCTGAATTCCACGTTAGGAAGGGTTTTGTGGGCCTCATTCTAGTAGTGATTCAAGTTAAGGGGGCAGGGAAGGGCTAGAGCAAAGTGGGTGGGGCCAGATGTAATTCTTACCAGTGTGGACATTTTCTTACCAGCCATGCTGAGTACAGTTCAATTCTGTGCATGTTTCGAGAAGCAAGCACTGCCACAGCAGCTTTCCAACACTTTTTGGGGCTGAAAATCAGAATTCAGGACCCAGAAACTCAAAGGAGTCTTTGACCCCTTTGTTTCATATTAGGGTGGGCAGAGATGCCGAGGCTGTGAGAGTTGCTGAGGAATAGTGTTCTGAATACATACTTGGGTGCTGCAAAGTAAGTATCATCCCTAGGACGGTGAGCCAGTGGATGGGCTAGTTCAGCCAAATCAGCTAACTGGGAATCACTGCCTTGTAAGGTGCACATGTCCATCAAAGTGTCTTAACAACCATGTAGGGTTCTACAGAATTTTTTTTCTTAAGCTGTCTGATCTGGGAGACCAGCAGTTCCCTCACCTCCACACGCCAGGGACTGGTAGTATATTTGTGCCCATTGGCTACAATGGTTTCTTCCTTTCCTGGAGACTCTCCAGGGGCTGGCAGCTGAAGCGTCATGGACCAACACCAGTCCATGGACTACTGCTTTGAGTAGCACTGGTCTACAGGAGGATTTTTCCTTCTTGGTCCTGTAAAGGATGTAGATGCTTTGGCAGTTAAATGTGTAGCATGGTTCCAGCTGCTGATTGGTGACATTTGAAGCAGCCATGTGGTGCATGTGGAATCTTTCTCTTTTTTTTAATTCATTTTTTCTACGGACATGATTTGAATTAACAAAGCACACTGAAAAGATAGGTTATTTAAAAAGAAAAGAAAATCATGCTTGTAACATCATCACTAATGTGACTAATCAATTTGGACAAGTAACTATGAACTTCTGAATGGCGTATTAAGAGACGCTTGAGTAACTTGTTTGGTTAGAAACAACAACCTTTGTGCTGGCATGACAGTCTCCCTTTTTAAAAAATGTGAACAAGTGGCTACGTTTGCTTCAAAAGCAGGCTATTTTTGTTCTAGAACAGTTGGATGTGGAGCCTGCAGGCTAGGCATTAAAAAAAACCCTGCTGCAGCTGAAGGCTGTAAAATATTATTTGGAGCATCAGCCATAGAGATGTAGAACACAGATGAGGATGACAATGAAGGGACTGGGGAAGGGTAAATATACAGCAATAGGGATCAGGGAAAGTAGTGAATAGATTGAAACAGAAATGGGAGCTGTATGTTTTAGGAAACAGACAAGCTTAGATGCATCAGACCTGTCTTTTCAAAATAAAAAAGATTTTTTGGGGGGTGGGGGGAGTCTCTTCCAGCCATGCTATATCTGTAATATAAACCCATCGTCATAACTATTAATATCCCTGTATGTTATCATCTGGTGGTCCTAATACAAAAATCGAAATCTGAATACGGATAGTTTGGCATCTCCTTCAACTCCTAGCTGAAAATACCACCCCCCTTTTCAACTGGATTTTTCTTGTCTCTGTTCTTTATTTTGAAATGAGTGACCTTATATGCAGCATAGTGTGCTGGTGGCTTAGACTATGAGTTAAAAAGTCCCCAGTTTGTGTGGCAGCTCTATTGTCTGTTAACCTTTGTTCTCCATCTCTGCACTCTGGAGATGATACAACCCCCCCCCTTGCATGATGGTAGTTGTTGGCTATTGGCTGAGAATGTATTGTAAATGTTTTATTGTTCAAGACAAAGTGGTTTAATGTGGTTAATAAATTCTTTCTCATTTTGGAAGGGAAAAATGCTCCTTCTTGGTAATCTTACTTTGCCATTTTAAAGGCTGGTGATAGATTAGAAATATGGTTTGGTGACAATATGCAAATTGAACAAACCAACAGCACAGTCCTTTTCTTACAAATACCTTCCAGGTCACTGGTTCATGTGATCACCAGCAAAGAGTACTTGGAAACCTGATTTTGTAGGACTGGATTAGAGGAAAATGAGATGGCCAGTCAAATCACTCAGTAACAGTTTTTGTTGCCTGTCAATTATAATCAAAGCAATAATTCTTGCCATCATCACCTTTTTTGGCAGTTTATTTACTGAAATACCATTAGATGAAGCATTGTAGTGGTCTTCAGGAGTGGTAGTGAGTTTTTTGGTAGAGCTGAAAATGGTAAGTGGAAAAGGATGGGAAGACATACAACTGACCTTTTAAACTCTTTTTGATGTTGATGAATTATTGATCTTTGTCATGATTTTATTGTGTAATTTTTTTAAAAAAATGTTAGTTGATATATGTGATGTTGTTAGTTATCCTGGATGGCTATTTTTTATTGGAAAGGTTGCATAAAAATTGTGAAAATAAAATAAATGCCCTTAGCCACATTGATCTTGAAATACTTTCTCTCTGTTATAGATTTGCTGTGACATCTACAGTAACATGGGACTCTACCTGAATAAATCTCCTTCATTCCTATGCAGTTCCTTGCCATTTGAATTCTGTCACCAGACAACCTTCCTAATTACCCTTGGGATCTTTGTATGCCCATTAAAAAAAAAAAATAGTAAAAAATAGTAAGTGACCCAAACAGGGGGCTTAAACGAAGAATTATAATATCTTTGTTTCCTACACGGAAACACTTCTACAGTGCAGTTCCCCTCCTTCACATTTCTGTACTCAGAACAGGGCACTTCTAAATGTTTGGATATTCAGATAGATTGCTCAGACTGTGTGCTTGCATTTTTGTCTTTTTTAAATTCAGTACCCTCCCTTTCCCATGGGGACTAAAAGGTTTTGCCAAATTGCATTTGTCAGGAAGTGACTATTGTCTTTGAGGAGAATAGTAAAGAAATAGCAGCTTGATTATTTTTTAGTAACTTTGGGACCTGCAAGGCCAGGCAATCTCAAACTTTTTGTTTACTGTCAAAGCCTTTTCTGAGTTTACTGTGTTTGCTGAGGAACACAGGTACCGTGAAGGGAGATAAAGTAGAGTGCTCTGAGTATGTTGGAAACTAGCCTTCCCTGGCACATTCAATGTGTTGAGTGTGTATCCTGAAACCTCTTCAAGATTCTCCTACTGTTTTGTACGGCACTGGGAGTTCATTCTTCCTAGTGATGCTTAGATTATGCCTTTTTTCACAGAGACAAGGGATCCATTTACACTACAGTATAGTTGTAGCATGATGGTCTCATTTTAACTGTCATAGTTACATACTGTGGAAGAGTTTTCTTAGACAAGCTATACTCAGAGATGGGTTTGCCAGTTCCTTCCTCTGAAATATAACCTACAACACCTGGTATCCATTGATGGTCTCCCAGCTAGCCTGAAAGTTAAGCAGGATCAGCTCTGATTAGTACTGGGATAGGAGAGACCATCAATGGATACAGGTGTGTAGGCTATATTTCAAAGGAAGGAACTGGCAAAATCACCTCTTGAGTATAGCTTGTTAAGAAAACCCTATGAAATTCAAGTTGACAGGTGACTTGAAGACACATATGCACACAAGGAAGGCAGACATAGCATGGAAGGGCTCTTTCTGCTTGGCTGAGTGCTGTTGGGGTAAAACAGGCAGTCATGGAGGCTGTTGGCTAGAACAGCCCACAATAGAGGAGATATTCCAGCAACCAAATTACATTTTTGGGAGGATATCTTCCTAATAGCAGATAAAAAATTGATATGGTGTAGTTAGGTAATTTGATTTAACCTGCTTTTTTAAAAAAATTGCAGCTATATAATACCTTACAAAATAAGCTTGATCTGTATGCCACTGTATAAAATCTTTAAGAAAGTTATTTTGGTTTGGTTGTATAGATTGTTTGTTGACTTTGACCTGAATTTAGCTGATAATCTCAGCTGGAGTAGACTTGTGGAACTGTGGGATTTACAGAATCATTCAACAGTTGATTCAGTGGGCCTGTTCAAGTAGGGCTTACCAACAGGATTCAGGCCTTAAGAATTTACTGAAGTAGAAAGTGGGTTTACATAGCTGGGATCCTTAGAAAAGCAGCAGTGAGGTAATTGTGGCAAGCTTTTCGTAGTAGTGTGTATCATAAAGTTTAATCTAGAATTAATAGCTCTTTTTCCTCTCTGTTTTTATAGTTTTCTAGTTCCCTTGCTTAATTTAAACACTGACAGTCCACAGAGAATTAATTTCTTTAAATGTTTATGTATTTTGAGCGTAGCCTTAACCTCTCCCTTCCCTTTCTTGCATGGGTGGAGATAAAGAAATGAGAAACATAAATAGATTGTGTTTCAGTGGAATTCACTCTGTCTCTCTCTCTCTGTCTCTCTCTCTCTCTGTGAGAGAGTGTTTTCTAGCCTTCAGGGGGAAAACACACTCAGGGGATTTCTTTTTGTCCAGATGAGCTGGATTATTTTTGAAACTGAGGGAGTTTCCTTTGAAAGATATTTCATAATGTGAACAGCTCGCAAAATCACAGTGTTGAAGAGTGCACCTGCTTAAGACTGACATTTGGAGCTGAGGAGCAAAAGGAAGAAGTATTTCCTCTTTGCGTTCTCTGCACCCTACCTTTTTCAGAAGTCAGTGGTGGATTTGGACAGAAAAGCATATGTTTGAGCAAACATGTTTAATGTCACAGCAGGACTTTCAAGTAACTTAGCAGTATGTTACCATGGTTTACCAAGAGACATTTGCTCTTAGGGTGGCAAGTGCCAGCATGAAAAGTCCAGTGCTGTTTGAAGGGGCAAATCAAAGTTGTCTCACTCTCTCTGCTGTATTATGCTTTGCTAGCATGGTAGAAAGCTTTGAAACACAGGAGGGCAGGCCCTAAACTGGCCCCCCACCACACAAGCAATAATGGAGAGTAATACTGTTTGCCCTGTTGTGCAGTTTCTTGTAGAAGTGGCTGCAGTAATATTTGTGAAGTGCTTTCAGTTAATAAGGCTTGCTCTCCTTGCTGTAAGGGTCCATGGAATTCTGTGCAGGCACGCCAGCTTCCAAAAAACATCACAGCATCACTCTGTTCCTCTCCCAACTTCCTCCTTGGTAGAAGGCAAATTATTTTTTTCCCCACTAGCCTCCTTAGGGGTTGGCAGCTTGATATTTCTGTGTGCGCTATAGAGGAAAGGCTAGCAAAAATTTTGACAGGCTACGCCATGATGGGCTTGCCTTAGGGCCACCATAAGTCAGAAGGGAGTTGAAGACACACAACAAGAAGTAATATTTGCCAGAATGTTTACAGTACACATGTTGATGGTTCTTTGGGCACCAGTGATGGAACACTGCATGCTTGAGGTGCAGGAAAAAAAAATACTTAGTGAGTTTCTAAACTGCTTCCTGTAATTGCTAGGTGCAGTGCTTCCTTACGTTGAAGTAAAAGATTGCAGAGTTGGGTCAGGTTACATTTATGGAATATTTCCTCACCATGACCAGCAGTAGTTAAAACAGAATGAGAATGAAACAGGGGCAAATGGCCCTGAGGATGATGTTGGACTGCAGTTTCCATTAGCTCTACCCAGCACAACCAGTGGCAGAGGATGATGGGAATTGTGTTTGGAGGGCTACCCATCCCTCATCTCTGGTTGAGGGCACATTTTGTGTCTTTAGGCAGCTTTTGAGACCAATCTGTATCCCTTCGGGCAACCTGTATTTCCTTTGAGTGGTTTCTACATCCATGCTGCTCAACAGAGGTTAAAGTAAGGTGGTGAAGGGGCGGCAAACTCTGGCAGTCTTTGGAGCTGGCATGAGATAAAAGAGATGTGATAATGGATGGAAACAATGGGAAGGTTTTTATCTCTAGTGCAGGGACACTCTCAGTTCTGGAAACAGTACTGTGGCCTATGAATGACCCAGCACGAGGTAGAGCTGAGAGGGCTGGGGATTTCTTCTTGAGTGCAGGCAGAGGCTGCTATTTTAGCTAACAAGTCTTACTCTTTAAATATTGATGAAGCAAATGCACACTCTTCAGACAACTCTGTCTCTGACCTGGAAGGTCCTGTTTCTTCAAAGCATGTTGAAAGCTGCAAAACTAGGCATGGAGTTCTTGGATTTATTCAGATGACTCACTCTTCTGGGTGCATTAATAACATAAGCATTACTCAAACACTTTGGTTCAGTTTAGAATTGGAAATATAGTGAATATATTTTGCTTCAGCTCTCTGAGTGCTAACAAATCTACAGAGCTTGTTCTAAAATTAACACAACAAGCATAGATTATGTAAACTGCTCCATTGTGGAGTGGACTTCTTGCCTGACGCTGTTTTGAGTCTAGCACCTCAGCTTTTGGAGAGCTTATCCTAATTTGTGTAAAAAAAATTCCAGTTAAAGAAACAAACCACTGGGAGTCTTTGACAGGGAAGAACAGAAGAAATTACGGTGCAGATAAGGGTCCCAAACTGATAGGATTCTGTTGGCATGCCTGCAGTCTCAACTGTATTAGTTGCGATGGCAAAATTTTTAAAATAATTGAACTAGTTTGTTTGAAAGGATGTTTTGGATTCCTAGGTGCTTAGTGAATTACAGAGATAAGACACTTGCTGTGAAATCTCTTTTTTTTTTTTTTTTAAGAGAGAGCCCCCTGCCTTCAGTTCTTTATTTGGGAAGGGGGATTCACTGTAATCTGACAGCTGTGCTCAAGGCAGAATGCAATCATCCCAATGCAATGACAGCTTTGCATTCCCATTCTTGTTCTGTTGTTGCACATTCTCCACTCCTCCTCTTGTGGATATGAAAGTGTTAAAAACCTTACCTCTTTCGGCCCACGGAAGAACACTTCCAGGGTCCCATCATCCTCAAACGACATCTCCGCTCTTAACTTAGACAGCAAATCCCTTCCTAGCAAGGGCACAGGACAATCTGGGAGGTAGAGAAACCGATGCTGTACTAAATGTGATCCTAGTTGACACAACCGTTGCTTCAACATGGATCTTTCTTCCACCGCTCCTGTGGCTCCCACTACTCGTACTTTCTGCTGAGCGAGTGGGGCAATTGGGTAAGTAACCACTGAAGTGGCGGCTCCAGTATCTACCATAAAGTCCATATCACGGCCCCCCACACTGGCTGTGACCATGGGCTCCCGGGGCCGAGAATTCGGGGGCCCCAGTCTGTCTCATTCGAGGAGCTCTGCCATTCCCACAAAGTAATTTTCGTCATAGGTGTCCACCTCTCCTGTGCCGAGCGCCGGCTGCCAATTTACTCGCCCATCCAGTCGTCCTCTCCCACGTCCTCTCTGTCCTATGCCACCCCCTCCATTCGGGCAGTCTCGCCGCCAGTGTCCCTCTCGTCCGCACCGGGCACATTGATTCCTTCCCAGAGATCCTCTTCCTCTGCCTCCTTTTCCATCGCTTCACCGCTGCCAAGTCCCTCTCTTATTTCCCCTCCCCACGCGCTGCTCTACCAGAGCTGCTGCCAGCAGTTCTGCCTTCTTGGTCATTCTCCGCTCTCGTTCCTTCTTCTCTTCCTGGTCCCTATTCACAAACACCTTCTGCGCAACTTCCAACAAGTCCTGCAAATTCTTCCCTGCGAAACCTTCCAGCTTCTGTAATTTCCTCCTGATGTCAGGGTAGCTCTGAGTCACAAACGCCTGATTAACCATCTTCATACACTCTGGGGCTTCAGGATCAAAGGGGGTATATTGGCGATAGACATCCAAGAGGCGTTCTAGAAACGCGCCGGGAGTCTCAGTGGCCTCCTGCATAACCTCGGTCACCTTTGTCATGTTGGTGGGTTTCTTCATTCCTACTCTCATAGCCTCCAAAAGCAGGGTTTGGTATTGTAGTAATCGTTCCATCCCTGCCGGCTCATTAGGATCCCAGCGAGGATCTTCTAAGGGTACCCTCAACCAGACCTGGGGGTTGGGGTGTCCTTGCGGGGTCCTTTCCTGGGTTAGCCGCTCCATCTGTTGGATGATGCGGCGCCTCTCTTCAGTGGTAAACAAAGTTATCAGCAATTGCTGGCAATCTTGCCAATTGGGCATATGCGTTCCCATTATGCTAGAGCACAATTCCACAATCTCGTGGGGCTTCTCTGTGTACGAAGCATAATGGGTTTTCCAATTTAACAAATCAGACGTGGTGAAGGGTCTGTAAACGTAGGCTTGTACTGGTACAAAGCGGGGCTCCTGTTCACCCTGTCGTGGGTTTGGGACCATCTGAGTGAGCTGTCGGAGTGGATACAAACTGGTGGTTGATTTGGATCGTGTTCGGCCAGCTACTGGGGAATCTGCCTTAGGCGTGTTGCCGGTGAGGGACGAACACAGAGCCTCTAGGGTTCCAACGGAATTTTTGAGCGTATCACAATAGGAGTGCGCCGTGTCCTCCCAATCAGAACCTTTAAGGGGACTGGCTGGACTGGTAGTTGCTGTCTGAGAGTAGCCTATGCTAGTCCCCTGAGATGAGACGGCGCTACTGGGAGACGCCGTTGCTCCTGCGGCGTGAGGCTCAGTCCTGGCCGCCGCTGGCACCGCTGCTCCAGCCCCTAACTGCCGATCTGGCCCCACCTGAGGCGGTGTATATGGTGGCAGCGGTGTAAAGCCTAAGAATGGGACGAGGGGGGCCGATGGCTCTGTGGGTTGCTCTTCAGGAACTTCTAACACTGGTTTTAACTTTTTAGCCAATTTCTCCTTCCTCAATACCAAAACTTTTGCCTGTGACTCCTGGCATCTCCGTAACCACGGTGGGGAAGAACGCACTACAGTGTCCCATGAATCTATATAAGGGAACTGGTCTGGGCGCCCCGGATTTCCCACTATCACAGAATACACTTTACTGATCTTATCACTTTCTAAAGACCCCTCTCGGGGCCATCCTACATTGAATGATGGCCATTCTACTTCACACAGAAACAGCAACCGTTGAGGGCTCATGGGGGGGTCTCCATAATCTCCACTAAACCCTTTCTTAAAGTTTTTCAGCATACACTGCAGAGGGGTGCAACCCTGGCTTCCGCCACCTCCCATGTCCTCCTGCCTAAGGTGAGACAGACACAATAGGGGAAGGGAATGGTCGGTGAGTAAAGAGGTCTCACCGACCGACACACGAGGAATAAAACAGCACACGCACGTGTCACTGGCTGGTATCGCCGGACGGTCACGGTCAATAGCCAGAACCGCAGCAACCAATCACCGCACAACAGTCACACACTCGCACACACAGTCCCTGCCTCTCGCCGTCCCGTACCACAAAGCGGAAAAATTTCCTTAGCGCTTTTACGGCTAAGTACTCGTGTCCGCTTGGGAGGTGATCAAGCTCCCCTTCCACCCTGAAGCGAGTAGGGCATCTGGCCTCTAACCAGATTCTACTTGCCTAGGTCTTTTGACGGCGCAGCGGACCACGAACCACTTCTCCGAAGATGATGATTGCCAAATCGAACACAGAGGAAATTTTCAGTGGAGGCAGGGTCCAGTTTCTATACTCTGCTTCCAGGAGGAAGGTTCCCTCGGTTCAGCGCTTGCCATTTGGGGGGCCCTAGCGCAGGCTCCCCCGTTCCGGCAAAAGGAGGTAGCCGGTGGGCCCAACGTGGGGCTCGTGCGCCAAGCCCCCCCGCCCGGCAAGGCGACTCAAGAGCAGGCAAAACGCCACCTCGGTGTCTCAGCCCCTGCAGCGATCCGAGTCACGGCACCATTTATGTTGCAGGAGCCCAGAGAACACAGAGACCACAGAGCAAGAAAAAGAGTAATTTATTACGCGCGGGCTTTTGGCTGGATGTCTCCAAAAGACCAAAAGCCCTGAATTCAAGTTGCACAGCTCTTTTATAGACAAAGTTCACAGCATACACAAAGATCACAGCAAAGATCGCAGGCATGTCTCGGTCCGCCTCTCCGGGGTCACAAATACTACATGCTGTTACTAGCTAATTACCCCCGCACTCAGACCCCGGAAAGTGCTTATCTACAATCTGCAATTACCGCAGCCAGTCAATAAACGACACCCTGGCTACGTGATCAACATCCTAGCTACGTGATACCCTTCTTAAATCTTTCTCTGTTCCTCTGACCTAAGCCCCCAGCTTCTACTTTACTGTCTCTTTGGGAAGTTGTTTCATGGTTAACATGCATGCGCAAGTCATATTTTTGCATTTATATTGACAGAGCATGTTATCTGTTTATGCATATTTCTTTAAACATTTCCAAGATGGCATACGTAGCAGGTATTTTCATTCCATGGAACCTTCTGAGATAGTCAGCTGTGGCAACCATATCCCATAGCAGGTGCATAAAATAACCTAACAATGGCCTTTGGCACCACTCCTAGTCCTGCTGTGTTGTAAAGCTAGCGGCCCACCCAACCTCCTCCTGTTGACCTTGCAGTAGCACCCTCTGAGATGAGCAGGGCATATGCAGAACTTGGAAAAGTTACTGTTTTGGACTACAGCCCCCAGCATACCCAGGGATTCAAAAAAAAAAAAAAGACAGTTTCCCATGCTGTAGATGTAGATGTAGATGCATGCCCACAGAATGACAAAACCCCAGTTAAATTCATAAGAGTGACTTTGAATATTTTCCAAGGCATCCCACCATTTTTTCAGTCTGATGGTGACTTCATTATTTCCTTGAATGGTGAGTAATGTGGCAAATGCTGTTTTGGACAATTCTCCCCCAACTCTGACCCCAAACACACAGGATGTTGTGCGAAGACCTACAGAGTTGGGATTTTCTAACTCAAGGTGATTTAAATCCTTTTGTGGGAGGGAGAGGATCTGATTTAACTGTTAACAATCAGCGTAGTTCCTGAACAAACACAAATGTTAATTGGTTGCTATAGCAATTAAAGCATAGCCATTAGCAGTTAAACAGAGTTTTCATCAGGCCTCTTGCCTTCTAGAAATGTCCATTATAGCAGAGAGAGGAACCAGTTTGCAAACCAGGGTATGACTTTGTGGAAGTCTTTGCATTACACAGCTTCATGGGGAGTAAGTCATTCTTTTTAGAAGCTGTCTTTTAAAGCAGAAGTATTTGTGTGTTGAGTGTCTGTCTATCTGATTTCACATGTGTATGCAACGTTGTTTTTAGGTGGGCTTGTTAAATGTCTGAGTACTTCCTAACCTTGTGTTTTTGTTGTTATGCTATAACATAGCAAATGTTTTCAACTGTCACCAGAATGTTTTGGTTGGTTTGTAATGCCATTTCATTTGGAAACGATGTGAAACCCTCAGGCTATTTTACACTACACAGTTACAGTGCTATGATTCTCTTTTCACTGCTAGAGTGCCGTGGATATGTCCTGTGGAATTCCGGGATCTATAGTTTGGTGAGGCACTAGAGCACTCTGGCTGGTAATTCTGTGTAGCCTTTCCTAATCTACAAATGACAAACCTGAGGATTCCATAAGTTGGAACTTTGGCAGTTAAACAGGAATCATAACACTATAATTGTGCATTATGAAAAGACACCCAACATTTCTCACTCCTCTGCTGAAGGCTGTATTCCATTGTTGGCCTCTGTATTTTTCTCTTGAGAATAATTTTATTGATTTTGAGCTTAATGATCTATGGCAGAGGTAGGAATTATACAGCCCTCCAGATGTTGCTGAACTGCAGCTCCCAGCATTCTTCCTCATTGACTGACTGAGGGTTTGGGAGTCATAGCTCAACACCATGCCATACAGTTCCCACCCTGATCTGTTGCAAGAATGCAGCCGTGTTTTGTATTTGAGGCATTCCAGACTTTAATGGCAACTCTGAATTTTCAGTGAATCTATTATAATCAGCTGAAATAAATATATGATACATTAATGTGTCTGTGTTTTGTGCATGCACATGTGCATGTGTGCACACACAAAAACACATACTTCATTTAGAATGCATGCAATTTGATTGTCTTGGGGGCAGTATTTGCAGTAATATAGTAAGGAATCTGCACTTTTAGGAAACTTGGGATTTGAGTCAGCTTGTGGCTTCCTTAAAAATGTTGGAAGCTCTGTAAGTAAAGATCTAGTTTACATGACTTAACAAAAATAAATGTGCATTCTCAGCATTTGGTGGTTTTTGAGGGGAATAGTGAGATATCACAGGAAGCAGGCACACTGAAAATGTTTGTGTGAACGTTGCAAGCCAAAACATTCTTTCCAGATGGGCAAAATTAGTTTTTTGACCAATAGCTGATGAACTCCCACTTACTTGCTTGCAGCAAATACTGTAATTTGGAGTCCTGTTGTGCTCTTAGAGAAACTGTAGAATTTCCTTTCTGGAAGTTACAAAAAAAATGGCTGGGAAACAAGGTAGATATTTTTAGGTCTAATGAAAATTACTACCATAGATCAGCACTTCCACAAGCAGTTCTGGATGTTCCAGTGCAGGAGAGTAACTTCAGAAACTACTATTGATACTAGGAGCGCAGAGTCGGCGTGTGAACTGTTTATTTCAGGCCTACTGCTAGCTTTCCCCATATGGTTGCCACCACCAGTATCTTTCCTGCCAGAAACATTTTCACATATAGGAAGCCTCCACCTTTTGACATCTTTTTATCTGACAACTTGCTCTTTTGACTCTTCCAAATTAAAGACAAGTCCTATTAATTCAGTGGAGGTTCTGCTCTTTCATCAGTTCTTGCCTGTGGAGACTCACTTGGAACTGTTTGCATGCTGGTTGCAAAACAGAGAGATGGGGAAAAAAGGTGGTAAGCCAGCTGAGAGACTTTGCAAGCATCGCATGCAGTTGGTCTGAGGTGAACCTCCATAAATCCTTCATGTTCCTTGTAGTACCTTACATGGGTTCTGCTTTCAACAAGTTTCTTTTTCAGACAGTGCTCTGGTCTCTAACCGATCAAATAAGTAGGGGAGGCCTGTATTCCATCTTGATGCTTTCTCTGTTACTCCCATCCTGCCAAAAACTGTGACTCCGGGAAGATGAATATTGCTTTCTTCCTCCTTTAAAAGGTTGCTCTAGACACCAGAGTTCGAAGGCCTGTCCTTTGAGTGTCGAAGGCTTGAGCATTTTTCACAAGATATTATGAGACACTGGACCCTTTCACACCACAGAATTATAGCACTGTGATCCTATTTTAACTGTCATAGCTGCATGCCATGGAATCTTGAGAATTGTAGTTTAGGGAGAGCTACTTAAACAATCCTCAGCCAAAGAGTTTTAATGCTTCACAAAGCTACAACTTCCAGAGTTCCATTGGATGCAGCTATGGCAGTAAAAATGCCAACATAGTACTATTATTGTGTAGCGTGAAAGGACCCACTGTCATAATGCTCTGTGAGCCTCTCATAAGAGTTTCTGTCTGTATTTTGCCTTGCAGCTTCTCTTTCACTGTCTTTGTTTCCCAGGTTTGATTTCAGCATTCCACATTGTATTTATGTAACACCTTGATTGTTCTTTGCATTGTTTGAATATAACTGTATATTTGCACCTTTGTATTGATCTGTGTTTGGTATCCATTTAGATTCTCAATATCCTGGGTGTTCAGTTAATTGTTTTCTTTCTACAGCTACATTTTTGCAATTACATTGATTTATGCTATATATTTTCCAGTTGTGTGCTTTTTAAGCATTTGTTTTGGTTTGTTTCTGATTGCTGCCTCTCTTTGTGTTACTTGGGCAGCCAGGAGGGTGACAAGTTCACACTCTTCCAAAACCCAGGTATAAAAGCAGTGTAAAAATAAATGTAGTGGTATAAACTTAAATACAGTGAGAGAAAGAAGCATTTAAAAAAGAATCTTGGAATAAACATGAGTTTTGGCTAAAAACAAGTGTTTCAAAAGGACTTTAAATGTCTTTGACATGTTTTTGGGGATTCCTCACCCCAAAACAGGCAGGACACTTGCCCAGAAAAGTATCAAAGGTGACTTGGAGTAACCTGGCATCAGTTCCTTTTGCCCAAAATGGCAACTGCAGGAGCATACTGTGGGCCTGGGGTATGCTAACTCTTACTGTTAGCCCCTCAGATTATGTTAGATAATTTCCTTTATTTACCAGGGCTCTGGGATCCTAATGTTTGATCTGTGCCTTTTGTTTGTTTTGGTTTCTGCTGTGCTTTCTTTTCTGTTCTCTTTCATCCAGGAGTTTTTGATAAGGTAATGAAGATCATCCAGTAGATGAGTAGTACCTTTTGCCAAGTCAAATATCACAGTGTTGTTTGCTCCTAACAAAACTGATTTTTTTTCTTTTTAAATCCTATTTTGGGGTTTTGTGTTACGCTGTGTTCCTGAAATGTAATTTCCGTAGTGTTTTTAAAAATTTCACATTGAAGCTACTCAAAAACCAAACCACATCTGTATTTCCAGTAATAACTATAAAAGGAGTTTGTTGGATCCCAATATAAATAGAAGGTAAAGGAGGTTTAAGAGTGTAAAATTTTGTTTGTAAAATTCTTAGAAACTGTGGATGTAAGTAGTAGTTCAAGACTGCAAAGGAAAGAATCTTAACAGAAGTTGAGATGCTTAATGCTAATTGGATCCTGTGAAGGGCTGTCTCCTATATACCGTCAGTTCTAGAAAATTCATTCCAAAACCCTCTCCTGAATGAAATTCTGACGAAATTGCTGTTGGCTCTGAGGTGCTTAGAATGTTGATGTCTTGATGCAATTATTTCTCTTCTTCTTTTCCTGTTGTTCTATTGGGACCAATTGTGTATTTGCCTTTTATTTATTCTGAAGCTTTAGCAAGTAAAATGTGTAGCATTGTTTTTTGAAGAAGTCTCTCAGGAACAATCAGTCATCAAAGACACAGAGCTCACTGCCATAGTTCAGTTGGGTTTGGTATTCTCTCCATTCCTCTTCTTTTTCTGTAACATCAGCATAGAGCTAAGTGCATTACAGTAGCTCAGAATTCTTCATGATCGTTGTTCTGTACACAATATTTTGAAATGTGTGGGTGTGAAGATACAGTCTGGCAGTAAGCTCAGGGAATGTGGTGGTAAATCTCTTATTGCAAGGGTTTTAAATCCTTATTCCAGGGAATTTGGCAGTTTCTCAGAGATTCCCCAGACAAGAAGATCTGAGACAGTGGTTCTCAACCTGTGGGTCCCCAGATGTTCGTGGACTTCAGCTCCCAGAAGCCCTGAGCATTGATCATAGTGGCTGGGGCTTCTGGGAGCTGAAGTCCATGAACATCTGGGGACCCACAGGTTGAGAACCACTGATCTAAGAAGATGTGTAGGGACAGACACATTTCTCTGAGAGACAAGTTATATGTCTCAGCTGACCTCCCCTTGAAATTGTGCATACACAGAAGAAGTGACTGTATTTCTGTAATACAGAGTTTGAAAATCTTACTTGTGTGGCCATTCTGGCTGGGGGATTCTGGGTTTTGTAGTCTTCAAAAGCAATTTGTCCAAGTCTTGTACTTCACTCAGGACAGCAATGAGGCCCAGTAGTTGGGAGGACAACAATACATAATCTTGACTGCGTGTTCTGAACCTACAGCTCCCTGGTGTTCCTTGGCAGAGATTGCCTAGAAATAGAAAGTATGAGCACATCACTATTCTTCTTCATGGAAAATGCTTGAAGTACCGGTACGTCTCAGTTGTTCTTTCACTTTTACAGAAGAGGAACAGAAAGTGAGCAGCTGGACTCTTGTCTCTCACACTGCACACACATGCCACCAGGAGATGTCTGTGCCTGAGTTGAGGTTTTAACCCAGGCTTTCTAGGCCTCACACTGCTTCTTGTTTTGGAAGGAATTTGCATTTATGAGTATATGGCTCACTGTCCTCAGCTTGGAGAAACAGCTGAAAGAAAATGTATAAATAACTCTCCAAGACTAAAAGGTCGTGCTATGCTTGCTGCTTTTTTAGGTATATGTCCAGGTAATTTGTAACACCTCAGCCCAGAAGCAGCCACATATCCATATATTATGGTCTACCCAGATACTTGTGACCAGCCCCTGGTTTTGCAGGCCCTGTCATGGAGCAAAAACAGGAGGTAAACAGGCCAATTTGTACATGGTTTGTAGACTAGGTTCTGGTTCGTGGATCACAAACTGTACTGGGCTTGTTAAAGTGAGAAATGTAGAAACAGCTTGATAGCTTGAATTCCCTTTCCATTAGGATCCATAATAGCTATTTGATCAATTTGGGCATAAGCTGCGTTAAGCTTCTTACTTGGAGCTTATGCCACCCTTTGCAGTTTGATCTTCATGTTCTTTTAAATGTAATCTTAATACTGGACATGAACTGTTTTTACCCACTGTAACACCCTTAGGATGGACGTGTGTGTTCTATTTCTTGCTGTATGCTTCAGTTAAAAAAGGAAAATACTACCAATATAAATACGTTTTGGTATACTTGGGAATAGGTGAGAATTTGAGTAAGTATGGCAGAGCTGAATTGTTCTACTTATTTGTTTAGGCTCTGTTACCAGATGATGATGAGAATATTGAGCATTGTATCCAGGACTTCAGTGTGTACTCAGCACTAAAACAGTGTAGGAATTCTGTATAAACAGATAGAAGCAATGAGAGTGACTGCACTGTGGAGCTGGAAATTTGATTACTTTTCTTTCTTTTGGTCTGACATTCATTTATTCAATATATGAAGCTACCTTTTTTTTTTTAAGGATTGCTATGCTACCATGTTGATGAATAATGTGATCTCCAGATAATGGTCTTTCTGCTTGTCATAGCATCTGATGAAGTAATGATTTTTAATGTCGTACCTCTTAAACCAATCCGAAAATGTTAAATGAAGGTCTATTTGCTTTAAGTCATACAGGCAGTTTAGAATTCTATACTTGGTGTTCTGTGCTGTGGTCACTTCTGAGTTATGGCATACCTAAGGTAAACCTGTCACAGAGTTTTCTGGTTAGAATTTGTCCAGAGGGGAGTTGCCTTTGTCTAAGGCTGAGAGAGAGTGACTTGCTCATACACTCAGTTGCCAAGCACAGATTTGAATCCTGGTCCCCTAATGTCAGCTAAAAGGCAGTTGCATAATGGTTCTTAACTGCAGAATTCTGCAATTTTGTGAATTTTTTCCCCTGTCACCTCTCTTTGACTTTTCTACATTGTCTTGTGTTCTGACTTGGAATTGAAATACCAGTTTTTTTGTGTGTGTTTGTCAAATTAACATTTGTGCCACAATGCAAATATTTTCCACCTGAATATCTTGAATACATGATAAATACATTTCAGTTCTAGCTTGTGACATAAAAAATGGGGAAAAGTCAAGAGATGAGGGTTTGAATGCGTCTACATGGCACTGTAATTCTGGATTCCTTAGCTCAGAGAAGTGCAAAGAAACAGAAGACTGCTAGGCCAAACTGTCTTGCACTTTCGTATTGGGTAACTGCGCGTGAACAGGTAGTTTTATCCCAATAGAACAGAGTGAACCTGTTGCCCAGAAAAGGCCCGACTACAAACCTTCTATATAGCTCTTGGGGAAAAGAGAGTGCATCAAAGAGACAAGGTGAGGACTTCTGTAGCTAGCAGCCTTGCCGCTAGTCCACTCTGTCCTTGCTGTGGTTAGGGAAGGAAAAGTGAGGGCAGAGTGAAGTTGGCTTTCCAAGCAGGTGATGGTTGGGCAGGTGCTTCTGAGTTGCAGCTTGGGAAAAGGGACTTGATGAAGAAAGAATGGAGTTTGTTGGGTTGTGGCATCGTCCATCTCCTGGGAGCCATCATGGCTCCTGAGGCCACTCCAGTTCCATTCTTAACATCTGCTTCTCCTCATTCCTTGATACTATATTGGTAGCCTTGTTTATATGGATGTGGAAGATGGAAACAGGATGAATTGTAGAAAAGGAGTCTTCACCAGAGGGTCTTTCACACTTCACAATTATTGTGCTATGAATCCCACTTATACTGTCATGGCCTCATCCTATGAAATTCTGGGGGCTTGTTATTTTGGAGGCACTTAGAAGAGCTTTCTAGCAAAGAATGCTAAATACCGCTCCTTATCCTGCAAATCTTAAAACTCCATAGGATGTTGCCATTACAGTTAAAGTGGAATCGTAGTGCTATGATTGTGACGAAAGAGCCTCAGCTATCTTGTTGGAGCACTGCACTCCACAAACATGACTTATGCTAAGTCGGAACGATGGTCCATCTAACTCAGTATTGTTTACGCTGACTCCCATCAGTTCCATGGGATTTCAGACAGGAATCTTTCCTAACTCTGCCTGGAGATAATGTGGATTCAACTTGGCACGTTTTGCTTGCGTTTCCTCCCTCAGTCTTAGCCCTTCCCTTACAGAGTTTGCGTGCCACTATAAGCTTTTCAAGATATCGTCAGTTTCATTTTTGCTAAGATGCCCTTTTTTGAGGTGCTAGAGGAGAACAGAGCTTGGCAAGGATACACTTCTTGATCACGGCTCTCACAGTAGCCAGCCAGCATGACCAGGGTTCTGGAGTTGTCATCTAAAGAAGCCTTTTTTCTAAGCTCTTGGTTAGACAGCACAGCCAGCATCCTGCCTCTAACACCAGCCAGCTTTTGAATGTTCTAAAATATTCTGTTAGCAAGCAGCTGTTTCTAGAAAACACTAAAACAGCTGTCTTCTTAAAATAATTATTTCCATGTCTATAAGTAGTTTTTCCAATTAGACTGACTGAGGGAGTTCCATAAGCTGTACAATGCAAGGTCATGTGTCGTGAAGTTATCAAGTCATCTGTACATAATTACACACACAAAAATTATGAGGTGTTGCTTAGAAAATGATTCTTTTTGGAGTTTACTTTCTGAATCCCTCCAGTGGCTATGCTGACTAGGACATTTTCTGCGAGCTATAGTTTGAGAAGTCCGAGCTCTGAATTGCTTACTTCAGGAACCTTGTGGACTAAACCTTCAGCCAAACCAGAAAACTAGAACAACTATGTGTAAAAATAAAGGTTAACATCATCAGTGTCATTGTAAATGCCCAAAGTTCACTCATACTGAGGAATGTGACTTTTTTTAGATAAAGAATATTTTAAATAAAATAAAAAAAATAAAATAAGAATTAATTTCTTCCTTTTTTTTGACTCAGGTGCCAGCTGACTTAGCTAGTATGATTTGCTAATATTGTGTATCTGTGTATTCTGAGGGAATTTTGAGAGAGAGAATGGTTTCAAACCCTCTCGTCTAAATTTGGGTAAACTCTGTGCATGCTTGAGAAAATAACCAAGTTACTTTAGTTGGGAAGTTGTTTTTTTTTAAAAGAATATCTTCATTGTCTGGCAGCTGTGGCTTGCAAGCCAGAAAAGGTGACTGAATGTGAAACTCTGATTACAGTGGTGAATATATTTATGTATTTATTTAATTTTATTTATATCCTGCTTTTTCCAATATGGTGAAGGGAAGAGCAGCTTTTCTGAACACATACATTCCCCTCTCTCCCAGTGTCATGTGGTGAGAAATATAAATTCCCTTTTTCTTGTTTGAACAGGCAGAGTTTTGAACATCCGACG
Source organism: Iguana delicatissima (assembly GCA_948472985.1). Taxonomy (NCBI): domain Eukaryota; kingdom Metazoa; phylum Chordata; class Lepidosauria; order Squamata; family Iguanidae; genus Iguana; species Iguana delicatissima. The sequence continues at coordinate 778,979 of CAOKZL010001027.1, forward strand.
TATTTGTGTAAAAGTTAAATACTTGGTTCATGGTTTGGGTTGCAGTGAGCATGTTGGAATAGTTCAGTGGTTGGGGCTTCTATATGCAGTTATTTACCATTACCTGAAAACAGAAAAATCCTTAACTTGGTTTGAACCTTAGGTGAAGTAGTTTGTCATAGCCTGAATGCTGGTTCATGTTTGTCTCCAATCATGAGATGCTAGGTGGAAATCAGCCCTCCTGGTAGTTGTAATTCAGAGCTGAGCTACTATTGGAGGCTAGAGTGCCACACTGGCTGTCTAGGAGATCTTGAGAGCCACATTCTCACCACCCACCACTAAATCATCATCACCACCAGTTTTTCCCCAAATGCCCTGTAGCATTCACTTCTCATTTTTTAAAAAAGGCCTCTCTGTATAAAATGACATGGGAGGGGCAAAAACATAGCAAAAACGCCTTCATATCCCCTAGAGGGCATTTTGGGGGAATATTTTTTAAAAACATGTTTTTATGTCTAAGGGGCCCTGAAGCCCACAAAAACAGCCCAGCCAGGTGGCCATTGGGCCACACTTTGCCCATTCATGCTTTAGTTAATATCAGTTCCCAACGCTGCTCCAAGCACCTGCACTGAGAGGTTCTGCTTTTTGCTCTAGACAAGGAGGTAGGCACTGTTTACTCATCCTTCCACATGTGGGAAAGAGGAAATCTCTTTTGTGGCTCTCAGCAACTTTGTTCTCTTTGACACTAGGCAAAGAGTCTTCCATGGCAGGCTTATGCACAGTCGTCTTCAGTACTGCTTTGTTGTTGCTGTGTGCCTTCAAGTCGTTTCTGACATGGCAACCCTAAGGTGAACCTACGCAGTGTTTTCTTGGCAGAGCATGTTCACAGGGGGTTTACCTTTGCCTTTCTCTGAGGCTGAGAGGGTATGACTTAACTAACATCACCCAGTAGGTTTCCACTGCTGACTGGGGATTCAAACCCTGATCTCTCAGTGTATTAGTCCAACACTCAGACCATTATACCACAATGGTGATGATGATGCTAGAATGTGGGATAAGTTGGATCTTCTGCTGTAGTGTGTATACAGAACTTGAAATGTTAGCTGTATTTTTACAGTTAAGTTTTCATGTTGAAGCAATTCTTACATCCATCCCACCTATAGTATAGTGTAGTATCTGAGAGTTCTGGATTCAAATCCATTTTCAGTCCTGAAGCTCATTGTTTGGCTTGATAAGTCATAACCTTTCAACGTAACTGAGAATACTTGTGAGGTTAGTTAAAATCATATTTTAACACACACACACATAAGATAAAATAAAAATTGATGACACTGAGCTCTTTGTAGGAAGAGCAGCATGCAAACTTGATAAAGCTACAGCTTAAATGTTATTCATTAGAATCCAAGGTTTGGGATACACCCCATAGTAGCAAATGTTTTCTTTCCACATGTTGGTTTAAGATAATTTGACAGAAAATCTAAATGGTAATATGCTTTGTAATGATTATAAAGATATAATAAACTGAGTAACTGGCAACTTGCTTTCCTTTTGATCATTATTTAAATCTACCTGAAGGTGCTTGCATTCCTGTTTGATGAGAGGGCTGTCCTGTCTTTCTCGTTTTGGCAGTGTAAAGTACTTCTGCACCCTCAACGTATCAGTACAGATTAACCTACGGATGGAATTCTCTGCTGTGTCTGCAAGGAAAAAGAAATTGTAGTTGTTGTGCCCTGTTTGTCTCTTGCATTGAATAAAAGCTCTGGTTTTGAAGAGACACTTGTAGTGTCAAGTATGCCTGGCTCAAAAGTGAACTCAGTCACCAGTTGAGGGGTGGGGGTCAGCAATCACTGCTGGTATCCCCCTCTTCTAGCTTAACACCAAAGCATGGCTGGGTGGAAGAAGTCCTTAAATTCTGAGGGGATATGTTGTAATACTTTGTCAGCAAGTTAGTGATCAACTACTAGTGTGAACAATGTTTTATTTATTTTATTTATTTAAGATGTTTCTGTATCCTCTCCCAGCCCACAAAGGCTCCTGAGGCAATGAATAAATAAAAACAATTAAAATAGTACAAAGATAAAAAGGTTTTTGAAAATGCTGTCTAAAAACTTTTAAAAGTAGCCAGAAAAGAATCCTAAAATACAATTTCACAGCACTTGAAACAGAGCAGTTTTCAAACATCGAAGGCTGTAAAGTGCTTGTCTCCTCTCTTCATGCTTTTGGAAGATCACGAAGTGTCAGGAGGTGGGCCAACCTGGTGGATCTCAAATTGAAGGTGCCATCTCATGTTAGCATTCAGTCACATTAAGTGTGAAAACTGCTTGCAGAGCAGAATCGTAGCATGTGCCTTGACTTGCTTTTTTTTGTTTGTCAACAGTGTCCTAACTTACCTTTTGCTGCTGCTATAATTAGATATACTTTGTAGTAATCTGTTGTTGTCGCTGTTGTCGCTGCTGTGCTGCTGTTGCTGTTACGACTTTGTTCTTTAGCCTGAGGAAGTTGTCTGGAAGTGATTTAAAAGAGTCCCCCCCCGCAATGGACTGAGAAGAAGAAAAATCTCACCAAGAGGTCCTCCCCCCTTGTTTTTCCCCTTGCTCCTTTCTCATGATGCTCAGTGCGTGTTCTGGGTAGAACTTAGTCCAAATCAATAACATAACTCCCAGAACCCTACAGGCACTGTCCAAGTTGGCTGGGGAATTCTGGAAGTGATAGGCTTAAAAAAAATGTTTACAAGTTCCAGGTCTGAACTATGTAGTACGTGAAAAGAGTGTTGCTGCTCTTATTTAAGTGAGCTCTGTTCTATCATGTTCAGATTCTTCTGATGTTATATGCTCCCTGCAGTGTTAAAGCAGCATGAGCATCCTATATTTTATTGTCCTATTTTCAGTGACTTTCACTTTTTTACTAAGTTGTACCAGCACGGTAGTATAAGCTAGGGCTGAGGAACCTCTGGCTGTTCAGATGTTGGCTTTGTGCTCTAGTTCCTATCAGCTCTTGCCAGCCTGACCAGTGGCCTGAAATGTTGAGAATGGTAGTTCATCACCCTCTGGAGAACCACAGGTTCCCCAGCCCTGCTAGAGGTACTCAGTAAACAATAAATCCATAATTATCTGGGTTTTTTCTTCAGAAGCCTTTGCAATAATGGCGTGGGATTTGTTTTTTCTTGACTGAAGTTGTGGATATCTGTCTACTGACATGGTCCAAGTGCTGCTTCACCATAAGCTGCAGGACTTCAACATGAGAGCCATTGTGGCCTAGTGCTTTGAGTGGACTAGTACACTAAGAGATCCAGGTTCAGATGTCTGCTCAACCATGGAAAGCTCCTGGGTCACTTGGGCAAATTACACTCTCTCAGCCTCAGAGGAAGGCAAAGGCAAACATTCTCTGAACAAATTCTGCCAAGAAAACCCCATGATAGATTCACCTTAGGGTTTCCATAAATCAGAAATGACTTGAAGGCAAAAACCACAATAACAACAGGTCTTCAACATGCCTGTAAAGTTGTCTGGTGACAATTTAGGTGGCCAGAACCTGTATCCAGAACTGAATGCTGGGTTCTAGAAAAGAGCACCACAGCTTAGAGAATCTTGCTCTGTCCTGTGGTATTTGAGGCATCTCCTGTAGTTCACATGTGATCTTGGTCTTTGCAAAATCCCCAGGAGTTAGGAAAAAAATGTGCAAAACTTGCTGTTTATGTGACTTATTTTTGTGCATAAATATTTGGAGAAAGCAATTTGCAACTGTGTGACTTTTCAGTATATTCAAAGCCCTGGTAGCCTTCTGAATCTGTGCTCTTAGATACAGCCTTCATTCGTGTGTATTTTGAAGAGCAGTTTGAAAGAGGAAAGCATCCTTGCTGATAAAACTGCTTGCTGTTTCCATTTCAGGAAAGCCCCACAGCATTGGCAACTCTGAACGGATTCAGCTCTCAGGAATGTACAATGTTAGAAAAGGGAAAATGCATTTGCCGGTCAACAGATGGACAAGACGCCAAGTTATCCTTTGTGGAACGTGCCTAATTGTATCATCGGTGAAAGAAAGCCAGACTGGAAAGATGCATGTGCTCCCCTTAATCGGCGGAAAGGCAAGTCAAACATTCCACTTCTCTGTAAATATGAAAAAGTGCCTGATGTTGCTCCAGCATAGAAAAATGGATCATTAAAAAAAAGAAAGAAAGAAAATTACAGTGTGCCCTCCTTACTTGTGACCTCTGGATCCGTGATTTTGAGCAACCACAGAGTGTTGTGTCCTGTACCTAAAATGACAATGAGGTGCACATGGTCACACTGATGCCTCCTTCTGCATGTTGCTGCCATTTAATATAATAGGATACAAACATTTGCAATTTCCAGTATTCATGGAAGTTTCTGGAATGGAATGGCCCATATATACAGAGGGCCCACTGCATAATCAAAGAGTTGTTCCATGTTGGGCTTAACTCAGGGAGTGAGTGGAAGTAACTATGTATATCTCCACTTGTTTACAAAGAAGTATGGTGGTGTGGGAAACCTCCCTCCCCAGTAATTTTGGACTGTAACTCCCACAATTCCTTTCCATTAGCCATGCTAGCTTGGGCTTCTGGGAGTTGAAGTCCAAACCACCTGGAAGGCTAAGCTTTTGAGATGTTTCATCATAATTTGTGAGCTGTTTCTAAAGGCATGTTCATTTTACCTTCCCATTTACTCCCTCCATAACAGATTCCTTGTACAACAAGGGGTAGGTTGGAATCGGTGTAACTGTATTGCCCTCCAAAACCAAGATGTTTGACATCAGTTGATGGACTAGGAGCTTGAGCTGTGCGTGGATCTAGCAGGTGCTCGGCCAGGAGCTTGGAGGGCAAGTGTGCAAAAGGATAAGAGGCTTCTTGTTGCCAGCTATCATTGATACTCTTACTCTTTTTTATCCTGAAAGAGGTTGTGGGGTCTAAGGATGTGCAGGCTAAGATCCCACTTAAGAGGTGATGGAGCAGGCATCTATACCAGTGTTTTTCCACTGGTTTCCCTTGCCACTGGCTCCATAATTCCAGCTTGAAGATACTAGAGTGGACATCTGTGGCTGGGGTGGTGGTGGTGAAGGAAAGGAGAGCTCTTGAGCACCAGCAGCCTGCAGTTGCAGAGTCTGGTGTTCTTGTTGGGAATCCAGGGTGTGGATGGCTCTTCATAGAATCATAGAATCATAGAAATGTAGAGTTGGAAGAGACCACACGGGCCATCCAGTCCAACCCTCTGCTATGCAGGAACATCCTCAAAGCATTCCCAACAGATGGCCATCTAGCCTCTGCTTAAAAACCTCCAAGGAAGGAGACTCCACTACACTCCGAGGCAGCATATTCCACTGCCGGAAGCTGTGTGACTGCAGCTGAATGGTTCCTAAGAGCGCCCTCCCCTGCTGGGCAGTGCTCAAACTCTTAAGCAGGGATAGGGAAGATTTGGCCCCCCAAATGTTGATGAAACTACTGCTCCCATCATACATGACCACTGACCAGGCTGACTCCAGTTGGTAGAGACTGGATTCATCAACATTTGGGAGGTCAAATATCCCCCAGCCCAACTCTAAAGCAGCCTCCCCAACCCTGGTTTCTTCTTGATACTTGTGGATTTTAGGACCCATTGGTCCCTGCCATTATGACCAGTGGTGTAGAATGCTGGGTGTTGTAACCTAAAATACCTGTCTGGGACTAGATTGAGGAAAACTGTTCTGCAAAATTAGTCATAAGTTTGTGTTAGGATTCATAAGGTACCTCTATAATGTTATCCACTGTGTGCCCATGACAGTGAAGCAGCTGTGTTGCTCCCCATATTCACCACTGCAGTGGGCTTATAGGTCTAAATACACTAAAGACATCAGATCCAACTGATCTTGGAACCTGAGGAGGGTCAGCTTGGTTAAAATTTGGATGGGAGACTGCCAGTGAATACCAGGTGCTGTAGGCTATATTTCAGAGAAGGGAACTGTCAAAACCAAGTCTGAGTATTCCTTGCCTAAGGCCATTTCTGCACTAGACTGTTATAGTCCTGTTATTCTACTTTCAACATCCTATGGAATCCTGGGGTTTGCAGTTTAGGGAGGGACCTCAAAGGGAGGCCTCAAAAGCCCATCCCTAAACTGCAAATCCCAGAATTCCATAAGATGTCGAAAGTGGAATAATAGCACTATAACAGTCTAGTCTGGAAATGGCCTAAGAAAACCCTTTGAAATTAATGGAGTCCCCATAAGTTGACAGGCAACGTGAAGGTGCACGCGCGCACACACACACGCACACACACACACACACAGTAGTTTTGCTTGTTAGAGGAAGAACCGTATGTTTATTAGTGATTCAGTTTAGCTGTTGAAGTACTGTGAAATTGTAATGCCCTTGCTGAAAGAATGCTTTGGGTTTGTTTTTTTTTCCTTCACTCAGCAAATGGGCAATTGCATGTGTTCCCAGGGCAAAAAGTAGCGTGGTCCAGAGGGTTGTGAGGGTAGATCTTTCAGTCACTGTTGAATTAGAGTATTTTTGTGTTATGCATGGAAAGAATTGGATGAAATCAAAGGGTTAAATTAAAGAGGTTGTTATTAAAAAATAAAAGAAACTTTGTTTTTAGTCTTTGTAAGCTGCCTTGGGTCCCATGCCAGGAGAAAGGTGGCATATAAGTAGAACTAAGGGACTTGCGCTATATTTGTCCCACTGTCTGACGCTGTTTCTTTCCTGGAATCTTGCTGGGGACTGGCACTGATCCGTGGACCACTACATTTTTACATGGTCAAACACAAACTTTCTTGCTTGGGTAGCAGCCCTATATTCTTTGAACGTGTAGCTCTGCCCTTACTCTTCATGATGTGTTTGTGTGTGTGTGTGTGTGTGTGTGTAGTGTCTAGGAGTTCTGTGGCTGACAAAGTAATTCTTGTAGGCTACAGGCAGATGGTGTTTTTATTGTTGGGCAAATTCTCTAGAATGCACGTTGCTTTTGAGTCTTCCTTGGAAATTATGAGGAAATTTTGCTCTGTGGCGAAGTAAGCTTAGGTTCTTGTGGTTTTTGTGTGTTCTTGATTTAGGCAGAAAATTCTCCAGTGTAAGAAAGCTTGATCACAGAGGCATGTATGTCTTCCACTAATTCTTACTATTAAACAGGGGAAATGCCACTTGGTATTCAAGTGGTGGGAGAAGCAGCTAACAGACACTGCTTCAGTATTACAGTTTTTTTGAAATGAGGTATCTTTCAACAGACACATGGAGTACTAGGAGTTTCTAAGGTATCTTGCAGAAGAACTTGGCTGTGTGCTTTCAGATGTGGCCTGCTAAGACTGTTAGCTTGACAGGAGAATCCTGTCTATGTTTACATGGAGGTGAGCTCTGTTGTAACTAGCGGGGCTTACTTCTAGGTAAGTGTACATAGGATTGTACCCTGATTTGTTCCAGAGACTTAACATATTTTTTAGTTCTGAGGATCTTTGAAAACTTGCTTACCTCTACCAGTGTAATTGGACAAAAACAATTTGAACTATTCAGTATATTGTTTTAGCTTGCTTTGACTCATACAAAACAACCACTGTGGGACCCCGTAACTTCAAACCCTTTTAAAAATTGCACACATGTGGTTTTGTTACCCTGGCAGCCTTTTATCTGTTTGATTCTCTTTTAATCGGGTTTGTAGTTAATCAGCACTTCAGAGGCTGATAGCCTGTTTTAGAAATTATACTAACATACCCTCTGTTCTCTCCTCCCCCACTCCCACACCCCCAAATACAGGTTGAAGAAGTTAAAAAGCACCAGCACTGTTTAGCATTTACTTCCTCTGGACCTCAGAGCCAGAGTTACTACATCTGTTTTGACACATTCACTGAATACTTACGGTGGCTTCGGCAAGCTTCAAAGGTAGAGGCTATAGATTCTTCACTGTCTTTTAATTATGCAGAATATCCATTCTCCTGTACAAAACAACCAACTTTATTGACAAAATGAATGTGGAGCAGGCAGTTCTGAGTATCTGTTGAACAATGCTATTATATTAAAGATGATGAATGAGGCACAAAGAGAGAGGGAGGGAGGGAGAGAGAGAGTATTTTTCTAAAGCTTCTCAGTAAGGACATGGCAGGCATAACTCATAAAGATACTCAGAAGGTAAATATCCAGTTGTTTTGGATGTCAGCTCATACAATCCCTGCTAGTCCGTTACAGATAGGGAAGACCAAAACGTCTGAAGGATCTACTTTTTCTCCAGCCCAGCTTTACCTTATAAACTGTTTCTAGCTAGGCAGATATGTATAACCGTGACTGTAACTCAGCCAGTCACTCAATTATTATCTCTGTCTCTAAAATCCCCTGATGCCCCATTTAAAAAGTGTGTGATTTTGGGGAGGGGGGAATCACCCAAAAATTGTACCCCAAACCCTTCCAAATGTGTGCAAACATGCAAAAAAAACAAACAAAAAAAAACCTCACTCCAAACTCTCTTGGAACTCCTTCACCCCCTCTCGGATGTCTTCTATTCCCTTTGCTTTTCCTTCAGAATGGTGACCCAACTTCACTTCTGTTTGCTATTTCGAAGGAGAAACAGAAGGAAAGGAAATAATTTTTTTAAATGTATTTGGGGAAGTACAGTTTGCATGGGATCAGGAGTGGAAAATTGGCTTCTGATCCCTGTATAGTTGCTTACCCCTCATCTAAAAAGAGTGTTGCATTCATGCAAATTTGCTTTCAGGAGTAGTATCTGTCAGTGTGGCTTTGCACTCAGTTATACAGTGCTTACTCTCTATCCCTGTGTGCTCATGCTGTGTTGCATACATGCTTTATACTGGGGGGTGGAGAACTCCAAATGTGGCTGGATTTCAGCTCTGTGTAGCCCTGTGTAGCCAGCACAGCCAGTGGTGAAGGATGATTGGAATGGCAGTCCAGTAACAGCTGGAAGGCCACTTCTGTCTGTCTGTCTGTCTACCTATCATCTGTTTGAGTTTATGTATTTCTTTTCTTCTTCTTCTTCTTCTTCTTCTTCTTTCTTCTTCTTCTTCTTCTTCTTCTTCTTCTTCTTTTTCTTTTTTTTTTGCTGGCAATTTAGAATAATTTAAAATAGAAGTTTAGCTTGCACAGTTGAAAAGCAGTTATACTTTAAAAGAACAACAAGAACACTTAAACAACAGTTTGTTTGCATTTTAAAAGCTGTTTTTCTTTTTGACTCTAAGGTGACCCTATCATGAAGTTTTCTTGGCAATTGTTGTTCAGAAGGGGTTTTGCCTTTGCTTTTGCCTTCCTCTAAGGCTAAGAGAGTGTGACTTGCCCAAGGTCACCCAAGAGGGGATATGAACTTTGGTCTCCAAAGTTGTATTTCAGTGCTCAAACCATTTCACCACAGTGCCCCTTTTTAAAAGTACATAGATTAAAAACAGTTTAAAACACAATTAAAATATAGTGGACAAAATACAAGATAAAAACGTGCAAGATAACTTCTAAAACACTTCTGCCATGTGAATAAAAACCAAGGGCCTGCCTAAATAGAAGACTTTCTCTGCTTTTCTGCTCTCTTCCACTGGCAGAAGAGAGCTGGTGGTGATTCACAGCTTGTACCCCACCCCTGCTTCATATGGCTCAAATTGGGATGTATTCTTTACACATCCTTGCAACTTCACTGTAGTTGGAATAGACTATAAAATTAGCTGTACCTTTCAGATAACAAGGAAATGCCTAGCCTTGTGTTTTTGTACTACTAGAAGCTCTCACTGTGTGCTCCAGAACATGTCGATGTGTTTGAACACACACCCTCCATGGTGGTAGTTAGCTGCTCTAATATGACTCATAGGCATGTCTGAATGTTTTCTTTTTCTCCTAGTTTCTCATCCCTTCTTTTTTTGCTTTATTTTTCTTCCTTGTAAGCCAAAGAGGAGATTGACGTGGTACCAAGTTCCTCAGCCACCCGTGAGATTCCTTTTTGCTTCCCTTCTCCCCTCAGTGTTGGAGTCTGTTGTATTGTAACCATGCAGTATGAATGAACCTGTGCATTAGTTCTGGTTGTCCTCTTTCTGAGAGTTCAGTTCTCTTATGATTTCCAACATGTTGTCTCAGAAATTAAGGCAGATCTAAATGAAGGGAAAGTGGCATAAGACAATAAAGTTTAGGAGCATGAAGAGAATGGCTGAAGTGTTATTTTTCCTTTTAATTACTGATTGCATAATGTTACTTTATGCCATTCTATGCCTTCTCTTTTTCTTTGTTCAGCTGTGTTCGGAAAGTTGCCAGAATAAACCCATCTTTAAAAGTGATTTTATGATTACATTACATTACATTAAATGTAATGTAATCATAGTGACATCTTTTTTGTGGATGCTGATAGAATATAAACTTGGAAACTGTAATCCAGAAATAAGATGATTAAACAGTTAAAAACTACTTGGTGGTATAGAAATACATGCACTCCCTGTGATTTTTGGAAGATATTTACTTTGTAAGCAAAAAAAAACACATTTATTTTAAGAACAGATTTGTGTAGTATATCTTCCCAGTTCCCTTATCCCCTTGCCTGACAGAATTCTCCATTCAAACTGATTTGTGCAAACAGAGGGTGGATTTTTCCTAGTGATTACTTGTTTCTTTGTATGTATGAGTGCTTGGTAAGTTTCTGTCTCCCCCAGCCTGACAATACTGAGAAAATATTCTGCTTATATAGAATTGGTTGCTTAAAAGATTAATGAGAATGCGCATGAAGTACTTTTGAATATGAAGCCATCGTCTGAGGCAAAGCAGTAATAAGTAACTCAAAGATGGTGGAGGTGAAAACTCGTTCCGTGATCCCTTGGCTTATACTTTTTCAGCCATTTCAGTACCCTCCACCAAAGTACACCACCAACAAAGCTGTCTTCGTCTGCCCACTTTAGGGAGAGTGTGGAACCATCTTACATTTTCCCCTGCTTCTGAAAAGCATTTGAGTCCTAATGCCAAAAAGTGATTCTCCCAATAACTTGATCCCACTGATTGATGGATGAGGAAGATGCCTTGCTTTACCTTCTTAATGATTACCTTAAAATGCCAGTTCTACACAGTGGAGGGCCTTGAGTCCTCATCCAGAATCACTTGACCAGTAACCATAACAGTAACCAGTGTGGTCATCTTCTCATCATGCCTCTGGTCCCATCCTTGAGGTCAGGGACAGATATTTAGAATTTTCAACCACAGTGCCTCACCAGACTACAAGCCCAAGGATTTCATAAAGATGCAGCTCCAGGAGTTGAAGTGGGATCCTATAAACTCTCATGTGAAAGGGCACCAGGTCTCATTTCCCAGAACAGAATGATAAATAACATAGTAAGAGCTAATATCCCTTTATGATGCTGTTTTTTCAAACAGGAAATCATTAGCTGTGCAGCCTGCCTTGCCTGCTATCACATGTCTTGCACATCTATGTAATATATGCCTGCGTTAAATTCTGAACTCTTTTATCTAAGATAATTGATGAGTGATATTTCACATGGTTATTCAGATCTGAGATAACCAAGGATGCAGGCTGATTCATAAATTACCTGGAGCTATGTGAGATCTATTCATGGGTTTTTTTAAACACTGCTTCACTGAACTAGAAGCATCATGGGTAGGATGGGGTGATGACATGATTTCACTGTTCCCCCATAGCTTGCCTCTCCTAACTGGGTGACCTTCAGAGAGTGAAGAACTATGCTGAAGGCCTTGTCCATAGCGTACCCGGTTATAAATGATCAAAAATGATAGGACAACGAACCACAAGGAAATAACTGTGTGGAAGCCGAATCAGCCCTCAGGCCCTTTTGAATCAGTCAAGTGCATTCATGTTACACCATTGTAGTGCTGTGATTCCCCTTTAAACTGCCTGGTTCTATCCTAATTGAATCCCAGGATTTATAGTTTAGGGAGGGGCATTTGGAATTCTCTGCCAAAGATCACTAGTGCTCCACCAAACTACAAATCCTGGGAATCCCTAGGATGCAGTTAAGTGGGATCATAGTGCTATAATTATATAATGTGAAAGGGCCCCTCATCCTTGTTTGAGAGAGAAGTACATTTTTTTAAACACCTTTATAATGAAAGAAGAATTCTTTCACCTTTTTCCAGACTTCATCCTTTAGCTGAGTGTGTGATGACGATGTTATACAGACTGGAAACTGGAGGGAACTTAAGCAATTTGTTTATTCCTTGTGACTGTCATTGATTTAATAGTTACTTCTGTTGTCCAGATGTAAACATGTTGTTATTCTTACACAGGCTATGCTACCAGCAACTTCTCCACTGTTTTCTTTGCTTCATGTTGGCTTGAAAAAAAAAAGAGTTACTTGTGTTAAAGGTTATGATGACCCTGATCTGTCATTTTTACCAGTTTATTGAGCATACAAACAACTCCTCTGCTGAGGAGAGAAATCGTTCACCTTCATGCTTGAGAATATTAATGCACTGCAGTCTGAAGAGAGCCCACCCAAGGGTAAAATGTTTCATACTTGGGCAGGAGTATAACATTAACACGATCACAGGTTGAGAAGAACAGTTCATCTGGTTTGCTAATTCTAATAAAATATTTGAGGAAGGGTTGTCTCTGAGAGAGTAGCGGATAGGACTTTACTTGCTGGTTTCCTTTTGCCTCTGCTAAAAAGTTGTATTCCTAAATTACACACTAGATCAGAGTTACTTAAATGTTAAGGTTGTGATAGGAGTGGTTCTGCAGTTGCAGCAATGCTGATATTTAGAGATCTTTCAGATTTTTTACCTTAGGAAGGAGGCTAAGTTATAGTCTTGAGATGGGATGACAGTTCCTTATACACTCCTTTTCACTTATCTTTTTCAAAACTTAGCTAAAAACACAGCTGAAAAAATCCATGAAACATTGCCAGACATTCTGATGCAATATTTATTTATACAATATTTATACAATGTTTTCTTTATTCTTCCTTTGATAGTAATTCAAGGTCCTTCTTGGTGCAACTTCTTAAAAAATACATTACATGACTAGGGCCTTTTGTCCTGCCTAGACACAGTAGGGTGTTTTTTTGTTTTGTTTTTGAAACTCTCTATATATGTCTTTTTTTCCAGCTTGGGGCATGTACTGCATCCCTGACATATTTTGAAATTTTCTTAAATCTCTAGCACCCTTTGAATCTGAGGTCGCTCATTCTGTGATGTTTTTATTCCTCATTGTTAATATAGTGTCTTGAAATAGTTTCCTTCAAGATTGAAGTTCTGTAATGCTAATAATTGGTTTTGCCAGTTGAGTTTGAGTCAAATGATAATTGATAGTGCAAAACAATAGTGTCGGTAAATACAATGAGGTTGTATTCATTCCCTTAAATTTATCGCCTGCTTTGGTTTCCTAGCCTGAAAAATGGAGGTAGCAAAACTGGTATTTGCTGACATTTTTGTTATAGTTTCCCTGAGTATTCAGGAAGAAAAGAAGAGTTGAAACTGGGATGTTTTAAGAGTCGTTGTAAGGTTTTTTTGTGCAAGACTGTCAAGTTCTGATGTCAGAAGAATTAATTTGACAATACAAGGTCGTGCATATGTTCCTATCAACTTGTAATTTTCTGCTTGGTTTGCTTTCATGTATGTATCTTAAAGTAATGCTGACAAGCCAGCTACCCTCATTTAAAAATTCCAAGTTGATGTTGCAGTTAGACTATCTTAAGTAAGCCTGTTAGTTTAAGTACTCAAGTACTGTATGTTGCTACCTGAAATCTATTGTAAGTAATGCCCCAAAACTTCAAGCGTTCATCTTGGACCAGGAATACCTGTATTTAGTTTTCCACATGGCCATGAATTTTCTAAGTTGACTCAGTTTGATAGTTGTTGGCCCAGTTCAGACATGCTTAATGTGCAGGTCTCAGATTTGTGTATTCCCTTTTTCTCCATCATGGCCATAAAGGAGAAGAGCTTCAAAGCTTTTTTTCTGTTCTTGGAAGTTTCTAGTCTAGTTTAGATTAGCTGCAATTTGCCATGTCTTTCCATGTGACAACGTGAGGTTAATGCTAACTATAGTTTATTTGAACAAAACCAGCTTTGTGAACCATTGATTATGCAGCTGACTTCTTTGAACATCTAACCACTGATATTCAACACAAGTGAGAGTTTGAAGGATGGTTAATTGAATTAGAAAGTATTCAGACCTTTCAGGATGCAAGACAAAATGGGCTAACACTTGAGGGACATGAGTGGGACATGTGGCCCACCAGATCCTGTTTTATTGCAAGTCTCATCAGTCCTAGCCAGTGAAAACGGATCATGGGAGTTTCAGTTTCATGGCATAGAAGCAGCTTCACTTTCCCCATCCCTGTTTTTGAGGGTGAAGGGAAATGGTTTTAAAATCCTAATATGTTACAGGGTTCCGTACTTGGAATGCAAGCTAGTTTGAATTGCTTTCTTACCCTTTTCATCTTTCAGCTATCAGTCTTGGCATAATGCTATTTCTTTTTCCAATTCCTCTTGACTTAAAATAGTGCCAGTAAACTCAGTGTAGTGTTAGAAATGTCGCTTTCTTAAGACCTACACAGTTGGCAGTTTTCCACCCATTTACTAGCAATATGCATCTAAATTTAACTTTCTGTTAAAAATGTCACCTTCTTAGGGCCTGCCTGATTGTTGGCAGTGTTATACACTCTTTGAAATCTTTGAGCCTTCCAGCAGTAGTTGGAGGTGGGGATTTCTTCCACAAATTTAACACGTGCCTCAATTTTCACTATGCTACTCCAAGTTTGGCTTTAGGATTGGTTTAGAATTTTAGTGGTGAGGCTCACCCATTACATCATCAACTACCAGGGCTGGTCCAAGTAGCAGATGCCACCCCCCTCAATGCACATAGTTTCCAAGGATAGTCAATTTATTTTGGCACCTGAGGCCTAAAATTCCAGTAATACATGTCCTCATCCCTGACAGCAAAATGTTGTTGTTGTTGTTGTTATTGTTGAGTGTTGTTGGGTGACCCTGGTTTCGCGGACTGTTGTGTAACATTCATACCACTACACCATGCTGGCTGTAGTAAAATACAGTGATAACAGTATAGTGATAACAAAATAGATGACTTAACAATTTGGTGCCTTATCATATCATCCCCAATCCACGACTTGACGCATCTGCTCCACTGTCTAATTATAAGGCAACCCCCATCAGCTATAAAATAACAGGTCCACAGTGTTTTGATCAAGGACTTTTTTAAAAATCTTATTTATCAAATAAAAAGTGGTTTCCTGATTTGGTGACACGTTTTTAAAATGATAGATATTTAAAAATATGGGTAACATTTGCTGTCTTTAGGAAAGAAATTTCTTTCCTTCTTACATATTGGCAATAATTCCTCTCCTAGAATGGTACAGCATATGGTCACACCGTCTTCTAAAAAAATATTCTTCCCTTTCAGAACTACTGTGGTGTTCATATGCACGTTTATTCAGTTGGAATTAATAAGATTATCTTTAATTGGTCACATTGTTGAAAAATTCTAATTTCATAAAGCTTGGGTGTTAGTTGTATTTATTTATTACGTGTACATCTCATATTTCCACTGGAAATGGTGCCTAAGATGGCTTACAATAAAAGTGCAAACAAAATACAGATTGAAATCTAAATACACTCACAAAAATTGTACATCATCTTTGAATGTCTCAATGCCCAGCAATGAAAGCACTCCCTCATTTTAACTGGTAATGAGGACTGTTTGTTCTTGTCCATATTAAAAATTTTAGAATAGGCTGATTAGTTCAGTCCTTTGATAGTTGTCTTTTGAATAGTACATGAATAATGTATCATGTTTTTGTACAAAACCAAGCAATATCGAGTTCTGAGAGTGCTGAAATAGGAGGACTAAACAGTAATAAATTAACATTCAGCTTATATCATGTGTGATCACACATAGTGATTGAACACACATATTTCACTGTATATATATATTACATTTGAGGTGGTTGTATGTGCAACAGTCTACACATAGCTGATATCCAGTGTGAAAACTTGCTGCTAATTTCCAAGGCATAACTGGGAAGAAGTCCAGGAAATAACTGTGTGTAACGACACAATCCAGAATCCACAAAACAGGGATATCTTTTTAGGCCAAATAAAAAGCACAAAATACATTAGGCAAAAATGTAGGCCTATGACTGTTAACTTTCTCACTAACTTTCTCACTTTTCTTCTCTTGTATGATTTTTTTAGCATCTGTGAAGCTTCGAAAATACTTGCATTATGTATTTTGTGGTTTTTAATTGGTCCCCCCCCAAAAAAAAAGTTGTGTGGATTTTGTATTTTGTTGTATTTTGGTGCATGGCCAACACAGCTGCTCCTGAATGTTTTCTGTGTGTTAGAATGTATGGCAGAATGATTAGGAGAAATGGCACCTGAGAGCAATAGGCAGAAATTCATGATCGTTGGAGTGTTTGTGGCCATAGTGGTGGTGGTGTTAGTCACTTCCCTTCACGTGCAAAGTGGTTCTCCTTTACATTTCATCTGGTTTGCTTTTTTATAACATACAGAATGGATACCCAGATGTAACAGAATGTAGCAGTTGCAAACTGTAGAGAAGAGGCAGGGCGAAGAACTGAGAGTTTACAAAGCCTAAGGGCGTTTTTCACATAAGACACTAAAAACGCTATTTTAATGTAGCTGTCTATAATACAAATGAAAAATGCCCTTTAGCTAGAAATGCACGTTTGACTTCAATGCATATTTTGTTTTCCAACCTTTGTTTCATTTTGGGGGTTTTCCCTTAAGTTTCAGTCCCATTTGGAATCCTAGTTTACCCACATTTGCACTTACTCATGAATAGGTGTGATAGGTCTCTCTTTTTGTGGTGTGTGAAAATGCTTTGTCTTGGTGGTAAAGGTTTTATAGTTATGTGAATTGTTGCTCATGTTCACATGCTTCTTTTTAAAGCTAATATGCATTCTGTTCTCCTTTTCACCAGTAATCTTTGCTGTTTCAAAACCCTTTATATCTTTAAAAACTGTGGTTGTGAGTATAGGCTGAGCCTCTCTGGAAGTCTGCGGTTGAAATCTCTCTTCAGTCATTAATTCAGTGGCCCAGTTCTGATGGAACAATTTCAATCACTTAAATAATGCTTTTTCTGTCAGGGAACAAATCAGATGCTTGTGCACTCTTTCCCTTGTGTGTCTCCATCCTTAGCCATGTCTGGACCAAGAAGCTGTAGCATAAAATCTCTGTTCAGACTGGGATATGATCCTGGTCTTCAATTGCAGGGAACCCTTAATCTCTAGTTTCCTGATTCAGATGGTGAAGAAAAATGAAGACAGGTCTGTGGAGTGAGGAGGGAGCACGTAGCTTACTCAACCCAAGATTGTTATTTCTAAACTGAGGCATTGAATTAATGAACATCTCTCTTCCCCAGAATTTTCTGTAGAAAGGGGAGTGTGCAGACATCAGACTGGTTGTAGAATTTCTGTCAACGAGAGCATTGTACAAAAGATATAAGCCTGAAAATTAATAAATTCTGAATCTTGGAGATACCTAAACAAAATAGAACTTACAGTCCTTCCCCACACAGAAATGTGTTTCTTCTTCGTGGTCTCTGTGCCTCATACATTAGGAGCTTTCGCGCCTGCATGGTAGCGTTCGAAAGATTCGAGAGCTCAGTAGCTTGGTGGGAACCCCTCCCCCATTCCGGTATTGCGCATGCTCAGCCCGCCGAGCAACGGTCACTCCTCAGTTCTTTCTTGCCCCCTGTAGCGAACAGAAGGTTCTTCTCAGTGGCTTGTGCTTTTTCTTGGTTTTTCTCACATTTCAACTCAGATTTCGGCTTTTTTGGACTATCGGTTTTTGGATTGCAACTTGGCTTTGGTATTTGTCTTCTGCTTCTCATTTTCGACCTGGTTTTCGGTCTCCTGATGAACAGCTTTGGATTATGGGCTGGTTTCTGGAACTTCGAACCCCCGTTGTCTTTCCCCCTCTTCTCTTTAGATTCGTTGGTCTATATCGGCGCTCTTTAAAAGCTGCGTCTCCTGTGGACGGAAGGTCGCTCTTTCGGACAAATACCGCGGGTGCCTTTTTTGCTTGGGCAAAGGCCATAACGTCTAGGCCTGTCCTGTGTGTCAACAGTTTACTCGCCAGACCCTTCGCAACCGTTCGGCGAGACTTAAATCCCACTGTTGGGAGGAGTCCCTGCGATCACAGGAACAGACCGAGGCCTGCGTTGTGATGGCAGAAAAATCTGCTCGTCCAACGACCATTCCGTCGACGGTGTCGGCAGCTGCCACACCGTCCACTTCCTCGGTACCGGACTCGGTACCGACATTGCAGCTTCCGAGCATTCCAAAGCTATCGGCTCCTTCCGCTTGCGAGGAACCTGCGAGCTCGCGGGCCTCGACCTTCTCCAAGCACTTAACACTGGCCCAAAGAAGCGTCCTCCTACTCAGGACACCGCAGAGGAGAAGATAAAGAGAAGGAAGGAAAAGAGGCGCTCCTCTCCGAAGGAGGCTCGCCTCCCGACACCTCCACCTACCCAGCTCACTGGGGACCTGGAAGAGCATTCGGACCATCAGGAGGTCCTCGAGGTGTCCGACGAGGAGCAGGCTGTGGAGGCCCTGCCCTCTGAACCACCCGAGCTGACGGCTGCAGTTACCCTGCCAAGTCACCGTGTATCAGTCAACCGCCAGGAGGAGGCTGTGGTCCAACATCGGCCTTTGCCTAGTCACCGGCCAGCCTCTCGACGGAGCGAGTCCCGCTGTCCCGAGCAGAGAGCCAGGCCCCCATCCCAGCGACATCAGGAGATGTGCCTGGAGAGAGCCCACTCTGGGGACTCAGTGTACACCTCTGCCTCCTACCTTGGTAGGTATGGTCAGGAGCACCTCTGGCGCGAGCCACCGGGCTCTTACTACTCTTACTCTCCATCGTACCGGTACCGGTACCACCCGGATGTACGGTACTGGTCACCACGGCATCAATCCCACTCGCCCTCCAGGGAAGCCCATCGCTCCCACTACTAGAGGTTACCAAGCTGATTGCCTCACTGATCGATCTCGCTGCACCATTGGAGGTCTAGGGAGCCCTCCCCCTTACAGGGCAGTGTCACCTCCTCCGAGGACAACATCGACCGCGACGCGTACTGTGCCTCAGTCCATCTTGGCACAAGCGACGCCGGCAATGACATCGACGACACAGGTTGCCCACCGCCCTCGGCCCTCGGTGGCACCCCTCTAGGTCACGCAGATCCCGACCACGACATTGTCCACGGTACTGGTGCAGTCTACTGCTCCGACGGTGACCCTGGCTCTCCTCCCCCGCAAGCCATCTGCAGAGAAGTCGATGGAGAGATCTGCGACCCCGTCTTCGGAGTCGTATGAGTCCGACACCGCCTCTGAAGACTCAACTCCATCTTCCCATGAGTCACCTCCACTGGCTTTCAGGGAACCAGGACCAGAGTCGGCACCAGAGAACGTTCGGCAGTTTTCCGCCATCCTCCTCCGTATGGCAACAGCCCTTGGCCTAAAGGTTGCAGAACCGGCCCCAGTGGTGCACGACCCCGTCTTCCAATACCTGGAGACACGCCCACCATCCACTGCTCCTCTGCCTTTTCTGCCAACCTTGCTAGATGCCATGAAACAACCTTGGGCAAAGCCAGCCTCAGCTCAGCCGATCCCACATCGGCTTGAGCATCTTTACAAGACCCAGAGAGAGGATGCAGAGTTCCTTTTCAGTCATCCGACCCCGAACTCCATAGTGGTTGAATCGGCACAGACCAAGGGTGGTCACAAGCTCGACATCTTTGGCAGGCAGTTTTAGTCTGCATCCTCCCTGGTGGCCAGGACTCTAAACATGATGGCCTGCCTCGCGGCATACCATTGGAACCTCCTCGACTGGCTCGCCCTGCTCTTCACTAATCTCCCGGACGACTCCTGCGCTAGTGCCACACAGCTCTTCGGCAAGGCCGTGGCAGTCGTGAACCAACAGATCACCTCCTCGAGGCATGCCGTGGAGGCTACCGCGAGGGTGATGGTGGGTGCGGTTGCCCTTCGACAACATGCGTGGTTGCGATTGTCGGGCCTCCAGGAGGATAGCCGCAGGAGGATCGAGGACCTCCTGTTTGATGACCAAGGACTATTCCATACCTCAACGTATGAGGCTATGGACCATCTCGTCAAGGCCTGACTAACAGCGAAGAAGATGGGCATCAATCAACCGCCCCAGTCTCGCCGTAGCTTCGGCTCCCGGCCATCCTGGCGGAGATCCTCCTCCTCCTCTACATACCAACCGCGGCCTCCACGATCGACTGCATCCCGGCCGTCCACTTCATCTGCCTCACGGAGACCTCTTCATAGAAGCCCATCTTCCTTTTCTAGGAAGTCTTCGTTGGGGACGAAGTCCTGGTTTTGATGTGTTCTGCAGGTCACCACCGATACCAACCTTCACCCTCCCAGCAACCCTACAAGATCAGCCGAACTTGGCCAGACACCTCACCGACTGGCAGAAAGTCACTATGGACTCTTGGGTACTTACCATCGTCCGTCTTGGCTACGCCATAGAGTTTCAAGATATTCCACCACAAGGGTTCTATTACTCCACCCCAGCCAGCTCAGTACTGCTGGAAGAGATCCAGTCCCTTCTTCAAAAGGGAGCGATCGAGGAACTTCCCTCCTCAGCCAAGACCACCGGCTTCTTCTCGAAGTACTTCACCGTACCGAAGACAGACGGAACCCTGCGGCCTATCCTAGACCTCAGAGGGGTGAACGACTATATCCGCCCCAAGAGGTTCAAGATGGTCATGCTACCCTCGATCCTGCCTTTCCTTCGATGAGGCGACTGGTTCACCTCCATCGATCTTCGGGACGCTTACTTCCACATTCCCATTCGCCCGCAGCACAGACGATACTTACAGTTCGTGGTCGACGGTACCTGCTACCAGTACCGGGTGCTGCCGTTCGGCCTCTCGACCACGCCACGGGTCTTTACCAAGTGCACGGCCCCCGTGGTGTCGTTTCTGTGGACAAAGGGTGTCTCGATCTACCTCTGCCTCGACGATTGGCTCTTGGTGGCGTCCTGCAAACAGAAACTTTACAGGGACATACACCGGACTTTGACTCTTCTCACCCGTCTAGGACTCCAGGTCAACCCGAAGAAGTCCCACCTCGAGCCCACAAGGGTTCTCGACTTTATCGGGGCGACCCTGGACACGGTATCAGCAAGGGTGTACCTACCAATAGACTGGGTGCGGATGTTTCAAGGGGCAGCGTCTGCCGTCTTCCATGCCCTGATGGTAACAGCGAGGAGAATTCAACAGCTCCTCGGCTACATGGCCTTGATGACCACTGTGACCTACCTCTCCAGGCTTCACGCACGACCGCTTCAGCACTGGTTTGTCCGAGTCTTCGATCCACTCCTGGACGACCAGACACGTCACTACCATCTACCTCATCAGGTGCGCCAGTCCCTGCTGTGGTGGCAGTCTTACAGTCACCTCCTGTTGGGCATGCCATTCCAGGGGCAGAACCAGAAACTCACGGTAACGACGGATGCTTCCCTCTACGGGTGGGGAGCACACTGAGGCAACTTCAGAGTCCGCGGCTGATGGATCAGTCACTAGACTGCCCTCCATATCAATGTTCTCGAGCCGCTTGCAATCTCGAAGGCTCTACGGGCATTTCAACACCTCATCACAGGCCGCGCAGTGCTGATCCTCACAGACAACATGACGGCAGTCTGCTATGTCAACAGGCAAGGAGGGACTCATTCAACCACCCTCCTCAACATCGCCCTCGACCTCTGGGACTGGTGCGACTCGCTTCGGATCCAACCAGTGGCAGTTCACTTGGCCGGGCAGGAGAACACCACAACAGACGCCCTCAGCAGGGACACATCATGCCACCACGAGTGGTCCCTCTCCAGTGAGGCCTTCCAGATGGTTCGAGATCGATGGGGTGAACCGGCGGTTGACCTCTTCGCCACCAGCAAGAACATGAAGTGTCATCAGTACTGTTCAAGGACTGGCCGCGATTGCCACTCCGTCGGCGACACCTTCCAGTTCCGGTGGAACGAGGGATTCCTCTACGCGTTCCCTCTGTTCTCTCTGCTCGGCCGCGTGATATCAAAGATCCTCACGGACCGAGCAGACATCGTTCTCGTGGCACCGTACTGGCCAAGGCAGCATTGGTTCGGCCCCCTGTTCAAGGCTGCCCGTGGACGGACTCTCTGGTTTCCGACAGCACCGGACCTCCTCTCCCACTCCAACGGTCTTGTGCTTCATCCGGACCTGCCACTCCTGGCCCTCCATGCCTGGAGGATATCACCTTAGATGATCCTGTCATTGGCAACGTCCTCACCACGACCAGGAAGGAATCAACATGCCGCAACTACCACTACAAATGGCGGCATTTCTTTGCCTTTGCTGAGGAACGATGAGAGCTGGTATCTCCTGTCAACCTGCCTACCGTGCTCCACTTCCTACTACACCTTTGACAGCAGGGCCTGGTCTTCCCGACACTGAAGGTTTACCTTGCCACTATTGTGGCATACCAACCACCACGATCCCCATTGGCGGCTCTTTTCTGTCACGGTACAGTTTTTGAAGGGCCTGCAGCACCTCTACCCGCCGGTATTGCCGCCGCTATCACCGTGGTCACTATCGCAGCTGACGAGACCGCCCTTCAAACCCATGGCGACTGCAGATGACAGGCTGCTCGCCATGAAAACTGCCTTCTTGGTGGCTGTCACCTCTGCTAGGAGGGCGGGAGAGCTGACAGCCCTGCGATCTGATGAGCCATACCTCGTCTTCCATAGGGACAAAGTGGTCCTTCAGCCTGACGTTTCATTCCTGCCGAAGGTGGTGTCTGATTTCCACCTGAGTCATGACATCATCTTACCCGCCTTCTGCCCGGACCCGACTACACCTTTGGAGTGATCTCTCCACTCCTTGGATGTTCATCAGGCCTTGGCTTTCTAGAAGGACAGGACTGCCTCTTTCAGACAGGCCCCGCACCTCTTTGTGTGCTATGGCAGGCATCGAAGAGGCCACAAGGTGTCCACCCAGCGCTTTTCCAAATGGGTGGCCCAGACTATCCAGCTGGTGTACGAGCTCGCCAAGAAGCCTCTGCCAGCGTTCCTTCGGGCTCATTCCACCAGAGCCGTGGCAACATTTGCAGCCCTCCTGCGAGGAGTCGACCTGCAGGAACTCTGCTGTGTGGTGACCTGGTCCCAGCCATTGACCTTCGTGCACCACTACAGGCTAGACTGCCGGTCCTGTCGAGATGCTCGGTTTGAACGTGCTGTGCTGACTTCTGTTCTGTAGGACCTGACCCACCATCCTACCGGTAAGCTACACATTCTCCTAATGTATGAGGCACAGAGACCACGAAGAAGAAGAACAGGTTGCTTACCTGTGACTCTGGTTCTTCGAATGGTCATCTGTGCCCTCATACATGCCCGCTCATCCGTCCCCTCTTTTTCAGGTCCCTTTCTTCTCAGCGGACCAAGAACTGAGGAGTGACCGTTGCTCAGCGGACTGAGCATGCGCAGTACCGGCATGGAGGAGGGGTTCCCGCCAAGCTACTGAGCTCTCGAATCTTCTGGATGCTGCCGCGCAGGCGCAAAAGCTCCTAATGTATGAGGGCAAAGATGACCACTCGAAGAACTACAGTTACAGGTAAGCAACCTGTTCTTCTGGCTTCCTCAGGCAGTTTTCAGTTCTGAAGAGTAATGTATGGGAAATAATCTGTGTGCATGTGTGTTGTGTCTATGTCATTTTGTTACTGCGCTTGATAAAATAATTGAGAGTGAAAAATGCTTGCCACTCTACTGCAAATCACTTGAAGACCTACCAGTTTTCTGCCTATCTCTCTTTTAAAATACAGGTATTTTAATACTGCTATTAACTTGACAAAACTATTGTCATGTTTGCTAAAATAATATATATGGAGTCTATAAAGGAACTATATTAATTACCATGCTTTTGACCCTGATTATCTATTCTACTTTAAGCTTTTGGAATTAAGTTTCCCCCATCCACAACAATTCGGCTGGAGCTGTTAAGTTTTCTGAAGCACACAAAACTCCTGTCCACTTTCCGTGGGTACTCCTTGCAAAACCACGAGCATTTGCAATTCCTTTTTATTTCTGTCCAATTTAGATGTTATGTTTGATTGCACTCTCATTTTAGGCTTTAGAAAGCCACAGCAGTAAAAATGTCAAGTGAGTAGCATGGCTTTATTTGGTGCTGGAATGAATAGATGGAAGATCTGAAACCACCTTTTTTCTTTTTCTCCCTGCACTCAAGATAAGTTCTGCTGGTGTGCAGATTAGCAGACTTTCTTTTCTGGACCATTATTTGCATTACTCCCAAAAACTGGAATCCCTGTAGTAATAACCTGTTACATTCACTTGTTATGTATGAAGAAAGGATTCCTCTTGTCCTGCAGGTTTCTCTTTCAAGACTACTCTTTCCTGAGCTATCCTAGAATGTGGATTGACAACTTTTGGTCTCCAGATGTTTTGGACTATAGTGTCCACAATACCTTACTATTGGCCAAGCTTTAAGAGTCTGATGGGAGTTGTAGGCAAAAACTAAGGTTCCTCATACCTGCCATTGACTTTGCTTACCTGTACCTTTCATATTGCGATGTTAGCAAACTTAGATGGTTTTTCCCACGTATATAGTACTCATAATACATGAATGAGCATTCTTGTTTCACTTTATCTGTGTGCTTATTCCATTATATGTGGGTATTATATTAACAAGTGAGGCATTTGTTTGTAATGTCAAGCGCCATTACAGCCTGGGCTGTGACATTCCGTCTGTGGGTTTTGCCAGGTTTCTGCAGCAACACAATAACAAATGGCAAATGCAGCAAATTGCAACTCCAAAGGTCTTGTGAGTTATCAGGTCTCACTCCTTGCCCTCAGGTTAGAAGGTTCAAATGTGAAGGGAAAGCATATGGTACAGTCCTTCCTGGATAGTACAGCTTCAGATGGCTGGAGGGACAATACATGCTTGATTGTTGTCATTTGTAAAAGAAAATCTCTGCTTTCGGAAAGCTGGCTTTCAGATTTTCAGCTCTAAAAATTCCTCTTGTATGCTAATTCCGTATTTTCTTTAAAACCTCTAAGAAAGAAGGCTTCTTATGTTAAATGTCAGTACAGTTAAGATGACATCGTCTGAACTTGAACTGGAGTTGGCAAAATATTCTTCCCAGGCCATTTTTGCAGCCCTTGTCAAACTTCCCTGTTGTCCTCTCCAATTTTTGCCATGAAAAGGGACACACACATACACACACCTCCAATTTTTAGGTGAATGTCAAAGAACTGAACTAACCCAGCAGAGTCCTAGTTCTTCCTCTTTAGTCATAGCAATCTGTTAATTTTTTTACCTGCTCTGTGGCAAGGACTGAGTAGAGCAATGTGAGTTATGATGGTGTGTCCAGTATCTTTATTCCATCTATAGAGTATATTACTTTGCCATGATCACCACTGAGTTCTGAGTGCACAAGGTAATAGTGGTTTTGCAGCCTGATTGGTATGGCTAGAGCCAGCACATGAATTTTTAAGTAGTTGTCATTTGGTTGTTCGCAGTACTTGATCTGCTTCACTGTGGGTTCTTTTTCTGGGTATGGCAGCGGGCTGGGATGTTGTTCTGGCCTGACCTTTCCTGTAATATATGGTGGCATGGTCCTGACTCACTTCTTTTATAGTGTGTGTGTCTGTGTCTGTGTGTGTAGATATGTGAGGTTCCTTCTCAAAGGGGCATAAATCTAAATTAGACAACAGCAACAGTGGGGAAGGAATTGAGATATGGATAAGCAGGAGAAGACTATGTGATCATTCACACTTGCTTTGGATTTTTTTAAATTTAAAAAATCTTTATCTAAAGATCTCAGGGTGAGGTACAATCAAGTAACTCTAAAATATTTCAAACAGATCAAAACTATTCAACAGTTAAAATAAAACCTGCAAATTAAAATCTGTTCTGCTTCAATAAGATATAAGGATTAGGGAGGAAAAAGGCAATTATGGCTCTCCAGCAGTTTTTGACCTTAGAAAACCCAGTACTCATAACCAGTATAGCCACTGCCAAGTGATGATGGTGGTTGTAATTAAAAACACATTGAGGACCACAGTTGTCCAGTCCCAGACAGTGTGTGTGCGCACGCGCATGTGTGTGTGGGAGGGAGAGAGAGAGAGAGAGAGAGAGAACAAAAGACTTCTTGGAACAGTTGAGTCTTGAGGTGAGGCCTAATGGAACTAATGGAGATGAGACACCTCATCTGAGACACCTAGAGAGGCAGCCACAGGCATCACAAGCAGCAAGTCAGATGAGTGCTTTCAAGGAGCAGGTGGTGTTTAGATAGATTAGGATGGTTTGGGTGGAGGACAGAAGGTTCCTTGCAGAAATATGTGTGAATTTAAGTACAGCAGGATAAGAATTGTGGAACGAGCCGGTGTGGTATAGTGGTATGGACTAGGGTTGGACTAGGACTTTGGGAGACTAAAGTTTGAATCTCTGCTCAGTCATGGAAACCCACTGGGCGACCTTGGGCGAGTCTTATGCTCTCACCATCAGAGGAAGGTGATGGCAAGACCCTCGTGAACAAATCTTGCCAACAAAACCCATGATAGGTTTACTGTCTTGAAGACACACAGCAGCAACAACACTTAAGGAGGTCTCTGAAGATTAGAAAAAGAAGCTTGTACAGGTTCTGGAAGGAGAAGAGGAAGCCAGTGAGATTTAAGAAGTGCTGTCACATGGTCTGAATGGCAAGAACTTTCCTTCATCTGCTTTGTTTTCTGAGAATTGTAATGTTATACCTTTACTTTCATAATATTGCTTCAGTGGCTAGGACCCTATGGCCATCTAGGTATGGGACTCCCATTAGCCAACTCAAAAAGGCAAATGTTCAAATGCTAAACACCTGGAGTCTGACAGCATCTGAAAGGTCATAAGTTCCTCAGCCCTGCTCTACTATATTGTGTCACTTTTACTCTGGCTGTTTTTCAAACTAAAACCAAAAATAAATGTCACAAGCCCAGTTGTTGAAAGCTTTTAGTTGTTTGTTCTAAGCCTCAGCAGCCTCACTTATGACTGCATTTGATGAAAAACTCGAGGTCCTAATTCAAGCCAGAAGGCCAAGGTAGGTTCATTTTCTTGTTTTAACATTACAGTATTTTTCCCCCTTAGATTGCTTCACAACGAATAAGCTCAGTGGATCTCTCGTGTTGCAGCCTAGAGGATCTGCCTGCCAATCTTTTCTACAGCCAGGACCTAACTCATCTTAATTTGAAGCAGAACTTCCTGAGGCTGAACCCTATCTCATCAACGTCTGGAGGACTTAATGAGCTACAAAGGTAAGTCAGTTTTAAACAACCACAACAACAACCAAGGACATATATGTTCTTACTAACTTTTCCCCCTTAAAAAAAAATTGGTTTCAGAGATTCCTTGAAAGCTTCCTTCTGTCTTTCTTCAGGGCCTAGCTGGGTGTGTCTATTGTCAGAACCTCACCCAGTCTACATAAAGTGATTGTATCATGGGAAGTCGTCGGTGCAAGAGTGTTTAATAGTGTAATGCATTATGCTGTGGGTACAACATCTTGCCAAAAGTGGTCAGAGATTGGATAGAACAGCACATTCCTCCACAGATAATGCCTGATGTAATCACCTTTACAGACAAAAATTAGAAATGTTAACTGGCTCACAGAGACACTTTGTCGGCCCTCTTGCCTGCATATATGTGTGTTGGTCGTTTGTGGCACATTGGCTATTTCAGGAGAAAAAGATTCAACCCTCTCTTTTTGTTTGCAAGGCTTACTTTCCTATCTGGGCTCTTTAGAAGGGGCCTCTTACTTGCTGCAGCTGTGTGAGTGGGTAGTTATTTACAAACTAAAATGTATCTAATTTAAGTTGTATACAGACATCGTTCCAAAGGGCCTTCACAGCAGTTTGTGTGCTACATTTAGTCCACAGACTATGTAGTGCTGCCTGTTCTTTAATACAAGGAGACAAGTGTGTATGTAGCCATGTAAATTTGGTTGTAATGGAGCAGGACATGGGTTGGGAGAGTTATTTAGGGTGAAGGAGAATGAAAAAAGAATACATTTGATAGATCACTCAGTTGAATGACTAAAGAAGGCGAAAATATTATATAAGTGGAGTGAGGAGAGTCATGTTTTAATAATTGGACTGACTACAGTATGAGGTGGCAGCTGGTGTTTCAGTCACAATGTATAGGAATCTAGAAGCAAGGACTGATTTGCATATACCAAAGAAGCATATGGAATAGACATAGGTGGATATATCAGAGATAGGAGTCTGTTTCCTGGATTTCCACAGAGGTTAGAAGTAATGCATTAGAAGTAGTGGCATTAATTGTAACATGCTGTTATGCAGCATATTAAAAAAGACATAACAATGTTGTTCTAAAAAGCAATACAATGACTAGTGGATCCATTAATTTTTTAGTGTGATGAGTAGCATTTACTCATTACCCCTAAATGTTGCTTAGGCATCATTAAGGGCAGTTTTGTATTTTTAGCTGTACTTAAAAAATAGAGAAGTAGTACAGTAGTGCTATTAGCAGATTGCTTTCTAAATAACAAGTACCATTAATGAGTTGCAGTTCAGAAAGCAAGAGAGGAAGAGCAATGTATACCTTTTTAAAGGTAGCATTTTAAACTTTGGATATGCAGATTTCTTACATAAAAACTGTGTTTTTGAGGTGAAATTGCCCTGAGTAAATCTTAGTACAAGGTATGGTTTTGATTGGGGGTTTAATAGCAAATTCAATCTGATAGGCTAGGGCAGAAAGTATACAGCAGTGGTTCTCAACCTTAGTAATGCCACGACCCTTTAATACAGTTCTTCATGTTGTGGTGACCCCCGACCATAAAATTATTTTCGTTGCTACTTCATAACTGTAATTTTGCTACTGTTATGAATCGTAATGTAAATATCTGATATTTAGTCCACCATAAATGATATAAAGTTTGAAGATTTGGTTTCACTGCATTCAGACTGAATTAAATCCAAAAATAAATCTGGCATGGGAATAACACTAGATTTTGTAGGCTTATTCCTTACAATTGGTGCAACATTCTTGTTTTTATCAATATCTGAAGTGGCACTCTCCAGACTGTCCAGTCCCAGAGTTACCAACACCTTTTCCAGCAAATTTTTAAAAGAATCTGAGGAAAATAATCTCACTTTGTTATCATCTTCTGCATCCTCCTCCTCGGAAATAGAACCGTCTGATTTAGAGTCTTTATCCCCATGAGTATCTGCCAAATCTGGTTCCTCATCACTTTCAGATTCAGTGTTGATTTGTTCAGAGTGTGACAAAGCAGATTCCTCAACTCTAGTTATTTTGGACCTACGGGTAGACTTTTTTGGTAAACACACACCAGCATCATTTGATTCAGCTTGAATAACTTTTGTATCATCAGGAAAATCACATGAAAATGGAAAGATTCATTGAAGTAGTTTGTTGACTGCTTAATAATGACATTACATTCAAATTCAATGAATTGTCCAACTTGCAATACATTTTTTAAACTTGTTATGTATTTTGTGATATCATTTCACTCATATTGTTTGCCTGTTAACATGCACCTCCATTTCTTCAGCAATCATTTCTCTTACCACCTCCCTACTACACTCAGACACATTCCCCTGGGAAGCCATTGAGGACATAGGAGGTTCAAATCTGACTTCTTTACGTCCCATAGGCATTGCAGTTTGACTCCTAGTGAATAATGGCACCATACACAATGCTAAATGGCCCTGCGCTACTGTATTCGCTAACACAGAAGGGCAAGGGACTGCTGACTGAGAGGCGGCCATTTCTCCTGGCAGAGGCTGCTCGCATGCTTGAGTGTGATTGGTTGTGTTGCTGGCGAGCTTCGATTGGTCAGGAGAGCTCCTTCCTCTCATAGCCCCCTCCCTTGCTTTCTGAACGCCTCTTTTCAACATGGCGACCGGAAGTTAAAGGAGCGGTTGGGAGCCCTTCCCCGCCCTTGACAGACTTAACTGCATTACCAGGTAATTTTCCTTTCACCTTCTTTTTAATTCTTGCCTTCTCAGACTTCCTGAGACTAGATGTTTTTAGCTTTGTTTGAGCCTCGGAGTGGCTGGTCGGAGATTGCCCTTCCAACTCACTCTCGCTGGATGCCAAGAAAATTTTCTTTAGTAAGGTGCTTCAAAGGGGGCAGGAGGACGCGAGCGCATGGCTCGCACTTGCGCGCCACCACCAAGGAGGGAATGGAGGCTAAGACCATCGGAAATATGTATTTTCCGATGGTCTTAGGTGACCCCTGTGAAAGGGTCGTTCGACCCCCAAAGGGGTCGCGACCGACAGGTCGAGAACCGCTGGTATACAGAATTATAAACCCTTGTTTAATATCCTCCTCCTCCTCCTCTAAAAAGGGAAATTTGAATTAAATGTTCAAAGACCTCCAGTAACCATGGGATGCTGGGTGTCATTTAGAAAAGTAAAACGAAATGAAAAGCAAAGGACAGAGAGTGAATTGCTTGCCTGTGCTGCTTAGAAGGAGGGTGTGGCTGGTACCTGGAATCTTGAACAGGAGTGCTTTAGTTTGGGCCCAGGGATGTACTGCAGCATTTTGCTGCAGACTCTCTTGTGACATGTACTTTCAGAAGGAAAACAAATATAGGTGATAATTAAAGTGGTGACATAGCAGCACCCAAAGCAGCCCTCTCAGTAAAGCAGCAGTAGCAGCCTAAACACCTTCATAAACACGATTCTTCCTGCTTTTCTAAATTCCTCCTGGTAGAATGACCAATGGGTCTTTCTAGGCAGAGAGTTCAACAGAAAATTCTCAGTATGGCTCCAAAGGATTCTCAGAACTATCAGTTTTCACTATCGTTAATTCAGCTGTAATGTGTCACTCAGTGGTTATCAGGTGCCCTTTAATGCTGTGACTTGTTATCGGTATAAGGGGAAAAATCCATTCCCTTTGCAGATGGATCTGTATGTTCTCATTAGAGAGTCTAAATGCTCTCTGCAAAATTTCCTTGTCGGCTGACATTATCAGAGATTTTCCCCACATATTGACAGAACTAATGCCTGTTTTGTTAACTTGGCTTCACTGTACAAGGAGAGGAGTCCTGCAGTAACTGCAAACTGGACAGATAAACCTTTTGGCCATTTAACAGCATCTGCCTTAATGCAAGAGAGAGACCTTAAGCGGCTGCTGAGGCTGCTCAGAGCAATCATTTTCCAGGAACCCAGGCAAGTGCTGGAAGTTACAAAGCACTCCCTGGGTGGTTGCCCCTTCTTGTCTCCACAAGGGACAAGAACTTATTGCCCCTCTGGCATCACTTCCTTGTATTCTCAGACCCCTAGATCTGAATAGAAGTGGGTACATCACCAAGATCTTCTCTGACTTGTTGCTGTTAATAGCAATAAAGTTGACTTTAACTTGTGGCGGTTCTCTAAATGGGGGATCTCCAAGTCACCCTGTTATAAAGAGGCCTGGTTAGGTCTTCCAAACTCAGGACTGTAGCTTCCATTTTTGAGTTTATCCATCTGTAATACAGTCTTCCTCGTTTTCTTACTGCCTTCTATCTTACCAAGCATTATTATCTTTTCTAGGGAGTCATGTCTTCTTATGGTAGGTCCCAGCTACAACAGTCTCAGTTTAGTCATCTTGGCTTCTAAGGAGAGTTCAAGCTTGAATTGCTCTAGGAGTCATTTATTTGTCCTTGTGGCAGTCTGTGGTTTCTGTAGAGATTCTTCTCGAGCACCAGATTTCAAAGGAGTTTTCTTCACTGTCAGGTTTTCACAACCATACAAAGAAACTGGAAATGCAAGAACATGGACAATCCTAACTTTAGTACTCAATGATATTTCTTGACACTTCAGAATCTTGTCCAGTTCCTTCATAACTGCCCTTCCAAGTCCTGGTCTCCATTCTGATTAATGAGTAACTTCATGTATAGGAAATCTTTCACTGTTTCAACATCTTCATTGTCTGTTTTGAAGTTACGTACATCATCTGTGGGTCCTTATTTTTGTTTTCTTAACGTTCAACTGTAAACCTGCCTTTGTACTTTCTTCTTTGACTCTGTTCATTGCAAGCCTTTGCTATTTTCTGCTAATAGCATGGTGTTATTTGCATATCTTAACATTGTTGATGTTTTTTCTCCAATTTTCACTCCTCCTTCCTCCATGTCTAATCTTGCTTTACATATGATATGTTCAGTATACATGTTAAGCAGATAGTCCAACAGATTTTCTTCTCAAATTATTTAGTGAGCTCTATTAGCCAATGTACATGTGTAACATGATCCTTTGTGTCTCTTCCTTTTCTGAACCCAGCTTGCACATTTGGCATTTCTCACTCTATATATGATGAAAATCTTTACTATGTCATTGTAAGCATCGCTCTGCCTACATGGGAGATGGTCTGGTGGTTGCTGAATTCCCGAGTTTCCCCTTTCTTGTGGACTGAAATGTATATAGAGCTTTTCTAATCTGTGGACCATCATTTTGTTTCCTATATTTGTTGCCATATTTTAGTTAAGATTTGAGCTTATTTTGTGTCTGTAACCTGAACCAGCCCTATTGGTATGCCATCTGTTCCTGGTGATTTATTTCTCCCAAATGCTTTGTAGCTTAACTTTCTAAAATTGTGGGTTTGTCTTAAAATAATTCTTGAATAAATCGGTCATCATTTCATCTCTTTTATAGAATTCTTCCATATATAGTTGCCATCATCTTTTTATTTTTTGTTGATCATGTAGTGCATTCCCCTGCTGATTATATAGTTCTTAGTTTAAATTTCCCTTTGATTTCTTTGATCTTGTGGAAAAAATCCCTTGTTCTATCTTTTTCTTTTTATCTTCTACTTCTCTGTATTGATTGTAATAGTATTTCTTTTTGTTCCTGCACACAGGTTGCTAAACAGTTGCATTCAAGGTTCTAACCACGTCACCTTTTACTTTTGCCTCTCTGTCTTTAACTGCTTGAGAGTATCTATCACCTGTCATCCAGGGAGGCTTTTCTTTCTTTTTGGTACAATTTGTATATTTTTGCATTCTTCCCTGATAATATATCTGAGTTCTATAATAGGCAGAGTCCTTCTGGCTCCCAGTCTATTGGACTTAATAGAGCTAATCTGTTTCTACAGAGTCTTCAAATTCTACAGGGTTATTCTTTCAAGTTGCATTTTGACCTTACTGTTCTTCTTCAGCTTTACTCTAAAGTTCATGGTCTGTGCCACAGTTCATGAACTATGCTACAGTTCATGATCTGTGCTAGAGTCTGCTCCTGGTCTTCTTTTTTGCAGAGAGGATGAAGCTTCTCTATCTTCTGCTTCCAGTTGTGTAGTCCGTTTATCTTCCATATTGTTCCTGAAGTGACATTTGTGTATACAGTCGTCTTTGGCTACCTGAAGAATTTGTTTGCTATGAACAAACTGTTGGCTTTACTAAATTCAGTCAGTCAATCTCCTGCTTCATTTTTTGATCCTAGGCCAAATTTTCCTACAATCTTTGATTCTGCTTTGTTTCCTGCTTTTGCATTCCAGTCACCTATGAAGAAGTCCTTTTTTGTGTGTAATCAGTTTACTCCTGGATTCCAGCACAGAATTTCTTCCTCTTCTGCCTCTCTGGTTGGAGCATAAATTTGGATTATGGTTATATTAATGGGCTTTTCCCAGTGTCTTATTAATATTATTTGGCCTCATGTTACATTGTATCACTTGGTTGCTTTCTCTTCTCAATAGCAGTGTCACCCCATTTCTGCTTAGATGTTCATTTCCTGAATAAAACACTGTGTAATTATCTGATTGAAAACAACCCATTCTGTTCCAGTTTAGCTCACTCACTCCAAGTACTGCACTGTTTATATGTTCCATTTCTTGTTTTACAAGCTTCCCATGATTCATGCTTCTCACATGCCGTGTTCCTGTAGTACACGTTATGCAGATTTCAGGCTTTCCTTTCAGGAGAAATATGCACAGAAGCAGTGATGATGGTGGCCACTTGAATGGGATCTGGGAGCCCCAAAGTCCTAGGCAGACTGCAGATCTGATTGTGCTATCTTATTGTACAGCACAGCTTTACCAGTACAGGTGCAAATCCTTGTATTGCATTTTTTTAGTCCTTGCATATACAAGACTTCAGTTGATCTTGTATTTCAGAAAAGTACTGCGCATATTAGGATTTTCAAACATTACATCTGTAGGGATGGAGATGGGGATGAGGATGAGGATAAGAATGAGAAGAGTGCTCTACTATATATTATTTGGTGAAGATCAAAATATGGCAGTCATTAAATTCCCCCTGTGATCCAATGGATTAAGCTAGACTTGGACTAACAGATGTTGCACCTCCTGCTGCCATAAACTTCCTGTATGACTTCAAGCAACTTGTTTCTTAGCTCCAGTTTTCTATCTGTGAATATGTATAGTGATTGCTTTGCTGCCATTCAAGATTTTTGTGAGGGGTGACTTCGGTACATCTGCACTTTATATGTTTAGGGTACTATATGAAAAATGTAGAATGGTAACAGTGTCAGAAGGGGAATGTGTCAAGGTAGATTAAGAAATGGATTTTTAAGCTGAGACATAAAATTCTAGATTTAACTTCAAGAAAATTGTGATGAACCTTCATTTTCATCAATGAAGAACAGAAATAGTGATTCTCACAGGACTGAGGATCTCACAAAGGAAACATTATCTCACAGGACTGTTTAGGACAGAGCTTTCCAAACTGTGTGTTGTAACATGTAAGTATGTCAGCTGCAGTGTGTAGGTGTGTTGCACTAATGTAACAAGCAAAAGGGCTGCCTCTCCTGCTGCCATGGCAGACCAGGCCTGGGTGAAGGGGCTGCCATGCCACTGCTACCCTGGACTGAGGAAGATCCCAGTGAGGGCAGCGGTGGTGGCAGCGCATCAGGCCTGGGTGGAGGGGCTGCCTCTCCTACCGCCATTCTCTCTAGTGTCTTTGTCAGCCCAGGGAGGCAGTGGCAGTGGTAGGCCAGGCTCGGGTGAAGGGGCTGCTTCTCCTGCTGCTGTCCTGGGCCAAGGAAGACCTTGGCAAGAGTGGCAGCGGTGGGCCAGGCTTGGGTGGAGCGGTTGTCTGCACTTACTGAATTACTGTGTCGCAAAATGATGCACATCTAAAAAGTGTGTCCCCAACATAAAAAGTTTAGAAAGCTCTGGTTTAGGAGGTTAGATAATAGGACAGCATATATTTTAGGGGTTGGAATCATGCGAATCTGAGAGCCGGCATGGTTTGACTTTTGGGCTACAACCCTGGAGACAAGGAGACCCTCACTGGGTCATAGAAACCCATTGTGTGACCTTGGGTGCCTCCCACACGCACAGCCCCAGAAAACCCTGTGATAGATTCACCTTAGGATCACCATAAGTCAGAAATGACTTGAAGGCACAAACAACAACAATCATGTGACCCTCCAGATGCTGCTGAACAGCATGTCCTAGCAGTCTTAGCCAGTGGTGTGGAATGCTGAGAGCTATAGTCTGGTGGCTGCATGAGTATCACCCCTGACATATTTCTTTATTACTGGTACTTACCAAACATCGCTGGACACATTTTGAATGAGGGAATTGTTCTCATGATCACAAACCATAAAGTTACTCTGTGGTTTAAAAACATCCAGACACTTGGTGGTGTGCAGTAGAAGAAAAACTGGCCTGAGCTTTCTCATGAGTGTGTGTAATGGCTTTGTGCCCAGGCTGTTTCACCTTCCACAGGTTTACTCTGTTGCAGTGGAAGAACTTGTTGAAAGGAAGTGGCACTGTATTAAAGCATTTCTCTGGATGGTTGTGTCATTTATCAACACCACTGTAGAAATCTACTGCCAAAAGACTGCTTCCTTCATGCTGAGCTAGTAGTACCAAAGAACAGGGGAGATTTTCAGTTATGTATTTAAGTCTTTTACTCCAAGTCTCCAGTCAAGTCTCAAGTCCCTACCTTCAAGTCTCAAGCTGAGTCTCAAGTCCTTGCAAGACATCTCAAGTCGAGTCTCAAATCAAGTCTCAAGTCTGAGAGCCAACTTTAACAGAAAAAAAGGAGATGCTGGGTGTGGTGTGGGGTTGAGTTTCAATAATTAAAGAATCAAAGCCCCTCCTGTTACTCCTATTCCCACTTTACCTCAGTGATGCTTCAGTCAGATTATAAACTCTTTCTCATGGACATCAGTCTTCAGTCTTCCCCTCTTTCTCTCTCCTGCCTGCCAAAAGCCCCATCATGTCACTTCTTTTCCCACCTTGCCTCTACAGTGCTTCAGCCAGACTTTAAAACTCTTCCTATCAACATCAGTTTTCAGTCCTCTTCTCTCTTTCCTGCCTGCCAAAAGCCGCATCCTGTCAGTCCCTTTTCCACTGTGCCTCAGCTAGACTTTAAACTTCTTCCTATTGACATCAATATTCAAACCTCCTTTCTTTCTTCTGCCTTCCAGAGCCCCATCCTATCAATCCCTTTCCCACCTTGTCTCAGTAGTGTTTCAGCCAGGCTTTAAACTGCTTCCCAACCCACTGACCTTCTCTTCCCATTCCTTTTCCTCCCAGTCCTCTTGCTCCTCTTAGTTTGCTCTTCTTCCAACAGAACTGTGAAAGGGTTTAAAATCTGACTGAAGCCTTGCAGAGTTTTTCTGGTCTGAGAATCGGAGAGAAGATGAAGTTTCCAATGTATGGAGGAAGAGAAATGAGGGGTTGCTGTTGTTGGGACTCAGAGAGAGCTGTTGTGAGGAGGGGGGAAAGAGAAGGCTCTCTCCATTCCCAGCTGTCATGGACCTGGGCTCGGCGGAGGGCCTGGACACCGCGGAGGCTGCTGCTGACGCGTGGGAGGGCCCGGCTGCCGCGGGGGGGCTGGCTGCCGTGGAGGCTGCTGCCGCCGCGGGGGGACCCTGGCCGCCGCGGAGGCAGCCGCCACCGCAGGGGGGGCCAGCCACCGCAGGGGGGCTGGCCGCCGCCGCGGCCACCGCAGGGGAGGGCCGGCCCACTGCCGAGGCCAACGCAGGAGGAGGCCCGGCCGCCGCGGAGGCCGCCACTGACGCAGGGGAGGGCCCGGCCGCTGCAGAGGCCGCCGCCGCCGCAGAGGCCACCGCCGCCGTGGGAAGAGGCCCGGACGTCTTGGAGGCCGCCGCTGCCGCGAACAGCCCCGTTAGCGGCGCTGGGGGCAGCCCGGGGCTCGCCCTGGCGATCAAGTCTCCAGCAGGCTCGCTGGGGGAGGCGGGCCCCGATCCCAGCCCAGGGACTCCGCCCACCCACGGCTCAGACTCTGAGGAGACTGCTGCCCCTCCTCCCACATTTCAGCAGCGGCAGCAAGGGAAAGAGGCAGTCCGCCAGTCCCGGCAGCTGATGGAGAAGCGGATGCGGGCTGGGAGCCCTCAGCTGGGAGCCCTCAGCTGTAGGCCTGCGCCCGATTGGTCACTGCCAGTCCGGG
This sequence comes from Iguana delicatissima, assembly GCA_948472985.1. NCBI lineage: Eukaryota > Metazoa > Chordata > Lepidosauria > Squamata > Iguanidae > Iguana > Iguana delicatissima. Next base: position 816,294 of record CAOKZL010001027.1, read on the forward strand.
GGATTATTTAGGTTGGGCGCTGGGTGAGGAGAATCACGGAGCAGCAACCGTCGGCCTTCCGCCTTCTCCTCTGCCTGCATCTGGACCCAGCTCCTCCCGCCAGTGACCATGTCCAGCCTCCTTGCCGGCTGAGGATTCTGTTTGCGTTTGGGTGAAGCAACCTTCCTTTGTTTTCTAAGTTAATCTACTTGCCTGTCGAGGCGTGACTTGTGTTCAGGACTGTTTACATTGAGCTAGGACTCATCTATGGGGGAGCTGTAACCCTCTGTTTGCCGGCTGCCAATAAACCGTCAACCCCAGCCACTCGTCCTGCATCTGCTTGACCTCCGTCCGCCACTGACACCAGCAATAGCAACCTCTCTCTGCTCTTCCTGCGTACATTAGAAACTTCTCTCCCAGATTCTCAGACCAGGAAAACTCTGCAAGACTCCAGACAGATTTTAAACCCTTTCATGGTGCTGGTGGAAGAACAGGAGATTGAGAGAAGGAGGAGGAGTGGGAAGAGGAGGTCAGTGGGCTGGGAAGGAGCTTAAAGTCTGGCTGAAGCGTTGCTGAGGCAAGGTGGGAAAGGGAGGGACGGGATGGAGCTTTAGGCAGGCAGGAGAGGGTGAGGAGGACAAGTAAAGCATCAGCTACAAACTCCCCAGGAAACAAAAAACCAGGAATGTGGAGGGTGGACTGTACTACTTGTTCTCGAGGAAGCCACTGGGATAGGTACACTGACTCAGCCAGGCATGAGAGAGTGGGCTGTAGCTTCCTCTCAGAGATTACCTTCCCCAACTTCCCCTCATCCCCCCATGCCAAGTACTTCATGCCCGTACTCATTGAAAAAAGTTGCAAAACCCTGTTTTCTGCATCTTCAATTTTCCTGTGCTTTTGCTTTCCAGGGAAACAAGGGAGAGGCACAAAAGCTGGGATAAGGAGCATGCTCAGCTCTCATTGGCTCATCAATGTAACTTTTCCTTAGTGCTGATTGGGAAAAGGCTGGAGGGGGAGGTGGGGCTACCAAGGGCAGCAAGTCAATCGCTAAAAATAGATGAGTCACAGGTCAGGTCAAGTCAGTCCATCATTTATTGCTGAGTCAAGTCCCTGAAGCGACTTGAGTCTGACTCAAGTCCGAGTCAATCAACTTGAGTCTACATCACTGGAGATTCTGCATAGCATCCACATAAAGGCACAAGTTCTCCTTTTCTCTTCGGGGAACAGAATGTTTCCAAGCCCAGGTTAAAAGATAAAAGAGAGCTGTGACTTCAGGCTTTGATCTCAAGGAGAGTCTATATTAGACATAACTGTGTAGCAGTGCCATATCATGCTTTGTACTCATATTTCCCTCTCTCTCTTTCTCTCTCTCTCTGTGGAGAATCTGTTTCTTAAGTGAATCATAAATGCCCATGCTATGTAGGTTCATGTTATTTACATTAATAAAATGCTTCTGGTATCTGTCCATTTTCTTTTCTTATCTTTAGACTCTTCTTGTCAAGAGTACAAAAGCTCTATTATCTGTTGAGCAAATGCTTGCAATTTGGATGCACTCCTAGTTTGATCTCTCTCATCTATGGCCATTTGTCTGTTTTGAAAAGAAAGCGATTAGGCCTTTGTTGCTATGCATGCAGTACATTATATTCTTCTGGCATTATCTCTAGGTAAGCATAACCCTGCTTTAACAAGGAGAATAAGCCTTATATATGGAGTATAGCAGTAGCCTGTGTCGTAAAAGGTTGATAGCAAATTCCTATTGAAATATTGAAGTGGAGTGTGACTCCTACCTATTCCAAGCACATAAACCGCTTGAGGCAAAATTTTAATTTGAGGAAGACTGCTAATGTGTTCAGCTGTGATGTGTACAACTTACTACTGAGTGTGATTGTGTGAATACTTTGGTAGAAATGATGGGTAGAACTAAGTGCAGCTTTAGTCATTGGCTAACACAGCACAGCACAAGGAACTATTTACAGTAGGATTGAGTAGTATATGTGGCACATTTATTGGGTAACCACTCTGCACAGAACAGGGTAGCTTTCTTAATTGTAGACAATGTATGTTTAAAAGAATTAACTTTTTGTGACACTGTTGTGCAGCCTTGTAAATTTGACTCTGGCATGTGTGGCAAGAGAGGCAGCATGACATAGTGGTTTGAGTGTTAGCCTATGATCCCAGAGACCAGGGTCCAATTCCCCACTCAGCCATAGAAACCCACCGGGTGACCTTGGGCATGTCACATACTCTCAGTCACATAAAACCTCATGATAGTTTCTCCTTAGGGTAGCCATAAGCTGGAAATGATTGAAGGCACAGCACCACCACCACCACCACAACGTGTAGCAGACTTCACCTGCCTGTCTGTAGAGTGCTTTGTGTCCACATTCCATATCATTATGCTATGGGTATATTATGGAGACTGGGAAACACCGGGAGGACCACAGTTGGGGGTTGCATAGAGCTTGTGGACCAAATGATCACCACCCCAGTGTTTGAACTACAGACCTATGTGGTATAACTCCAACGCTGATGTTTGGGTGCTGCAGATTGGTTGGCCAGTGTGGAAGAGAAGAGAACCTCTAAAATGTCATTAGCTTTATTGGTTCTTTTGTTCATCTTCTATTTTGGGTAACGCCTATTGTGACAAAGAGTCGCACCTGCTTCCTCTTTATACCAGTGAATATATCATCTTCTTGGGCATGTAAAATTCAGAAGATTCATAAATGTTGGAAGGCACTCCTGAATATATGGGATTTTGTATCAAAACAGTCTCAGCATAAAATTACTCTGCTTAGGTGGTGTTCAGTTACAGTGCAGTGATTCATGAATACCCTCCACTGCCCCCCCTTTGCAAGTGGGCATGTATTAGAATTGAAGGAGGTAGGAACTCCATTAAAGCATCTTTTCATGCTGCAAAAAGCACATAAGAATTCATCATGCAAAGAAAAAAAGTCTTCTAGTTAAAAACTCCTTGCTCTTCTTTTTAGATTGGGTAAATTAGGAAACATATAATCAGACATGGTATGTAATGATAAAAAATACATTTTGCATTAAGAAATTTTAGAATAGTGAGAAAATTTGGATGGAGAGAATAGAAGATTTTTCTTTCTCTTGGATAGACATGCTATGCAATGTGAAGATATTTATCTATTTATGAGAGTGGGAAGCTTTTTAATCCACTCCTTTGAAATTAGATAATGCTTTGATGAAATGAGAAGACTAAATGGAGTGAGTTGTGAGTTAGCAGATCTGGAAGATCCTTGATACAGTTAACATATTGGAAGGATTACTCTCAAAGCTTTGTGACATCTTACTATGAGGAGGAGCAGGAGAAAGATGAAAGAAGATTAAATTGGGAAGTGATAACAGAAGGTATTTCAAAATGAAATATACCATACAATTTCTAATAATTAAAGAGAAAATCATTTTAAAATCATTTAAAAATAGAACTTAACTCTTCTTGATCTTAATGGATATAACAGAATCATGCCAGATTTATTTGGGTGTTACTCTGAACCTCTGACAGATGATAATCACACATGATACTGTTGTGAGAGAGCTCAGGGGTGTTTTTTGTTTTGTGTGTTTTTTTTTTTAAGAAACTTTACTGTTTTAGAGAAGTAGAACATCTTCGATCTGGGACATTTGCTTTGGGGCTATGTGTCTCAAATGCTGATTATCCATTTGGCTATCGTGGTTGGAGTACAGCTGTCAAATAATCAAAAGGCATTAAGAAAGTTTGAATAAATTATACTCAGAAGTAAGCCCAGTTGATTTACTTCCAGGCGTATTGGTTCAGGATTATAGCCTAATAAAAGGAAAAGAGGGTAATCAAACAACTATGAAGATCTATGGGAAAAAAATGTTCGTGTGGTACAGCAGATGGGACTTTAGGCTAGTCATGCCTGGCCTAAGTCCCATTGATTTTAGTGACCTAAATCCATTTCTGTCTCCCAGCTAGAGTAGGCCTGTTGATTTATGGAACTAAAGCATTGACTTACCAAATTTCTAGTGAATCAGTGGGTCTACTCTCATTGGAACTAAGAGCTGTGTTTAGGCAAATGGACATAGTATATGTGTGGCCAATTTAGATATTGTTCCTGTGTAGGAAAGATCACTTCTGAATGTTTGGATGGGTGTAAAAATATATGTGCATATGTATTTGTGTGTGTGTGTGTGTGTGTTTCCATACAGTAACAAGCAAGGATATTGGAGGGCGATCAATTGGGGGTATGTTTGTCTTTAAAGTCATTAAGGAATGGTAGGCAGCATATTCATCTTCATTTTTCTCATTCTTTGTCTTCCATGTAACTGTAATTGTGCGGTTGATGTTATTGTTGTCCTGGACTTGCCCGTATCTTTCTCTTTTCCATACTACTTCAGAAAATGCTAGCACCAATAAAAGCCCTCCTAAATTGTCAGTTTCCTAGTACGATTTTGTGACCTATCATTTTACTCAGTCTAAACAATAAGTATTTGTTCTCATTGTTAAAAGATCTTTGTCTGCATGCCAGTATTGTGGTGTCTTGGCTCAAGGGAAAAGGAGAGTGTTTTGTTTTTTTATTGCCCTGTTATAAAATACCTGAGCTTTTTTCAAAATTTTGCATGCATGTGGAAAGTAGGATTAACTTTTTATTTAAATATAGAAAATAGAGAAAAAAATAAACTTGATATTACAGGAAACTTGGGTGCACCTCTGTTTCAATCTACCATATAAAAATCAATGTTTGTCTGAGTGTTTGTCTGCATCAGCATATGATTGGCTCTGTGAGGCAAGAAGAACTCATGTGATTGGCTGGTTGTGAAGATTCCATGGAATCCTGGGGTTGGCAGTTTAGGGAGGGCCCTTTAGAATTCTCAGCCAGAGAGCTCTTGGGCTTCAGGCCGGTTGCTGTGGAGATGAGACCTACCATCAATAAGGATACCAGAAAATATTTGGGAGGCATATGTGGGAAAAATTAAAGTGACATACACAACATAGCCCATTTCCCCAGTACATTGTCATAGTGTTGTTATTCCACTTTCAATATCCTATGAAGTCCTAGGACTTGTAGTTTAAGGAGGAGCATTTAAGAATTCTCAGACAGAGAGCCTCAGTAAACTACAAACCTCAGAATTCCACAGGATGTTGAAAGTGGAGTAGTAGCACTATATCAGTGTAGTGCAGAAATGGCCATAGTTACAAGGTCTTCTCGCCTCACACAGTAGATTTTATGGGTTCCATATGTAAGGAATCTTCAAGTTGAAATTCAAAACAAAAAATGCTTCCAGAAAAACGTAAAGCCATTGCAAAGCTCAACAGAAGGGAAAAAATGCCAGTACATCAGTGTCACCAGACAACACAGACTGGATTGGGGACTATGTGGAAAAGTTACAGGTATTGGAATAGGCCGGTTGCTATGGAGATGTTACCTAGTAGCAAGGAGGAGGACAGCGTATTCCTGCAGGAACCCAACCTCTGTATGTTAACAACTATGAATACGGATTGGATTGGGGAATATGGGGAAATTTACAGGTACAGAAATAGGCCGATTGCTATGGACATGAGGCCTAGCAGCGAAGAGGAGGACAGTATACTCCCTCAGGAACCCAAACTGTGTATGTAAATAACTCTGAATATCGATTGCATTGGGAAATGTAGAGCAGAGTTACAGGAAATGGAGAAGACAGTTTGGTGAGTTCTTAAGAGGAAAATAAAAAACTCCAGGCAACGCTGGGTAATACACTAGTTATATATATTTCTAGAGTGAAGTAGGACCTCTAGACCTTGCCGACAGTTAGATGTGAGCTTCTGGTAAAATGTCTATATACAGCATGTCAGAAAGAGAGAAAGCATCAGTGTAACTAATTTATGCTTACCAGCTCCATTTCTTTGCACTATTAGATCTGCATTAGTGGGCAGCTGTGGCTCTCTTATGTTGTTAATCTGCAGTCCCATAACCATCACCGTTATGTATGCTGGCTAAGGTTGATGGAAGTTTCAGTCCAACCAATCTGAAGTGCTAAGGTTGCCCAGCCCGGTTAGATTCCAGCTGGTCAGATCTTCCCTTTCCTGCCATTAATTTGTTTAATGACATTTTCAGTATTCCAGAGCTCAGTTGCCTTTGCCATAGACATAATTAATACAGTCTTCTTTGCTTCTGGTTTCTTTATACCAGTGCTTCTCAGCCTGTCTCATGTGAGGAACCAGCAATTATTATTTTTTTCCTAACATACCAGAACAGGCACTAAATTTGTTCCTTTCTCCTTAAAGAAGACTTATCAGCAACCAGCAGCCAATGATTTAGGGACCAGGACTGGTCCGGGGGCCACCACTTTGAGTAGCACTGGTTTATACCACTGATGTTTGATTCCCTGGGGCAGAAGTGATTGCTTCCCATAGAAGACAATGGAGAATTTGTGCGTTCTAGCTTTTCTGTGTTTGGGCAGAAGTGACACCCCTCCCAGGTGCTCATACACATATGGGAAGGAAAATTAAATGACAGTAAGAGTCAACTGAAGATTTACCACTTTGTTCCCAAGGTTCTCCAATCACAAAACACCCATATTCCAGAAGGCAAACTAGTTAAAGAAGAGTAACTTCCTTTGAGAAACAAAATGCAAGGGACAGTTACAAAGCACTCTTTGAACCTACAGCTTTCTGTGCAGACAATCATTTCAAAGATGGTACATCAGTGATGCTTAGAGACACCCATTGTGTTTAGTTTCTAAAAATGCTTCTGGGGGCATACTTGGAAATATGGCTCTAGAGGCTGGTACTTCATTTTGCAGCAGGCCAGACACTGAGAGTTTTTGCAAAACAAAAAAATGGGAGGTGCAGTGATACCCACAAGCACCCCATCTGAGACCTCAAATGTTGCAGAAGTCTGAGCGTGACTTGGTTGCATTCATGCCAGTCTTTTCCCCAAAGGCTTACTGCTGTGTTACTGCTGGAATTGACCACTTCTGTGCTGCCCCCAGTTGAGGATAAATAACTCCCTGTTTGCTTTAATATGCATGTTGTGACAAAGAACTTGGTTATTGAACTGACCATTGGAACTAAACAACTGTTTGAGAGAGATTAGATGAGAACATGCTGTATATTATGTATTCATTTTTTCCCTTCTGGGTGCTCAAGCCAGATAATACATGAAGGAATCTCATTTTCAGATTATTTTTCCGTTTTTATTCCATTATTAACAACATATTTCTAATAGTAAGTCAAATTTCAAACCATGGTTTAAAGACTTGGATATATTGATCTCAAACCATGGCTTGTACACTTCTTCCTCGTACATCCAGTTTTGGTGCTGGTATGATGGAAACTCTTTTCACCCCTGCTTCCTAACCAGAATGTGAACCCTTAGAAAACAGGAATTAAATCACAGTCTTCTTCCTTGGGTGTCAAGGGCAAACTGTGATTTAAGCAACATATGACTTAGGTAGCTGTGACTTAATCCAGTTCAAATGAAGCCCTCAAAAGAATAGCCAGGGAGTGAGCATATAGGCTTGTGGCATGGCCTCGAGCCAACAAACCATGGGCTTATGGGCCTCACATTGTTAGGCCCATAAGCCCATAGAAACCCACTAGGTGACCTTGGGTGCATCACACACTCTCAGCCCTAGAAAACTCTGTGATAGATTCGCCTTAGAGTCTCCATAAGTCAGAAATGACTTGAAGGCACACAACAACAACAACAACAACAAAGCCAATCTCATGAAAAGGCTTACTGTTCCTGCTTGCTCTGTTTCTTTTTCTATGTGATCAGCCCACTTACTAAAGCTGAACTCTTTTCCGTTTTTTTTTTTGTGTGTCCTAATTCTCTCTACTTGAAGTAGGACTAGGTCGGGGAAAAAAGATGCTAACTTTGTGGGAGCCCTCTTGAGTACCTTTTTGTTTCTAGGCCGCAAAACTTGATTTGATACTGTGGTGGCTTGTGTGGTTTCATGGAGGTGTAGCTTGATTCCACGCCTTTCAATCACTCTCATCACATAATGGGTGAGATTTAATAAAGGGAAAACAAAGCCTTCCAGTAAACTTTGTCAGGAAAAGAGCTTCCTCTCATCCATCTGAATCTGGCACAGATCTTTTCACTAAGCCATTTAGATGGTTGCCCGCAGGCACACCTCCCAGTCCCTGTTGTTAGGCAACCTGGAAGATGTGGCTGCACACGCAGGCTGGATAACTGGGTTGCCCTTTCTTTTTCCTGAGTAATTGCTTCATGTTTTGCCCTCTTTTCTTGGATTCAAGATGTGCTGCATTTTGGATTCTAGAGTTGTAGAGAAACAATTCAAGGAAAAATTCCTTTGGCATTTGAAGGAAAGGGGTGTTTTTTTATTATTATTTTTTAAAATGAAATAGATAGAATTGCAATTACCGCTATATTCTAGGGAGGAACGGAGGAAGGATATGAAGATACTTACAGTTGCTAACTTGTTAATGTAAATATTGCTGTCATTTATTAATTATGTATTTTATTCATTGTATGTATACATAAAAAAGTTTTTTAGAAAGCAGTTGTTTGAGACTGCTGATCTTGTTGTGTGCCTTCATGTTGATTCAGACTTAAAGTGACTCTATGGTGAACCTGTCACGTGATTTTCTTGGTAAGATTTGTTTGAAGGAAGTTTGCCTTTGCCTTCTTCAGAGGTCACCCAGTGAGTTTCCATGGCCAGGTAGAGATTTGAACTCTGGTCTGTCAGGGTCCTAATCCAAAGCTCAAACCACTACGCCACACTGGCTCTCCTTATCTGGGATAGAGGGTTCTAAGTCAGATGCTAAGAAGTTGCTTCTTGACAAGGGCTGCTCATTGAAGATTTGACAGTGAGGCACATGCCAGTTTTACTGAAGCTTGCAGAAAAGCACTAATGATGATGATTTTCTGCCTCATTGTAAAATTGTGACAGATGAGCAGAGCACAGCTATACAGTATATGTTCTCTGTTCAAAGAGCCGTTGCGTGTGTCCCACCCCTATCAGATAGGAGGGTTGTGCATTTCAAGATTTGTGGGTCTGCAGTTATACTGTACAGCATAGGATGGGACTGGAATTGAGAGAACACACAGTGGAGTTGATGGTATTGGAGAGTGTCAAGAAATGGAATATATTTCTAGCCGTCATAATTTCAGAAGAAAATTTGGGGTAAAGATCGAGCATGTTGTAGATAAATAGTGGGATTATTAAAGGAAGACCTGCTTCAGTTTTTATCTAGCAAGAATATTTCCTTCATGTGGTAGAAAAGGAGAGCATTTGTTTGTCTCTACAGTGAATTTAATCATAGGATAAGAGGTTTAAATTACTGCAAGGTGGTCAGCCACCACCTTCCTATTTTCTTGTGGAAAGAATCAGTTCTGCCTTTGCAGGTCTGGTTCCTTGTTTTGAGATTACTGATTATGTGTCACACAAAACTTAATTATATAGACTTCAAGTTGTCACAGTACTCTTTGTTTTTTGCTGCAATTTTACCAACACAGCTTTCTATCAGAAAAGGTATATGTTTGTGCAGGGAAACAAGTTTTTTAAAAGTGGACTAGTGATGGGTATTTGCAAAGCAGTACAGTCTAATGGTACCTCCAAAAATTGGCTGCTTGAGGCAGTTCCCTTTGCCCTTTCTAATGACAAAGATAGCCAGGTTTACTAGGCTAAAATTCACAGGAAACTAGATTACAGTATCAGGAGAAGTTTCCTGCCTTTTGGCTCTGTGAAAATCATGTTGTCTACTGTAAGAAAGCTGTACGAAATTGATGGCCTGCTAGATGTTTTTGATCTACAGCTTTCATCTGCACCTCCCAACGTGGCCAGTGGTAAAGGGATGTGGAGGTTGTAGTCCAAAACATCTGGAGGGTCAAAGGTTTCCCTCACTGCTTCAAAGTATCTTCTTTTGTTTTCAGGGAAGAACTGAACAGGTCTTTGTTTTGAGGTTGTTTTGTACACCCAGTGGTTCTCAACCTGTGGGTCCCCAGATGTTTGTGGACTTCAGCTCCCAGAAGCCCCAGCCACTATGGTCAATGCTCAGGGCTTCTGGGAGCTGAAGTCCACAAACATCTGGGGACCCACAGGTTGAGAACCACTGGTACACACACACACACACACACACACACGTATATGTATATAACCTCAACCATCCTTTCTCGGGTAAAAGGGGAGAAGATGAGAATATTTTTGAACAAACAGTTCCACCCCACCACCATTTCTGCAGCTGCTATAGTGCTACTGCTCCCCTTCTCAGAGTGCTTGTTCATCACCGTTACACCTTAAATAATTTAATTTAAAACTGTTATATTTATCTGCTTTGCATGCAATATTTGAGCTGTAAAGTAGATTTCTACTTGGAAATTTATGGGATTTTAGAAACCTCACTTTGTCTTCTAGATCATATTTTCTTGTTTGTAGCATACTGCCTTCCTTAGCGGAAAAAATAAAAAATGTGCATGTTTTTTTCCATACTCTAAAACCATTCTTTTTGGCAATAAGGAGATGCTCTGAAAGCAAGTAACCATAGTAATTCACTGTAGAGATCCTTCTGAAGCTTATGGTTAATCATTTGGGGTGAGGGGTGGTGGGGTGGGGTGGGGTGGGGAGAGGAGAAATGGTGTTTGTCTGCTCTTGAGCATCCACATTCCAGCAGTGTTTTGACATTCCATATAACATGTAATTCATTTGAAACCTAGTTTATTATTTAGTTTTTCTTCTTTTTTTCTCTCCCCATGATAGGTTCAGCAAACTGAGGAGCCTTAACCTTTCTAACAATCACTTAGGAGAGTTCCCACTGGCAGTTTGCAGCATTCCAACCTTGACTGAGCTCAACGTGTCCTGCAACGCACTCAGAAATATTCCAGCAGCCGTTGGTGATATGAACAAGTAAGTACACCCTGCAGAATGACAAGGGCATCATGAACTCTGGGTGTTCCAGTTTCTTTCAGTAGGTTGGACCAAACCATGCCTCAGTCATGGGGAAAGCATGTGCTGAATGCCTACAGAATGCCTGTATCTATGAGTCCTTCTGTTTCACTTCATATTAAAATAAGTTCTTCCCGTAGGCCTATAGAGAAAGTAAGTAAAGAGGCTTCAGTCACGCGACAAGACTGAAACAGAGACAAAGCTGCAATACCCACTAGTTGGTGTCAGTTGAGGGAGAGGAAGCTTAATGGCCAGTAAAATCACTCAGAAAAGTTACTTAGATTGTAATGGAGATATGGAGGCCTCACAGTGGTGAAAGAAAATTCATTCTGCCATCCATCCACCCCACCCACATTGCCTCAGCATTGCTGAATTCACTGACTTCACACCATTTTCAAAAGAGGACAGCACATGAACCAGCAGTGATTAAGGACCAGTTTTGCATTTTGTGCTAACAGACTTGTTTGTCATTCAGCATCAACATTTCTGCTTTCAACACCATAAAATAGGATAGGGAGGTACATCTCTAAGTTTGTGCAAGAGACTTGTGCCCAGGATTCACAGTAAGCTCCTTGTTGGTTATAGGAACTAGAGGGAGTTTGACTCAGAAAACTTGAGAATTAAAAGACATGTGTTTTTAGATTGCCCTGAAGAAGGAAAGTAATTTTATGAAATGTATTATTCCTAAATAACATTTGGCACTCTGACAATTCATTCCATGGTTATTTTTTTACTGGGAGGCATAGCAAAGCTCTTGGTCAAATAATTGAGAGGAAAAAAGATGTAACTGAGCTGCCAGTGTCTGCACCCTTCCCTACCACTAATGACACGTAGCTGCTTCTGTCAATTAGTTCGATCCTTCTGTAGGAGTTCTGTATCATTTGAATTGCTCTTGTCCTGCTGTTTCAAACCTTGTTCTTGGTCTGTGTTGTGACAGTAGATGTGTTTTCTAGCCAGCTCTGAAACGATTCAGAATGAAAATTCCTTGGTACAAGAACAATTCTATTTCAGCTGTAGACAGATGATTTCTGGTTTAATCCATGTTAACACAACTGGTTTCGGAGCCGTTCCCATGTGGCATCCTGATCCATGCAAGTCCATGCTGATCTGTGAGTTTGCTTGCAGTAATATGTGGATACCAAGGCAAGAATAGTTTGTGTTTTATTGCAAAACAAACACACTCAAAACCCTTTCAAACTTGGAATTACTGATACTCATATAAGTCAGCAACAACAGAAAAAGCTGCCATTTTGAACTTACAAAATACAAATAACCATCCAATATGATGTCATCCCTGATACAAAAATATCCCATAGTAATGTGTCCATAGAATCAAAGAGGACAAAACTTTCTGGAGATATTCTGAAGTTATGGTGAAACAAGCTTCTAATTGCCATGGAGTTTTGAGAAGCTCCTTGTGCCCTTTTCTTTTTCATTGCTCCAAATTCTAACAAAAATATTTCTGAACCTTTTTATTAAAAGAGTATCAAAACTTCATCCTCTTTCTCAGTCCCCCATGTCTTAGTTGTGGCTAAAGTGAATATGAACCAAAATTTATTTCTAGCCACAATTGTATGTTTTATCAGTTCCAGATTTCCCTTTAATTAGGGTTCAATGTCTCCCAAGTATTATGGTTGCCAGAATCTCATTGTCTCTTGCCACAGGTTGTGGTCAGCAGTGGTGTGGAATTTAAAAATGCATGATCTCACCACCTCTTTTTTTTTAATTATCTCCCTGTCCCTCTAATTCCTCCTGCATCTATTTCATTTTCAACCCCTTAACTCATCTGGACTGACCTTGGATTTCCAATGGACCTATTTTGGCTTGCTTTCCCCTTAGAGCCTCTCTCATTGGCCCTTTCTAGACATAACTGGAGGGTTCTAGGAATCCATGCCAGTTAGGAGTAAAAGCACCTCAGACTACAGGCCAAGACGGGTGGTTTCATCAACAGTATCAAAGCATGTATAGAACCTTGCAGAATATAGAAGGAATTTTGCTTTTTCTGCTCCGGAAAGGCTTGCCAAAACAAGTTGGCTGAGAACTTTTCCTAACAGTTAGTAGGATATGCTCATATGAATATTAGCAAGTTTGTGGGTCCCAAGCTGTGACAAATTTTTGAATATCTGTAGTAGTGCCTCAACTTAATCATTTGCTGCAGAGATGTATTTATGAAAATGTAAAACTTTTTTTATGATTGATGCTCTCCTTCTGCTCCAACAGTTTACAGACCTTCTTGCTGGATGGGAACTTCCTCCAGAGCCTTCCTGTTGAGTTAGAAAGGATGCACCAGCTTAGCTATCTGGGACTTTCTTTCAATGAGTTCACTAACATTCCTGAAGTATTGGAGAGGCTGCCTGCCATGGATAAACTTTGTATGTCTGGAAATTGCATGGAGACACTCAACCTGCAGACACTAAGAAGAATGCCACACATTAAACACATAGACCTAAGGTAGGTTACCAATGAGAGAATGAATAAAACTCATTGTAAAGAAGCTGTTTCAGAAAGCAGTAGGCTGTGTAAGCTTCCATCTTTAATTTTGTTGTCATAACTCTTAGTTCATCAGCATGTTTTTCAAGTTATGAATTAATTAGAAATTTCAAGTCTGCGTGTTAAAGTCTGAGCACAGCTATTTCTTTCTAATGGTGTAGGTGTAAATACCTATGTTTCTTTTATTTTAGAAATGGAGTCAGGCTGCTTGGCTCAAAGATAAACCATTTCTTTACAGCATTTAGTCAGGATTTAGTCACTTGACTTGATACAATCTTTTTTAAAAAGCAAGATATCTAAAATATTAATATTAATTCAGTGTTATTGAACATCAAACAATCATCCTAGTAATACCCACTGAGAACTGACCAGTAGTATTAATTTTTCTAACACAAATGCTACTTGTTTGGGATTCAGTCATCTGACTACTGATAATATGCCGTCTTTTATCTGCAACCCAAATGCCAGTGTACTCATAACAAACTCAATGATGGGGGGCGGGGCTGTAGCAGTAGCTAAGGCCACAGTATGCCTGATCCGTTCCTTTTGACTACAGCTTTCATGAATCCAGTTAGTATGGCTGACAGTTGAGGATAGAAGGGACTACAATCCAAGATCTCTAGAGGTACCAGATTTTGAGGAAGTTGTTGTAGTCCATGATAATACCGTTTCTTTAAAGACAGAGAGAGAGATATACAGTGATCATTTGGTGTCACTGCTAGAATTTGCACAGATTGTTCACTATTGCAGGGTGTGCAGATATTGGGAGGGGTTGCTAATACACCTGATGATAGGATCAAAATTCAAAAGGACCTGGACAGATTGGAGAGCTGGGCCAAGGCTAACAAAATGAATTTCAACAGAGAGAAATGTAAGGTCCTACACTTAGGCAGAAAAAAATGGTATGCAGAAATATAGGATGGGGAACACGTGGCTGGCTAACAGTACGTGTGAAAGGGATCTAGGAGTCTTCATAGACCACAAGCTGAACATGAGTCAGCAGTGTGATGCGGCAGCCAAGAAGGCCAACGCAATTCTTGGTTGCATCAATAGGAGTATGGTGTCTAGATCGAGGGAGGTATTGGTACCACTTTATTCTGCATTGGTTAGACCTCATCTTGAATACTGCGTCCAGTTCTGGGCACCCCAATTCAAGAAGGATATGGATAAGCTGGAGCAGGTCCAGAGGAGGGCAACCAAAATGGTGAGAGGCCTGGAAGCCATGCCCTATGAGGACAGACTTAGAGAGCTGGGTATGTTTAGTCTGCAGAAGAGAAGGTTGCGAGGGGACATGATAGCCATGTTTAAATATTTGAAAGGATGTCATGTCGAGGAGGGAGTGGGCTTGTTTTCTCCTGCTCTTGAAACCAGGACAAGGAGCAATGGATGCAAGCTGCAGGAGGGGAGATTCCACCTGAACCTCAGGAGGAATTTCCTGACAGTCAGGGCTGTCCGGTAGTGGAATGTGCTGCCACAGAGTGTGGTGGAGTCTCCTTCGTTGGAGGTTTTTAAGCGGAGGCTGGATGGCCACTTGTCGGGAGTGCTTTGAGGGTTTTCCTGCATGGCAGGGGGTTGGACTGGATGGCCCTTGCAGTCTCTTCCAACTCTACATTTCTATGATTCTATGATTCTATCCAGCCACTCAGTTTAGACACATTTTAAATCACTTCTCTGGAAGATAAATGACTGTAAATAAATATATAAATTGCTGTTGCTCCTGTGTTTCTTCTTGAACCTTCATTAAGCTGAAGCAAAATTGTTGGATCAAGCCATTTTCACGAGTCATGTTTTTAAGCTGCTGCCATTTGCATTTCCTACCCCAGTAAGTTGAGTGGAAGGCAGTAACACAGGTAAAATTAGCCTAAATATTAACTTTAAAATATATTTCAGTTGACTGTGTCTTTTATCAGCAATATTTCCAAGTTAGTCAAGTGATGTGTTCCAGATACAAACGGCTGGGTTTAGCAACACTTATAAGGACAGAACTCCTTCACTCTTTTGTTGATTACATGTTTTTGTGTAGTTTCTTTAATAGAGGGGATATGAGCCCTAAACAGTGAAGCTGAAGAATTTAGTGTAGAAGATCTACTTGTATTCCTGTATGTTTGGCACCACTCTTTACAGTTCCTTGGCAATTTAAAAAAAACACACACACAAGATTTTACTGTGTCCAACACAGTTTCCTAAATCAGATTTCCTTGTTCAAGTATACCAAAATAAAATCACAGGAGAGTACCTCTCAGCCTCATTAGAGCAAAAATGGTTATGTTCCAGAGCCTTGAGGGACATACCACTGGGTTTTTGGCTTTTCAGGAGGGCCACAGGATATCACCACAGCTGTCATTTGGGATAATCAAAAGTGATGATGCGATACTTCCAGTTTTCTCTCAAACCATGGAGAGTAGTCGGTTTGGTGGTGGGAAGCTCCTGAAATAGCATGCAGTGGCCCCCAGAGGGCTTTTTTCACACTGGTATACAACCCCATCATGTGTCTTTGATGCGTGCATGTGCATGAGTGTGTTTGTTAGAGTCTCTGGGGAGTTGGCAGCGGTGCCAAGGACTACATTGGGCCAAAGGCCCACATGTATTAGAGAGTTAACTCTTTAACCAGTTTATTTCTGCACGTGGATTCTGTGAAGAAGACATGTGGTGCAATTTAGGTGAAGAGAGTACATGATTTTTAATGCAGTACATTTACTGTTCTAATCCTTCCAGTGCTTTCATTGCACCCCAAAGCCTTGTTTTGATTATGTGATTTAATTGATCTTGTCAGCTCCAGCACTGAGAGTAAAATTGAAATCTTCAGAGTACAATGAAATTGTCCAAGTGGCTGCTTTTTATAGATCACTTTAATTTCTGCATTATATCAACGACTGAGCAAGTCAAGTTCTCTTTGCCCACTTTTGTCGATTACAATACGTATATTATTTGTTCTGAGAGCTGGGTCACCTTTCAGAAAATGCACGGAGCACCTACCTCTTAATCACACTTCCTTCCCAAAATAAAGAAGCATGAATACTTGCAGAGTTTCAAGTTGTTGATTTTTCTTATTTATTTAATGTCCCATCTTTCTACCATCAAGGAATTCATGACTTTGCTTTAGCACCTGAATTTGTTTTTATTTTACAAAAAAACCCCCAAATTTAATGAATGTCAAAAACACAAATATTGGCTATCTCAGCTAAACTTTGTAAATGATCAGAAATTCAAAAATATACCAGTAAATATTGACAGTCACTTATACTGTATGTCCCATTTATGAGATGTGTACCATTAGTGAGTGATGACAATTGTTGGCATCGTTTAGGTTTTCCTAATCAGTTATTTCTTGATAGTAATGGTAAGTAAATACTAAGAATGCAGCCTGACAATTTATGACCCAGTGAAATGAGCATAAACTTGCAACATTACAATTATCTATGAGTGATTACATTGATCAGTTTGGGGAGTAGGAGATGCTGTAGCATTCTAAAAGCTAAGGTTCATTGCATGGGACCTAGAGGTAAGTTACCAAGAGATTTGCAAGACATAAATATGAAAACAGAGATAGACATGCCAGGAGGAGATTTTGGCCTTTGGAGACTTTAACCCCATGGAAATGATTAACAAAGAGCCAAGCCCTTTTTGCTTTCCAGCCTTTTTATTAATATCAGTATCCATATAGTATCCATATAGGTGATCCTAGTTTTATTTTTTCCACTCTTACACCAGGTTAAATGTAATCAGGAGGTTGGTGGCAGATGAAATTGACTTCCTCCATCACGTGACCCAGCTTGACCTTCGAGACAATAAACTAGGCGAACTAAATGCCACCATCTTCAATAATGTTGAAACACTGCACTGTGAAAGAAACCAGCTGGTAACCCTCAAAATCAGCGGATACCTGCTGAAAGCTCTTTACGCCACTGCAAATGGTACGTTCCACTTTGAAGCCAGCTCAGGTAGAGAACTAGCCTACTCTTCTTGCCATGGCTAAGCATTCTGTGTTACATTCTCATTTAACTATCCCCTAGCATACTGTCAGTTTGTATGACATAAAGGTTTTGAGGGTTATTGCGCCAGTGTAAACCTTATGAGTCGGGGAATGAATTTGCCATATTCTGCATTCATATCACACACTTCAGCGTCCAAATTGCCTCATGTTCATAATCAGAGTAGAGTTAGTGAGATAATCAGAGTGAATAGCTCCGATGATTCTGTAAAGTGAATGGAATTCTGTGTGATAAGAGATTGTTCTAGTCCAAAGATTTGTCCAGTTGTAGTCAAAGGGAAATTCGGTCCTTTCTCCTTCCTCTTTAGACTCCCTGCTAAGTGTGCTTAGCTTCATTTCTTCTAACAATACAAAGTGTCCTTTCTTTTGCTAGGCCATATGTGAGCTTTTTTTCCTGAACCTAATCCCTCTTGGTCCCTTCTGCCCACAGTTTGTTCATCTCTTATGCCCCATCCCTTCCTGTAGTAACCTGTCTCTTTCACCAATATGTCCCTCAAATTCCAGTTTCTTTCTCTATTGGTTCTGTTCCCCTTTCTCCTCATCATTATCATTATGTAGTGCTATCAATGCACATGGTGCTTTACAAGTCAAGCAGCAACAAGCAAAATAACCAGCCCTACCGAAGGCATACAATCCAACACACACACACACACACACACACACACAGGAGAAGGAAGGAATAATACAATTAAAAAACCAGTACAATACCATTGTAAAACAAATTGTCCAGATGCAGTATAAAAAAATTTAAAAAGCAGACTGACGAACACATATGATCCAAATATACAAGATGATGAAACAATATTACACTAGAACTCTAAAAGCTTTGAAAAGCAAGTTTTCAGTTGAGATTTAAGAACAAGGAAAGAAGCACTCCACAAATGCCACTCCTCCTACTTTGCCCAGTTTCTTGGCCCTTGGTGTTGATTCCCCTTAGCCCATGGCAAGAAATGTCTGTTGACGTTCTCCTCATTGTTGAAAATGTGAGAAAGTTTGTGAGATTGTATGGGCTAGCATTACCTGGTACATGCAGCAGGCATGCTGCCTCACCACTTGCACATTTAGCTCATGTGGAAGGGGCTGTATGCATATTCCAGTGTACATGTGCAGAGAGGTTGTTTTTTTTTAATTAGAGTAGACCGGGCTCCTCCTAAATGGAGAAGTACCCTCCATGCTTTTTCTCAGGCCCGCTGAACATGGAGGATGGCATAAGCCTTATAGCCTTGCAGCTTCTCTTACATGTTCTCCTGTCAGGTAAGAGAATAATCTGAATTCCATTCAGATCTCAATAGCACTTTTCTTTTCCTACCACCCTGCTAACAGAAATCAGTCTCTTTTGAGTCCTAGTCCCATGCAACAATTTCCTTCACTTGAAACTTCATTTGTCTCCTTCATTTTGGAAGGTGCACTATTAGTCACCATTCTGCTATTGACTGTTTACACCGATAGTGAAAATGGTGGTGAACTGCTTATAATATCTGAGTAGCAAAGCCAAAGCTGGGTTGGCTTATAGATGACAAGCCTCAAGTAGTACTAAGAAGCTGTGTCCAGACAGATAGCTGGGGGGCGGGGGTGGAGATATGTACTTATATTGTTATGTAACACTTCAGTTGCTTTTGACTGTACCAAAGATGTACCAAGATGTACCAAAATTTAGCAACAAGATCTTTGGACCTTTGCTGTGATTTGACTGAGCAACTTGTATAAATTAGACAAATTAAGTCGATTTGCATAGCTTTATTTTGCATAGCATTGCCTCTACTGGGCGTAGAAAAGATCTGTGTAGGACCCTGCAGTCTCGTAGTTTTTGGCTGGAAATCTCGATAAATTGATTGAAATACAGAGCTGAACTCAGAGGTTTAAAGAACCAGCAGCTGTACTCCCTCTTATTCTTCCTTCTGCCACCTCCACCCTCATGACAATTGGTGCACCAACTCGTACTGGTACAGCTTCTAGGTTTAGGAACTGTATAATGATTGTTTCATTGCCTGGCTTCTCACTTCTTTTAATCTTTTTCTTTTTAAAAACAAACTGTGATTTAAGACTCTCATCCTAGAGCTCCATATGCATAAGTTTACCAGTGAATAGTGGCATAGATTCCAAGAAATGGCAGGAAAACCAGGTTTTGATTTTTTTTTCTGATTTAACATTTATTTATTTTAGTTCAGAAATACAAACAAATTCATAATTACAGAGAGAAAAAAGGGAGAACAAAAGAAAAGGAAATAAACTATAAACAAATGATATACCTGCATAGTTATAACCAAACTAAATAAAACTAAACCATAATAACAAAACTTGTTGCTGAAAAGCTAATCTATTACACTAAACACATCTTACCTATGCTAAGTAAAACACAAAATAACTCTAATTCCTCATATAATGAAAAGAAAAAAATCGATTAATATCCCAGATCTTATTTCTGCCATTACATATCTGTATATGTGGAGCTTACTAGAATTGCTGATAATTATAATCACAGATTATTACATCATTAGATTTCTTATAGCTCAAAAAAATCCATAAATGGTTTCTAGTCTTTCAAAAAAATCTTCAGTTAGTCTGTCTTTTAAAATTCGCATCAATTTTGCAGCTTGGGCAAGATCCACAACTTTAAAACCCATTCTTCCATCATTGCTACTTCAGCTGTTTCCAGGTTTGGAAAAACAACATTTTTCCAGCTGTTATCATGTGTCGAAGAAGTGGTCCATATTTACTATTCGGTTCTTTATTGATAATTCCCAACAAAAATATTTATGGTGACATTGTAAAATCCACCTTTAAATTTTTTTGAATTAACATGTAGATCTTAAACCAATAACCCTTGTTTTCATGCAAGTCCACCACATATGGGAAAAAGACCCCTCTTTATCCTGACAGTCCCAACATTGATTTGAAACATTCTAAGACATTTTTGACAACTCTTCTGGAATTAAGTGCCATCTATACATCATCTTGTACATATTTTCTTTTAAATTACTGCACAAAGTAAATTTTATGTGTTTAGTCCACATTTTTCCCATACCTCAGTTTGTACATTGTGCCCCATTTAGGTCCACCTTATCATAAACTGTTTTATAGGCTTGTCGTCCATTTCTGATTTCATAAGACATTTGTACACTTTTTGGATTACATGATCATCCTTACACAGTTCTAAGTAGAAATCATTTTCTCTAGACTCTTTAACTAGACCCCTGTTATCTTGTGTAAATCTCTCTTTAAGTTGTAAATAAGGAAACCAATGAAGGTGTGTGTCCTCCTTGGAAACCATCTCTCTTAAGCTTCCAACTTTCTTTCTCCTTATACCAAAAGGTGTTTATATATAACCATTTCTCATTTTAACCCATTCCTTCCTTTAAAAGAAAAAAGTTTCATGGGGTTAGGTAAGTAATCATATCTTAGGGAAATAAAATGTTGCTTATGTTTGGACCGAATTTGCAAAAGAGCTTTTCTGATACAATGATTTTTAAAATCAGCAGGTACCTTGACTTTCTTACACTAAAGATAACCATACCAACCAAGTCTTAGGTCATGACCTTCAAGTTCCAGTAATCTTTCATCTCTAAGCAAAATCCATTATTTCAACCAAATAAAACAACAGGACTCATTGTACAATTGACCATGTTTAAGTCAACTTCAAGTATAAGTCGAGAGCAGATTTTGGGGCCAAAATTACAGATTTTGATATGACGTATAGATAAGCCAAGGGTCGTTCTTCCAAGAGAGGAAAGGGCCAGCATTCAACATTCAAAAAGGCCTTTCATCACTCAGAGAAGGAAATGGTTTCTTTAAAAAAAAAATTTAAGGTATAGTATTAACTCTTATTAAAAAAGGAGCCATCTCCTTCTTTGAGTAGGTGGTGAAAGCTGAGAACATAGCCTGTCCTGGGAGAACCTGAAATTACCACCAACCCCCTCTACTCTCTTGGCGCTCCTTTGAGAGGAAGCACCATTTTCCCATCCAGGCATTGAAAAAGGGCCAGAAGCAAGGTTAGTTCTGAAACCCAAGGAGATAAACCTGTACCTGGACTGTATCTGTACAGCAGTCTCAGGAAGGGCCTCCTGTGATTTAACAGTGCGTGTACACAGATACGCAGACGGCCAGGCACACACTTTCATGTTGAAAACTAGGTGTTTGAAGAGAGAGAGATTTTTTTTTCCTATCTGAGAGTGCATTTGAGGGAATGACAGAAGGAGGAAGACATTCCTCCGTAACAGCTCAGTTCCTATTATGAAGTATAGTGTGTGTGTGTGTGTATATGTCTGTGTGTCGGTCAGTCTGTCTTATCTATCTTGATGGCCTTTCAGTACCATGTGTAACTTACATAATAGGCACCACAGATTCAGAAGACTCAGGGCATAGAAAATAGTGTTGTTATTTTTAAAATATACTCCCTGTGTTCTTTTCCAGAACTTGTTCACCTTGATGTGTACCCAGTTCCAAATTATCTGACTTACATGGATGTTTCTAAGTAAGTATTAACATCTGTTAAAATACGGTATCATTCCCTACCTTGAGTTTATACAGTATTGAGCTGCCATGGCTGAAACCAAAACCAGTGGGAAAAGGCTGCACCATTTCTAAGTCTGGTAGAGAAAGAGAGATGCGACTAAATAGGGTTTGAGATCAGGATTGGCTTATGAGGTTACATGAGCCTTCTGCATGACTCTTTTTGTATGTCATACGCTCTCTGAAGATTACATGTCACCGTTGCCTCAGTTCAAAATAAAATGAGTCCCAGATGTTCCAAAATGCACAGTAAGATCCCATGGCCTACTATTGGTACTAGCACCTCCATTACTTTTATGTCTGCATGAGCCCTTGGGGAGGCCAGAATAATAAAAGAAGAAGCAAAACCTTTTTCTATGATGGCTTAATTGAAACTGAAGAGGTGCTAGCTGGCCTATGGTGTGGAGTGGAGTGAGGGAATCCACAGTTCCCTGGCTTCCAAAGTTGCCCTTATCACACTGGTATTGATTTCATTGGAAATCTCTGAGACTAATGAAAGATGTTCGTCTCCAGCAGCACTCCAGTGATAGATTCCTAGATCTCAGTGGAAGGTTTTAAACATCCCCATCAGTGTGTATTAAGTGTGTGTGTGTGTGTGTGTGTGTGTGTTGGTTGGTTGGTTGGTGTGTGCGTGCATGCGAGTGCATGTACATGTGTGTGTATACCCCTTGCGCTCAAGGTCCAAAAGATTACACTCCACCATATATGTTTGCATACCTACAAATATGTATTGATTATGTGTGCCAGTTCCACTTAAAATATTGAATATAAAGTCTGTCCCACACATAACAGCATACCTGCATGTCCGTTCAAGAGCTGGAGACACACCTGATGGCCTGATAACTATATTCAGTGCATTTCTTGCAGTTATAATTAACACCTTTAGAGCAGGGGTGGGGAAAGGTAGCCTTCAAGCCATCTGGGGTCTACAGGGCCCCCTTTGAATCTTCTAAAGCTCGCAGACCCTCATTAAGGTTCCCCTTTCCACAGGCAGGTTTTCGCCAGAAATTGCCATAAAACAGAGCAGATTTCTCCACACAAGTTCCCCCGGCATACCTTAAAAACTACCCCCCTCAAAAGAAAGTTGATTGAAAATGAAACCTGAAGGGAGGGAACTTCACATCTAATCATGTAAGATGTGCTGGTGTGCCCCTTGGAAGGACTGCAGGGTGTAAAGTGTAAAAAGAGCTGCCCAACCTATTATGCTTTAAAATGTGTGTGTGTGTGTGTGTGTGTGTGTGTGTGTCTAAACACAAATGAGTGAAACCAACCTAGAAGGAAGTGCTTATCTTGTTTACAGACATCCCCTTGAATCACAAGGCTTCATCTGCACTGATGAAGGAAAGCTCCTAACAAATGTTAGTTGGTAATGAATAACCTTGAGGTTGTAAAAGCAGGTCTGTAGCAAGATAAGGAGAAAGCAGAAGGTACATAGGAAGAGTGAATTCTCTCTTTCTCTCACCTGCATCCCCCGCTTTTTTTAATGCCCTGGTCACTTCATTACCCATCTTTCCTTTGTAACATCCGTTAGGGACATTTACATGTATCGCTGTAAAAAGAAAAAAACCCCACAATGATAACAGCAAAGCATTCCATTTCCATGTATGTTTTGCTATATCTGATCAGAGCAGGCAGATGTTATTGATGCCTGCTGGCCTTGTGCACCAAGATTAAAAGAACAGGATTGTAAATGGAGGAGGTCATTTGTACTTTCTAGCCGTGGTGCTTTAACAGAGTATCAAGCCTTGGTTTGCCATTAAAAAAAAAAAACAGCAAGCAATTGTTGTGTCTAAACGAGCACTGAAGAGACAAGGGTGTTGCCTGAGGGTGTTGCCAAGAGCTTGAAGCATGTAAGTGCATGAGTCAGTGGAATCGCATGCCAGAATCTCATCAGTATGTTTGCATGGATAAGTAACCGTAATTTATTGGAAAAATCCATGTTTCCCTATTTCTACAAGCCATAGTAATGAGGAAGGTTTGATTTCACATCTCTGAGACTGTTTCAGTACCTTGTTTTCATAATATACATATTGAAAAGGCCTGTGATGCAGGCATTTCCCCCCCCAGAGAAACATATTAGATTAATACAATTTTTTCCTGAACCCTTTAATGAAAAAAATACAAATATTGTTTGCCTCTGTGTAAACACTTCAAGCTGAAAGCCACTTTAGCCATAGGTAGAACCTGTTTAAAACCTCTTTTTAATTTTTTGCATATGATAATCTGCTGGCAACTGTATCCAAGCTAATTACATAAACCTGCACCTATCTATCTTGATACAAAAACCGTACATACAAGATTCAAGGTTAAGCAAAGGAGGAATGTGTTCTGTCCAGGCTTTGAAATCTTCAGAAGAAGACCTTTGCTTGGTCCTCCAACCTTCCCAGGGATGTTTGCTTCGAGGTTGAGGGTGGTCTTTGTGGTGGCTGAACCTAGGCTGTGGGAATTCCTTCCTAGGGAGGGTGGACTATCCCACTTCTTGTTGTCTTTCTGTTGTCAGATGAATACATTTTTGTTTCATTAGGCTTTGGGGAACTATTTTAGAACAAGGGCTTTTATCACTGAACTGTACTGCTCTTTAACTATTTTTGAAACTTTTTAAATGGCATTTTAAACATGTTATAGATAGTTGAATCACACTTCTCAGTCATCTATTGTATATCTTATTATGTTGCACTTTTTGTTTTGTATGGGGCCTTGATCCCAGTCCTGGGGGGAGACGCAGAATAAAAAATAAAGAGTTCACTGTATGCAGTGAAAAATAATGCAGGACTGTAGGCTTAAGTTTTTGTGCAAACGTTTCCCAGATAGAATAAAAAAAAATACAGTCAGCTCTCCACATTTGCAGGTTTCACTTTTGCGGATTTAATTATTCACGTATTATTTGCTGTCACCTCTGCTGCCTCCCTATGCCATTTTTATAGGGACTGCAAGCCTTGTGAGACTGAGAAACTGCGAACAAGACTTGTAAGTCCCTGCTAAAAATGGTGTGGGGCAACCGTGGAGGTTGGCAGTAAGCCCCACCAGCCACCCTCTTCTGCTTTGTGAAGGAACCCTGATGCCTTAAAGGAATCCATGATGGTTTGAATGTGGTGATCATAATTTTGTGTGTGTGTGTGTGCGCATTAAATATGGTTTGGGAGGCCTAGAGTTATTCACGTTTTTTTCACTTTCACAGGAGTCCTGTGCCCCTAACCATAGCAAATGTGGAGGGATGACTGTACTAGGAAACTTCTTTAGTTAGTTGGCTTCATTATAACCCAGTGAAATAATATTGATGCATTACCTGTCACTCCTGGGATAATTATCCAAGGAGTATGGTCCTCCAAGTCTTCCTCAGCCTTTGGGCTAGTCTCCTGAGAACATGCCATGTTGAAAGTTTTTATATGAAATGCTTTATTTTTAAAAAAAAGCTCACTTTTTTTCCCTTTTCACACTACTCTTGTCAAAAAAGAGGAAAAGAAGATAAAGAAATTGCGGGGGGAGAAATCCTTTTGTCACACAGTTAACTTATTAACTAATACTCAAAAGATATGAGCAGATCCTCCATTGTTAAATTACATTGGAACTAGGGACACACGTGAAAACAATCTGCACTTTTGAAAGAAAATACTTGGTTGTAGTTCTGATTGGTTTGGGCATTTTGTGGTACAGGGATGAGGTTGGCTTGTTGAGTGGTGAGGGATGATGAGGTTCACCACTGGAACATTTCATGGAAGTGAATTAAGTAACAAAACTTTTTTTAAAAATATTTTTGTTAAAAGACTTACAGAATTATATAAAATAACACACAGTCCTCCCTCCACATTTGTAGGTTCGACCTTCACATATTTTGATTATTCATAAGCATGTGTGCCTTCCCCCCACATTCACCTCTTCCCATTCCCTTGGGTTTTCCTGGGCATGGAGAAGGGAGGC
The DNA here is from genome assembly GCA_948472985.1 of Iguana delicatissima. Lineage (NCBI taxonomy): Eukaryota > Metazoa > Chordata > Lepidosauria > Squamata > Iguanidae > Iguana > Iguana delicatissima. The sequence goes on from CAOKZL010001027.1 coordinate 842,059, forward strand.
AAGCAAACCTGGGGAAAAGGGAAGGGAATGGCGGGGGAGGCACATGCGCATGTTCTCCCCTCTGGTTCCCCCCTCTCCCATTCCCATGCATGTTGCCCAAGTGAAGAGAATGCGCACTGAGGCAAAATGCAAAGGAATTGGGGGAGGCTTGCGTGAGCCTTTATTTTCCCCTGGGAGGCTCCCCCTCCCATTCCTATGCATTTTGCCCTGATGCAGAGAACATGCACTGAGGCAAAATGCAAAAGAATGGGGAGGGTAAGGCTTGTGCGAGCCTCCCTTGTTCCCTCCAGATCTCCCCCCTCCCATTCGCCTGCATTTTGCCCTGACACAGAGAAATTGCACCAAGATAAAACTCAAGAAAATTAGTGGTTTTTATGTTGTGTGTCCTTGGCTTAAAGTATGTATGTGAACCATTTGTTTTCACACCCCTTGATCTGTTCACATCATCTTTCATTTGCTTTGTCTTGTATAGAAACCACCTTGAGAGCCTTCCTGAGTGGGTTTGTGACAGCAGAAAGCTGGAAGTGCTGGATCTTAGCCACAATCAAATACAGGAACTGCCTGCCCGGTGAGTCCTGCTGATACATTTATACAACCAGGGATGGAGAGCAGAAGTAGGAAATAATTGCTGAGTCAGTGTTTGGCTTGCTCCAATGACAAATGATTGTGTGTTTTGTTTCATCTTCTGTTTGATGTTTTTTAACCTCATGGGGTTGCAATTCTGTTGTAAACTTCAGTGCAGCCTTTCTTCTTCACTTTCATGCAGACAAAAGCAAAATATACAGTCTTTCTGATTTCCGGGCAGAAGCAGTTTAAAGCCACCCATGCAGCTGTTGAAAAATCGGAACCTCTATTCTGCAGATATTAAAACAGTAAAAAATTTAAAATCATTGCAGGGTTTTCAAAAAAAGCATTCTTGGGCCCACAGGGTGTGAATGGAGGAACTGCTCTGTGACTACATGGTAAAAACAGAATCTCTGCTTAAAAAAAAGGTTTGTCAGGATGCTTAACAAATGGATTATGTGATGGATGGTTGTGGAGCCAAAGGTTGCAGAGGAGCCAGTTGGTCATCTCATGGTGGATTGTTTTCCAAAATTCTTAACCCAGAAACATATTGAAAATGTAGACATGGTTTGAAGAAGTTGGTGTTTGAGTGCCAGAGATACCATATAATTCTCATCTCTGTAGAAAGAGCAGGAAATAGGTGGCATAGAAGGCCTGTGAATGGCCTTTGGGAGAAACATGGAAGGCAAGATGAAATGTGTTAGGATGAAGATGTGAATCTGAGCGTGACACTGGTTATTTGTTTTACACTCTTAATTTATCACTATAAGAAAGTGCATACACACGTGGAATTTCACAAGCATCATGTGCCAAACATCAGGCGGGCCTATGATTCTGTTCAGTTCTTAAGGATCCAGATTGTAATATAATCCTGTAATCCATACTATAAACTTGCATCTTTCAGATGTGTTGGGATACAACTGCTGTCATCCGTACAGCAGTACAGTAACTGCATAGCAATTGAAAACCTGTGTCTATGCTTGCTGGGGATTATGGGACTTATATTTCCAACACATCTGGTGGATGGTGGAAGAGGCAAGCTCATTTGATAGAAATCTTGCACCTTTTCCCTTTCTGTTATGGCTGTAACAGAGAAGAGTTGGGCCTAAAAGTAAAGCTTGAATCTTTGAGGAACTTTTTTTTCTTTCTGGTCTAGCAACTTATACTGGTCTCCTTAATTATATAGCTTATTTGTTGTCCAAAAGGAGGGAGGAACAGGAGCTCACCTAGGAGCTTGCAAGATTTCACTAGGCATTGCTCACATGCTGTTTTTATAAGGACCAGAAATAATCTGTGAAACATGACAAACTCAGCATACTGAGTTAGATGCTTGGTACCATACTCTGATTTTGTGTAAAATTGCAGAATGTGTACAGGCCTGACTAATGAGTGCTTGGGCAATTCTCTATAGCTTTTCTTTACTGGAGAATCCACCCTGGTTTGTCCAGGCAAATTAAGCTGCCTTATGCAGAGACAGAGAGACTGTTGGTCCAGTGTTATCTTGCCCATTGACAGCAGCTCTCCAGAGAGGAAAGCATATTCTTGTCATCTGCTTTTAACTGGAGGTACCAGAATATGAATTGGAACATTCCATTTGCAAAGAATGTTCTTTAGCACTACACTGTGGTCTTTGCACAGATAGATAATGTGGTATAGAAAAGCTTAAGAGCCAAGCAAAACTTTTTTTGGATACTGCATGTCATCTATTCAAATCCTTGTCTTGAAGGGATGAACAACGCTTTGTTGATTTTTAAAACTATATTGCTAAATACCTTGTAGACATGGATAGAGTAACAGTCTTTCTCCTGCTCATAAAGGCCCACTGCATATTTTCTACAGATTAACACTATACACTGTAGTTTGTGTATCCTCTGGTGGAAGCCAAATTTGTTGATAACAGTGCTGTCAAAGATCATTCATGTTCTGTTCCAACTAAGTGTCTGAAAATGGATAGAATCACGATGGGTTATAAATTGGAAGGGAAAGTGCATAAGATTTAATTTTATTGCAAAATTTAATACATTTCCAACAAAAGTGTGGGAAGAACAAACCTTGCAACCACAACTACTCATCCTGTGTCCTCAGAAAACAATTGTGAATTCTGGCAGTCATGTAGATTATCTGACAACATCCACAAGGGAAAACCCAACTGTTTATTGATTACTTTGGCATGATAGCCCTGATGATCCATACTTTGTGGCCTGATTATTATGAGTGGCTCCAGTTTGTTGGGGGGGGGGATGAAAAAAAACAACAACTAAGCAATCCACCCATAAATCTTCATGGAGTTTTTCTGTGTGTGTATTTTCCAGTGTGCAAAAGGGCGGCAAATTTCCTCTGCGTTGCTGAGTAATTTGTGAATCTTTGATTGAGAGCAGGGTCAGCTGTGGGGCATAGGCTCCTCCTGATTAAACCATGCAGTCATAGCAAGAACAAGGCAGGTGGTAGATGAGAATAATCTTCCTTCTTCAGAAAAGGATCACCCCATGGCCTCAACCCCACTACGTAACATCACTGAAATTTTGCTGCTGTTGTCATCTTTTTGAAGGTGCTTGGCAGCTTAAATGCAGACCTCATTGTTGGGAGTTTCTGTTTCCTGCTCTATAATTGTTTACTTTAATTGGTTTTGCAAGAGTGCTGTTGTCCCCTCATAAAACAAAGGTAGCTTTCTCTCCATTCCCCTCCTCCTCAGAGAAACAGAATGGTCGACCACCCGTAGCATATAAAAGCTCAAGACAGTAAAGCGGATTAGATAAATTTCATTCCCTGTAGAACTGGAAGGAGGTTTATGCTAGTCTGGTATTAGAATGGGGAGCCTGGGAGGAGGAGGAGGAGAAGAATATGAGAAGGGAAAATCAGAGTCTGAGTCAGCATATGATAGATGATCAATGTTTGTTGAGTCCTGGGGGCAAAGTAGAAAGGAGAGGGAAATATTTTTGATCTCTTTCAGTGTTATACTAATGTGGCAAAATGAAATGTTTATGGCCAATAATTTTGAGCTGTTTCTCCTCAATTTATAGACTTTCTATGTGTAAAGGGACTTTAACCATCTTAAAGCATTGATGTTGCTCAGGCATTCTGAGGGCTGTCCTTAAGAACTGTTTCACGTAAGATGCACTGACAGATTAACACAATTATAACACTAGGATTCCACTTTAACTGCTATGGTTCCATCCCATGGAATCTTGGGAGCTGCAGTTTAGAAAAAGGCATTTGTAATTGTCAATCAGAAAACTCTATTGCCTCACAAAAACAGGATTCTACAGGATGTAACTATGGCAGTTAAAATAAAACCATAGTACTGGAATTATGTAGTGGGAAAGAGACATCAGTTTTATTGCTGAGTACAGTCCATAGTCCAACCTAGGGCACTGATAAGTCTGCTCGTATGATCTGCAGTCAGGCTATTACACTTTTAGGTATTTGAGCAAAATGTTTTCACTGGAAATCTGAAGACACAACGATCTGGTTTGAACATAATGCTAAAATAACCTTTGGACTTCCATACTTACTCCTCTCTTTTCCCCCAGCGTGGGTATGAAAAGGAGACTGAAAACATTTGGTTCCTGGTTTAAACTAACCACAGTTTTTTCTTCCATCCAAAGTAGGCTAAACTCTGATTAGCTTGAGCTTTGGTTTATTATATCAATCCAGCCATCACATTGGAGTTTGTGACCTTGACATTGTTGAAACTTACTACCATTTCCCAGCTTGGGCATGACAAAAAGCAAACATTTTGGTTTGAAAACTATGGTGCAAGAAGAGGCCCTGAGCAAATTGTATTCTGCGCCTTGGAGCTTACTGGAATACATTGTGTGCAGTCCACAGAAGATTTTGATACCCAATTTTAAAAATACTGTGAGCCTAAGAAGAAGAGAGTAACTAACATTTGGATATTTAAATGTGGAATATCAACCACAAATACATTGTAACTCTACGGGGTAGTTTATTCTAACCCTTCTAGTGACAAACCAAAACCTTATTCAGCCATTCTCAAAGTGTACTGGAAAACATATAAGGAGGAAGAGCAAATCAGCCCTGTTGTCATCATTTTTACCACCCTCTGAATGTGGAGGCTGACCCTCTTCATGGAGAACCCTCCATCCACAGAGGTTGTTCATGCAGTTTGGAATACCGGTATTCTAGTGTACCAATTTGAGACTCAACATAAACAGATTTTTCCAAGTCAGGAAGTCATCCTTTGCATGTAAAGAGTAGTGGAAACTATGACAGAGGGCAGGACTAAGTTGATCCCTCTTCTCATGTCTTTATCCAGCACACTTTAAGAATATTTGAATAGAGCCTTACTATTATACATGTTCCGCATCAGGAACACTTCTGGAAAGTGCAGTATCACATTAACTAAAATGCAGTGTTAACCCTGACATGTATTGCCTGCATGCCGCCTTGGGGTTTCTGCTCTGCTATGTGTGGTATAGATAAATCCACCTGTTTTAGAAAGCCAGTTTAGTTAAGGTATGGGTAAGGAGATGTAGTCTCCGAAGTATTCCAAAGCATGAGTACTTCAGTACTTCCAACAGGTTTCTTGCTGTGTCAGATGGCCCTGTGATTGTTATTTTGTCCTGTTCTTTTAAGCAGGGGAATGTGTAGGTTGAGACACCTAGAAAGCTCTGTGGACTACTGGACAATTCCACTTTGTTTTCCTGTGTTGAAACCTAGCTCTCACACATGGTGGGTAACCATAAATTATTTCATTAGAGTTGTAGAGCCAGGCCATGAATTTTAATCGAGATGTTAAAAAAAGTTGGCAGGCAGTTTCAATTGTGAACTAGAAAAATGGTTGTGTAAGAGATTCTATATGCTGTTTTCAGTGTCCTCTTGAGTTTCAAATGACTGAAGCAGAGTTAGTATGCCTCAGTGCATATGCCCTCACTTCATAAATGTGAACCCCTTGCTGCTACATGGTGTTGCCTTCACTAGCTAGCTTGATTATCTATACAGAAATTGGTTCATGTAGGAGAATGTGCCTCTGTCTCCTAGAACAGTGCTGCTCAAAGTGGTGGTCCCTGGACCACCCTGCTGATCCCTGCTGGTCCTTGAAGAGAAAGAAGGAAGCAGTTTTGGACACAAATTTAGTGCTAGTCCTTGGCATATTGAAAAAAAAATTGCAGTCTTAAATACAGCACAGACCTCTAAGAACACAGGAATTGTTATCTCTTGTTGTATAGTGTGTGCAGGGGAACTGTTTTGTGTAAAACCTCATTTAGTACATGGCATTCAGAAACAATACAGTGAAAGCTCTGTACCTTTTGTTTTGGTGAATAGAAACCTTCCCATAGTGAAGAGGCAGGCTGCATCCCTGGAATACGCTTTCCCTTGCAGAATTGCTCGTGCTAGGTTTGTTTTAATTGGTGCTGTGTGCTTTATTGTTTGTTTATGTGTGTGTGTGTGTGTGTGTGCTTTTTTAAGGTTATTTTGCAATATCAGCTTGAGGAAGCTGCTCGCAGGACACAATCAATTAGCAAGGCTCCCAGAGAGGATTGAGCGAACACACGTGGAAGTCCTGGATGTGCAACACAACTTGCTTACGGAGCTGCCATCTAATTTGCTGCTGAAAGCTGACAGGTAACTGGAAAACCTCCCCTCCCCCACGAAAAAGTGTGGAGATGTTTGACCAAACAAGTATAGGACTATTTTTCCTGAATGAGAATTTGGATAGTGATCGCTGAGATGCATTTTTAAAAGCCATAGTTTAAATTAAGGCTTAAATTTAATTAGAGGTCATATATTCTTAATGCTTCCAAAGTTTGGTTTATACCAGAGGTATAGGATATGTATTCCTCCACATGTTGAGTACATACAATATGAAAAATAACATACAACATAGTGTGATAGATATATGGCAAGAAAATATCAAAATCTATCTAAATACATGATGTAAACATATGATGGCAAAAAAGTGAATCCAGAATAAATGAGCTATGTAAGCACATTTATGTACAAAATCAAAACCAAGGCTTATATAAATAAGTAAACAAACTCCAGGGGGGAGATCAAGTAGTTGTTGAAAAGCCACTAATTATAATGACTGAAGGACTTCGGTCAGGCTGTAGATGATGAAAAGTCCAACTCAAACAAAGAACTTCTAGGGTTTCTATAACCATTTAGGACTAAATCTTTTTCAGAGACAATCTTCAGCTTTTCAGAATTTACAGGCCCCATTATCTTAAAATGTCATTTCCTATTAACAGGAGTCCTGAATTTTTGTCATACTTTGCTCTGGAATGCATTGAATCCTGGCCTTTTCAACCTAAGTCTTTAAAGGAAGTTAGTTTCTTTACTTATATGAGTCTCAGTTTTTATTTTGTACATACATATATATCATTATATAGCCCATTTATTTTGTATTCATGTTTTTTTGACACCATAGATTTGCACCATGTATTTAGATGGATTTTGATATTTTCTTGCCATATATGTACCTTTTGGGTACATTGCATGTTAATTTTCATATTATATGGATGACATTCTATTTGTATGTATTTCCATTTCTTTATTTTTCATATATTTATAAATATTTATTGGGGGTTTTTTTGTCTTGTTTATCTTATGGTCATGTAGGTCCTTTGCATTTGTAGTTGAGGCCCTGCCTTTTTTGCTGTTGGTTGTCCTCCAGATGTTGTTAGACTGCAACACCTTATCAGCTCTTGCCAGCATAGTCAGTGCTGAAGTGTGGTGGGTAACAGTATCAAGAGAGCCAGATGTTCTACGTTATATAGAATGATTAGCTGTAAAAATGGATAGTCTTAGTTAAGTTTGTTCCCAACCCATGGGCGGAGGGAACCCTTCCTTCGGTAGGAGGGAGAGAGAAGTGCTCAGTACTTATGGATGCATATAAACACCTTTATCTGAAGAATGATGTAACTGGGGAGAGAGTTCATGACAGCTGGTGTCTGCTCATGCTTATGCAGTTTTTTCTGCCTATGTCTGTCCATGTGCAGGAACATAAACCTCCACGGCTGCAGCAATAGGCTGTGTAAAGGCACTGAACTCAAGCTGTCTTCTTACCAGTGTTCTGGCGTTGATCCCAACACACTAATAAAATGAATTTTGGATACTTAACTGTCCCCTGCTGCTACAGTTCTTGTTTGGATCACTAGTACTTTTGTGTGGAACAATATGCACATGCTTTCTTTCCGTGTACACTATTCAGGTTAAAATCTTCTTTTACACATTTACACCAAACATCCAGAACAGGTGTTCTAGACAAATTTCTACAAATGTGTGTTTGTGTTAGTGCAGATTATATGGAATGTGTATAAGTTTTGAGGTGCTTTTTTTGGTGGCAGTGGGCTTGGGGATTTTGGGATTGCTGGCAAATGGGAAAATCAGTACTAGCCTTTATGTGTCTGTGGTTCTCTATGGTCTTTTCCAGTTCTTATTAGAGTATGCTGGGAATAGAAGCAGCATGTGGTAGCAAAAGTAGCCTGTCCTCTATCTCTGAGCTGTATCTTCTCCCTGAGAATTCTGTGTAATTTTCATTCAGGCATTAGTGGAGTGCTCTGTCACTTTCTGACCATTCTGAGGTTCAAATACATGTGTAGAGATCTGAGGGTTCCTCTGTGTGTGTGTGGCTGTGTCTGTAGGTGTGTGGTTCTGTGACACTGAGGAGAGCAAAGTGGTTGGCGTGTGGACCAGAGCCTTGATATTCGTTCTGGAAACCCTGGATTGGGAAGGCTAAATTTTCCTCTTTCTCCGTAGTCAGTGGGAGAGCAGCTTGTTTCTGACATGTCTTGTGTGAAGTTCTGATATGAGTTCTTTCACAACTACAAAAATCCATTTGATATAAACTACTGAAGTAATGGATTATAGGAATCTTGGATATCAGCTGATTGTGCTGCAGCTGTTTTGCCACAAACCTTCTTGTTTCTACCTGCTGTTTTCTTCCAGTCCTCCTTTCTTAGTGCTTTTTATGTTTCCTCCTTATTCTCCCCTCTTTTAGCACCTCTTTTCTGCCTCCATTATATTCGATAAATTTATTGAGACAACTGATTTGTTTCAAAATACCTCATAGCTTGCTCAAGTATTGTGGTACATTAAAATGCAAACCATTTGGTATTATAGATCTACTCATTAGGTGATTTGCCATTTCCTTTTTTGTTTAGTTACAGCTTCCAGTCATAAAATTCTGGAGTCCCAGAATGACCAGCCATCTTATACCACTTAAGGTTACCTTGCCTTTCAGCCGATGAGCCATCTGTTGGGAGAACAGATGTTCTGTCTTATTCATTCAAATAGAAATAATTCCTCTTGTATTTTTAACGTTTAAAAAGGGAAACTACAGACCCTTCAAATTGCAGTATATTGTTTCAGAGCATTTCCCATATTTCAAAATAAACTCTTTCTGTTAAGCTAACACTGCATTGGAAATACAAAACCCTGTAGTCTTCCATTGACTGGCCTTCTGATTTGTTAGGATGATTTTATTTTGGATAAATAGTTAAGTTTTTCACTAATTCTGAGTTGTAACTGGGTGTATCCAGAATACTAGGAATAGCTCTCCTTAGGGTTAAGAATTCTTTTCTTTTTGCTTTTCTTCCTTTCTTTTTTTTTTTTTAAAGAGTATCTTAAGTACTTCCTTAGATGTAATGCTGGTCTGGATCATAAAGTTTAGAAAGCCTTCTGGAGGAACTTTATGAGTCAAGGAGAAAACCTGATGCCTTTTCCTTTTTTTCCAATCCTGCCAAGAATCTTGGGAGACCATTTATTTGTACGCTACTTATTTGTTTCACGCATTTATAATGCCACCCTGTATGCAAGTTCTTAGGACAGTTTAGGAAAGAGTAAGAGCCCATTTAAAAATAGATGTAACACAGATGAACTATAAAACGTAAGAAAAGTGGCAGAAGAACAAGCAGCAAACATAAATTGATTAGATCAGGAACATATTAAATGAGGTACAGGAAAATAAAAAGAAGTTTTCTTGGGGCCAAAATGATATCACGTTAGGTACCCTGAGAGTCTCTCTCAAGAACACTTATCATAGCCATATAATTGCTATTGAGAATGGGCCTTTCTACGCTATACTGTTATAGTGCTATTATTCCACTTTCAACATCCTGTGGAATTCTGAGATTTGTAGTTTACTGAGACCAAAGAGATCTCTGGCTGAGAATTCTAAATGCCCCTCCCTAAACTGCAAACCCCAGGATTCCATAAGATGTTGAAAGTGGAATAACAGCATTGTAGCAGTATAATGTGGAAAGGCCTGATGCCTTTTGCCAGTAGCCACACAGTACATTTCGCCTAGATACCAGTCTGGAGAATGGCATCCGAAGCAGCAAAGAAGTTCTGGTAGGTACATTTATGGACAGCTGACCTTTTTGTGGTCCCAGTCTGAGTCAAAACCTTCACCTTTATGTTGAGTCTGGAAATGAACCTGAAATCTGTGAAAGATGACAGTATGCTAACCTACACAGCCCTGCTAATTAAATTTCTGAGCCATCTTCCAAGGCAGCCAGTATGAAAATTAAGTAGGCCTGGACTCCTGGCATCCCATTTGCTCACCTAAATGGAATGCGTTGTCACCAGTGGGCTGTCAGGCAAAATTGTTAAATGCAAGGCTGGTCTGCACACTGCTCCACACAGGAAATCCCAAGCTTAATGCTGCATATCCTGATCAAAATGCAGATCTCCCTCATCATGAACTAGAGAGACAGTGTCATATATCCTCAACATCACACACACACATTTTTACTCAGTTTTTGGAGTCTCTCTCCCTTTTCCAATGACAAAGAGAATCTGGTGCGTATATATTTTTTAAAATCCAGATAAAAGAGATGTTTTTTATTGTAATAATGCTTGGTCTGAAGGACCAAACCTTGACCCTTCCCTCATCTGGCCTGATTTAGGTGACTGTTCTGTTTGCCTCTCTTTTGTGTGGGAGTCTTCCTTCCCTCTCTGGCATCACTCATCTACAGAGAAGATTGATTTATCGGTTGGTTTTTAATCTTAAGTTTTCCTTCTGCCAACCTACTTTTACTGGGTTTGTGTAGGAGGGGGTCGGAGTTTAATCAGGCCAATATTTATAGCTTTCAGATGATTTGGAGCCTGTCACAGTGCAGATGATACTCAAGGTGGCTTAATTACAATATCTCCCTCTGTTCTTGCCTCATGAAATTTTCATGCTTCTCTGTGTTTGTCACTTCAAATCTGTAGCTTGTAACTGCTTGTTTTGATTTTTGCCTTTTTAACTTTAGAATTCTGGAAAGCCTGTTTTTAGGGAAAAAAACAGAGAGAGGTCTATCTTTAGTGCAGACTCACATACCCCCTTTTGTATAGTGTGTTTAAGTGTCTTGTCATCAGTCTGGACTGCGGTTGTTGTCCATAACAACTTTGGAGTGGTAAATGTTACGACTTCTACCAATATGGATATATTTTATAATGTATCCAGTATGTGTGTGTGTACACACACACATACATACCTACATACTTATATATATTTATATATTTATTCCTGTGTGTGTGTGTGTGTGTGTGTGTGTGTGTACATACATACACACACATACTGGAATGTGTCCAGATCTCAGTCATTTGGCCCCATCTTTCGTGCTATGATGATGGAGGCGGGGAGGACCTTAATTTGACAGAACTAGACTCAGTGGGAAACAGCAGATAAACAGTTTGGTTATCTGCAACAGATGGTGCTGTGAAAATGGAGAATTCCTCTGAATGCTGAGGGTTGGGGGATAGACTACCAGCAGTGGGTCTCCTTCATCTCTGCCCTGGCATCCTTAGGACTCCCCCATTCCTACAATTGTTTCCTCTAGAAAATAACAACTAGATTCTTTCCATTCCTCTGCCCCTGTCGATTAAACCTTCTCTTTCCCCCTCTAAGCTGCTTATTTCTTAATTCAAGGGATCAAATACAGAATACATTGATAAAAGCTAATGTAGTGGGTAAGAATATTTGGCTTTAACACTTGCTGGATATTTTTTGGCCTGGTGCAGGCAGACTGTTTTCTGATCCCTTTGCCACGGTGAAGAAATTTGGAAAAGGCGACATCTCCACTGAGTCTAAATGTCTTGAACCTTGCTTCCTTCACAAGTTAGTCGTGAAGGTGTGGTGTTACTGTTCTGTTTTTGAAGAAAGATAAGGTAATGAATGCCCTGTGTTATTAATTCATTGCTGTTTATGAATAAAGGAAACATGCAGACCTAGGCTACTTTAGGGACACTTTTGGTGTCTTCTGTGAAATTTTTGGTTTGGTATAGCCTGTCCCTTCAGGTTAACACTTGCCTACTTTTGTGTGGGTTGACATGAAAGAGGCAAAGTGTGTATATACGAGAGACACTGGGAAAGTTTTAACTGATTTTTTTTATTGTTAATTAATTAACTTATGGCATGCAAGATATTGAATGGCTGCTGACCCAACTTTGAACCAGTTCCATGTTCAGGTCAGAGGTGCTACCATGCAGTGTCCTCTGGACTAGATGATTGCCTGGGAAGACCTTCATGTTGCAGGGCTTTTATGTTTTGCTTTGTTTTTTTTCTGTACACTAGCTCCCTGTGAGATAATCAAAAGTTGCTGCTTAAACTGTATGAGCGTTAGCAGCTCTGTCACATGAATTTTGATAAGAGCTTAGAAAAGTGACTTTTTAGACAGCTGTGGCCAGAGTCGCTTGGCCCATGGCCATGCATCCAGAAGATTCTGGGAAAGAAATTTTTCCAATCTTGGGTCTTAATCAGTCCCATTAACTGCATTGAATAATGTTGCTCATACAAGCATTTCCACATCCCAAAGAGATTTCATGCCACTTTAGTACTAAATTTATAAAGGCATATTTGGGGCTTTAAGTCTGTTTTCCTTTGTTTTACAATCAGGGCTGTTCACATCTTTACTTTTGGGTTTTGTTTTGTTTTTCAATAATTTGTGAAAGGACATACATCTTTTGGTTACTTGGTACAGGGGTGACATCGAGTGCCTCCCCTCTTCATTTCTTAATCTTGTAATCTGCAGCCCCTCCTCCCCTTCACACACACTCTTTGGGAGGGCATACAGCTCTTGTTAAATAATGAATGGTCCCTGACGATTAAGCCATGTTTTTTTGTGAGACTGACTTCTCTGGAATGTGTAGTGGTAACCTAGTTTCAGTTCTCTTGAGCTCCTGGAGGTTTTTATTTTTAATGGAAAGGCTTTTGTGTCTGTGTCTGTGTGTGTGTGTGCGTGCGCGCACACACACACACAACCCCTCTGAATCAGTCCATGTGACTGCTCAGTCATGTGTCTGTCCTTTTGTTCGTGCAAGGCAAGTTTCAACAAGCTAGGGGACGGGTGGCAGCGAGGAGAGAATAACTGAATTTATTTGTTAGCAAAATCTTTCAGTATTTGGTGTAAATGTTTATGTAGCCTACCTGAACAGAACTGTTAATATTCCCCCGCCCCTTTTTCTCTAGTTGTAGATGGGTTTGACCACAGATATTTTAAGTGGTAACTAGAACACTGTTTCCACTGTTGGTCGTTCCTGATTTGCTTTGTTGTTGTTTTTGTTCAAGCAATCTTGTTTCATTTCCATCAATTGACTTCCAGATAGTGGCTGCTGTCATATCTCATTGACATGTCTGGGACAGAACAACCTAAGCCAGTGTGGCTTCAGCATTTTTATCAATGGGTCTGAGCTTCAGCCTCCATTGTGGATCCCACTGATGAACAACATCACTATCCCCCCCCCAATCTTTCCTCTCTCTGAGAAGACAATAGCACCAAGCAAAAACAAGCAGTGATGGTGTTGCTTCTGTAATCTCCCCTACTAGGCCAGTGTGTATGACTCCCCATTATGGACCACAACCCTACAATTTGATGACAAAAAGTAGTAAGTAAAACAAAAAGAGGGAAATAGCCTGGGATGCACCTGTGAGATTATTTAGCAGCAAGTACCTTAGTGTACCTCCACCTTGGTGAAGTGGTTTGAGTATTGGGCTATGACCCTAGAGATCAGGGTTCCTCTGCTTAGCCATGAAAACCGACTGGGTGAGCTTGGGCCTATCACACACTCTCAGCCCCAGAAAATTCCATGATATGTTCACCTTAGGGTTGCCATAAGGCTGGAAACAACCTGAAGGAACACAAGCACTTTTTATAAGAGCATAGTTCCCCTACTGAGAACTGATCCTGAGTGTTCTACTAGAACAAAAGAAATCTAATTCCTACTCTTCACTGAGACATGAACCTCTGCGTGACTTGTGGTGGATCACTGTCTCTTACCATGCTTATGTGAAGATAAAACTGGAAAGTTGGAAAGAGAAATTACCTAGGAACAAAGTGTGTATCTGCGTGTTTTAAAGTCATAAGCTCCTTGCCATGTGTCATTTCACAAAGAAGATTTTATTTTGTGAATCCCTGGGGCAGATCCCAGGTTTCTCTGCTAAGGAAGCAGATGCAAGTTTTGTGGCCAGAAAAAAACCTGGAGAAAAGGGTGGGTGAGAACCTGTGTTTGAAACATGGGAATAGACACAAGTTAACCAACAAGACAGAAATTCCGAAGAGTATGATGTTGTTGCAAAAACAACAAAGATTGTAGGATCTGTGCTGGCAAACTTATTGTGGCAAACCCACAAGAGGATTTGACAGAAATAAGCCCTGGCCTAAGACAATCTATGTATGCCTGCTTCTTAACAAAGACTGTATCCCGCACTGGACCTTTAGGTCTCTCACTAAAGGTTGAGCTGCACTTGGCATGTCTGTTTGACATGCAGTAACATAGTATATAGAGTAAGGTCGGGAAACCCCTGTCAGCCAAATGGATTCAGTTTTAGAGAATTTGGGAGTGAGAGAAGCATTCCAGTGTAGAGTTGGATCAGATGCAAAAGATTGGGGCCAAAACGCCACATATTTTAGCTTAAAACTCTTACTACCAATAACTGGGTCTCGGAAGAGTCATTTTAGAACAGGTGTGGGAGGCATCTACAAAATCTGGAAACTCTCCAAGTGATTGTGTCATAGGGAGGAGGGTGCCATCTGAGAAAAGCCCAGGAACTGGATTTGGCCCCAGGGCTTCAGACTCTTCATGAAATTGCAACGGCATGAGTGGGCCTCAGGCTGTCATCTCCATCCAACAGCCCTGTTTCCACGCATCTGGAAACAGCTACATCTGGAAATTAGAAAATTTCTCTTGGTACTTTTGCTTTTCAGTTTTTTGTCATGGTGTAGACCAACAAACTGTGGCTAGCTGTAGCTGTGATTAATTTCGAAGGTGCTAATTCAGAGCAGAGTTACTAGAGGTGCTTTGTTTAAATTAGCCTTAGTCAACCATGGTTCTGGATCTCAGCACTGTGGTTAAGCAAAACTGGAACAAGAAGCTTCTGAACGCTCAACCTTGCAGGAGGAAGAAAGAGGAGGAGTACATGAATGCAAGGCCTCTTCCTGGCCACTTGCCACAGTAAACTGTAGCTAAGGATAATGTGAGAATCTTGCATCATGTGTAGGCTCCTCTAGTACTTTGTGAATAAGAATTGCTGTAATGCAATATTTGAAGTACAAGACCAGCATGGGGAAGAGAGCTTTAAAAACCTGTTCTCTTGTGGATCTTTTTTTTCCCTTCTCAACATTAATCAATCCTACAACTTCTACTTTCCAGTAAAAAAAAAAAAAGTATAAAAGTATAAAATAACTAGTCTCTTTTTTCCCAGTGGGTTTAGAACCAGTGAGCACAGAGCCACTAGGAAAATGGCCTAAAAGAAACAATTAGAAAAGTGAGCAGAGAGAGAGAGAGAGAGAATGAGCTTCCATTTTAGATTCCAATCTCAGAAGCAACATTATGTTTTCAAAGAAAACATTCTCTCCCTCCATCCCTTGTCCACCCCCAGTCAATGGAATTGATTCACATGACCCATTTTGGTGCTGGCATTCAAGAAGTGTCTTTTCTTTTTGCCAAGTCATGTCCTGTGAAGCACCAAAGCATCTCCTCTTTACAGCGCCAAATACTTCCTGACCCCAAAGGATGAACAGCTGTAATTTGTAAAAGATTCTGCACTTACTCCACAAGGTTCTTTCATGGAACTTCTTGTTTTGTGTAAGCACAAAACATCACCTTCCTCCCTACAGGCAGGGATGGAAATGAATGTGGAAGCCAATGATGAAGAATGTATGGCTCTCCAGATGTTGCTTGACAGTTCTAGGGTAATAGGGAAAAAGTGCATTGGTTTCTAGTTTGGTTCTAAGCTCAAGCTGCTGGTTTTGTCCTGCCTGGCTACTTAGTCATGATATCTGAAAGACAGCTCCCTCTCATGTAAGGTTGCCTAAAATTTGAGATCATCAGTGGAGTCCTTGTTGTATGTTCCAGCACCTCAGAAGGCTAGGGTGGTATGTCCATGTGACAGGGCTATCTCTGCAGCAGCACCCCAACTGTTGAATTCTCTGTCAAGGGAAGTTAGGCTGACTCCATCTTTTCTGAGCTTCTGTTGGGCTAAAATGGTGGTGTTCTGCATAGCTTTTAGTGCTTGAAATTGCTCTGGCTGTGTTGACTGTTTGCTTTAATGTTATTTTTAAGGAATATTTGTATATTTTTTTAAAAAAGTTGTAACTTCGTATTCTTTTAAATGTTGTCATCCAATGTGTATTGACCTCAGGGGCACTGGTAGGCTGTGGGGTGGTATATAAATGCCTTAAGTAAGTACAGAATGATTGGTATGGGAAGTGAATGCCATGGAAGGAGACACATTCTAGCATCCCTGTCTCTCACGTGGATTTCTTTGCTTTCAGTGATTCCAGTGCCCAGATATTAGCAAGCTTTCATGCCCAGTCATATGGACTAGAGACATGTTTTCTCTCCCCAACTGCCCCAAGCTATAGCTATGAGTCTCAGAAAAACAAAATACCTCTGCTGAATTTTGAGTATCTTGCAACACAGGATAGCAGCAAGGGGGTGGAATGTGTCTAGCTTTGGCTGTGGAAATGCTTGTTTATCTTTAACTGTTCAGAAATAAGGATATATACAAAAATTGATTGTTGCTATGTCTATATGATTCAGATAAAATTGAAGAGTGCCTTTGGTGTGTGCAGTGCCTTTTGTTGTTACATGCCTTCAAGTTGAATCCAACTTGTGGTGACTCTTCCGTAGGATTTTTTTGGCATGATTTATTTGAAGAAGGCTTGCCTTAGTCTCCCTCTGAGGCTGAGAGAGTGTAACTTCCACGAGTCACCCAGTGAATTTCCATGGCTGAATGAGGGTTCAAACCCTGTCCTCATGGTCCAACACTCAAACCATAACATCATGGCTTGGTGCCTTTACATTTTGCATATTTTTAATAAGGAAAGTGTATTAGGACTCACCATTTGCTTTTCTTGGGTATATCATGGGTGAATATGTGCTTAGAAACAAACAATAGCCATCTTGGCTTCCAACTATTTGTTCATAAGATCTGTAACACAAAGCACGTGGAGTCTTCACAAATGGGTTTTGTTTCTTCAGCAAAGGGGCTGGTCAAGTGCTTTTTCATACAATTGTCGTTCCTGGTTGGAACTCTTAGAAGGTCAGTCTGTTGTCATTTCCACGATGGTTCTCACGGCTTCTTCCCCCAACCCCATGTTGTTTTCGGTTAAATAGAACCAAGAGAACAAGACTGCAGATTTTTACCTCAGATATGTTCTCTTGCAGCTTGAGGTATCTGAACGCTTCTGCCAACAAACTGGAAATGCTGCCTCCAGCCACTCTTTCTGAAGAGACCTGCAGTATTTTACAGGAACTGTATTTGACCAACAATTACCTCACGGATAAATGTGTGCCGTTGTTAACCGGCCATCCGCACCTGAAAATTCTGCATATGGCATACAATCGTCTGCAGAGCTTTCCTGCAAGGTACTGACTGTTTCCATTTCTTGAAACCGATTTTAGAGCATTTACAGATGCTTGTGTTATTATTGTTGTTGTTGTTGTTGTTGGTGATATTGTTTATATAGTACTGTTCTTCAAACATGCCACTGTGACATATGACCAAAAGCATTGAGAGAGAAAGAAGAAAAACTATAGTTTAATTTTCTATAAGGTATAGGAAGGGGAGGGTGGTGGAAGTGATAGCAAACAGAAAGAAGGGAAAGGAATGGAATGAATATCATGGGATCCTTTTCAGTAAGTGCAGTTATGACTGGGGAGAAAAGCATAGTTTGTCTGTGCTTAGGTGTGACCTTTTATCTGTAGCTTTTTAAAAGGAGAGCATGGAAACAGGCAAAAATTCTTTGTCTCATCCACCAACTAGCTTGGATGGCCATTGGTAGCTGTATTCAATAGATCAAGGATTCTCAAGGTTTTGAAGGCCTTGTAGGAGGTAGATAGGGAGAAAAACATGTGTATAGGATACACTTAAAGGCCGGCTGGGTGTCTGAGGATGCTCACAGTTTACCCAGGGCTAGTAGTTCAAAGGAGGAAAAGAGATATGGGATGTTTTTTTCATGGCATGTTTTTTCATGGCATGGCATGGTTTTTTTTTTTTTAAAGTACCACTAGGAAGGAGGAAGGTGAGGGATAATTTTGCCCTTAGCAGTTTCTCTCAATTTAACAAGCCCCAGCGGCAGGATTGGCAGGTAGAAGGAGACATGGTACATCTGCCTACTGGCTTAATTGGTACTCATGTGCATGAGTTAGGGCAGAGTTTAACAAAAGTGTGTGCCTCCTTTGGGAGTTATGGGTAGAATGCATTTATTTTATTAAGCAAGGAGGCTATAGGCAAAATTTGGCTGGTTATTTTGTGCTTCTATGAGAAATTTATCCTTCCACATTCTACGCCTCTTCCCTTTCCCACCAATTCACTTCCTTCTCTCACAGTAAATTTCCCCCCATGCCCTAGGCAAATCTTCTTTTCCTGTTCTGCTAATTTCCACACATTGCAGCCCCACATTGGCATAAGTAAGCTTTTCGTCTGTCAGCCAAGCTGACCTTCAGCTTTACAGCTGCTTCACAGTTTTTGAGGCCTCCGTGACTGATGAGTTTTCCCTCAGCATTTAGAATATTTGTGTTTATCCAAGTAGCTGTAGACCAATGGTGGCAGATTTAGACCAGCCTTCCCTGGTCTGGTTTGCTCCAGATGTGCTGGGATACAGTTTTCAGAATTCCCCAGCCAGCAATGCCTGTGATGTGGCGACTGGGGATTCTGGGAGTTGCAGCCCCAATACATCTGGACAAAAGCAATTTGGGGAAGGCTGATATAGCTGGTCATTTTATTGCATGGCAGAATTACACACGTAATTAAATAAAAGATATTTCACTGTGCTTTGATGTTTGTACTGTTTATCTCCCATCCCCACCTTTGGCTAGGAAGCCACACACCCAGCTGCCTGGTGCCTTAAATGAGAGAGGTCATATGGTTCTTCTTCGTGGTCTCTGTGCCTCATACATTAGGAGCTTTCACGACTGCGCGGTAGCGTTCAGAAGATTCTAGAGCTCGATAGCTTAGGCTGCTGCATATGCTAAATACCATAGATTGTTGCTCATGCACTGCACACATATTACCTTTCTTTTCAAATACCTCAAAGAGCTGTCATGCAGATGATGAGGTAGACTTGTTCTTGGTAGTTCCAGAAGGCAACAGGCCTGGAACCAATGTGTAGATATTGTGAAAAGGCAGGTTTTGGCTAGATGTTTGGAGAAACTTCCTTATGAGCAAGAGCTGTTCCACAATGGAACAAACTGCCTCAGGAGGTGGCAGGAATATATTAGCATGATGGCCGTCAGTCACAGATTATTTATGGTTGGATCCTGCATCGAACAACCCATGTTGAGCAGAGGTTTAACTAGCTAACGTACAGGGTCCTTTCAAACTCAGTGCCCAAATGTACCTATTCTGTAGCATAAATAACCTACCTCATCTAAGTGTTGTCCTTACACTAACTCTTTGACATAATTAGTACACCCGTTTTACAAGTAGGAAAACTGGAGCTAAGAGTGTTTGATTTCTCCAGAATATCAGTTGGCAAAAATGAGAACACGGGTGAATAAAAGAGACAGTCTCTGTCCATTGTATCAAAGCTAGCTACCAGTAAGCCTGCTGCCACCTTCTGGAACATGTCTGTTCAGACTGTAGTGTTGTTTGTGCAAACCATGTATTTATCAAGGGACAAATAATTTGAAGGAAACCAGACTTTAAATTTAAAGAAGTCACTGTGTGTGTGTGTGTGTGTGTGTGTGTGTGTGTGAGAGAGAGAGAGAGAGAGAGAATGCTTTTTGATCACTACTTAAAATCAAACTATTTTCTCCCTTTTCTATAGTAAAATGGCCAAACTTGAAGAGTTGGAAGAAATTGATGTGAGTGGAAACAAGTTGAAATCCATTCCCACCACCATCATGAACTGTCGGAGAATGCACACTGTGATTGCACACTCCAATTGCATTGAAGTCTTTCCAGAAGTCATGCAGCTTGGTGAAATCAAAGTACGAGTTTCATATTTGAATAATTTACCCTAAGAGCTCCTTTCTATATGTTTGGAAATAGTCCATAATGGAAATAGAGCATCTTTGAAGTGCTCAGATATCAAAGGATGATGTTTCATGTAATCACTGAAGTGATGTGTGGATAAAAGAGCTTACATTATGACTAGTCACTAGAGAGAAAGAATTCCATTAATATTCCATATTGTCTGCATCCTGAGATAGGGTGTTGTCCTGGTAAAACCCAGGTAACTAATTTACTTCATGTGTCAGAATAGTGGTTGAGGGATGGTGGAGCCATGTACTTTGCTTTGGTGCGCTGGGGACAAAGAGCCTTCCAACTTCTGTAGCAGTTCAACTCTTCATTTTTGCAATGAGCGAGCCCATCTGGTGATATTCTCTGTCAGCTTTGCAAAGCATTATCCAATTCTTAACATCAAAAGCCCAGTGAAACAAAAGCATGTGACAAATCCCATCCAACTGCAAGGCTTGTCTTGCATGGATGTCAAAGTTTGTGGAGGAAAATATGGCCTGTGATCCCAGGGACTTTTTTGCAGCCCCTTAAGGCTTACTCTGACCCATCCCCAAGTTCCTGTTCACCAGTCGGTATTTTTTGTGTGTGTGTATGTGTGTTTGTTTGTTTGTTTGTTTGTTTTAGGGAAGGTGCAAATTGTACAAAAATAGACCAAAAATCACATCCATCTATTCTTGGAGCACCAGCCCACACCATAGAAAAAAAAAATCCAAATTGGCAGTGACTTTTGGTCATTTCCAGAATGGATTTATGTGTGATTTTGTGCCATCTTGGACACCCTGCAGTACTTGGTGGGTCCACAGGGACAGGATTTGGCACCGTATCCTCCACAGCTGCCAGTCCCTCTTTTAAACTTTGTCTTAGCTAACACATGTTGTCTGTCTGTTTGTTTAGTATTTTTATCACAGTATCATATTGCTAAAAAATGTGTGTAGATTAAAGTTATTTCATATTTCTGCCCCAAAGGCCAGGACCAGATCTAATGGTTTGAAATTATAGGATGGTAGATTTTGCTTGAACATTAGAAGGAACTTCTTCACAGTAAGAGTGGTGCAGTAATGGAACCAATCACCTAGAGATGTGGTGGCATGTCTGTCTCTGGAGGTCTTCAAAAAGAGGCTAGACACCTACCTGCTGGGGATGCCTTTAGCTGGATTTCCTGCACTGAGCAGGCAGTTGGACTGGAAGGCCTATGGGGCCCCTTCCAGTTCTATGATTCTACAATTCTTTGATTCTCTACAACACTAAAAGTGTGAATAATCTTTTAACAGAGATCTGTATCATCCAAATTGTCTTTCTTCTGTATTTTTTCTGCCCCCAATAGAGAATCTGCTTCTGTTCTCAACAGAGTTCATTGCATAGTTAAATATCTTTGGCAAGGTTCCATTTCATTGCCATCTATTGACTTTTCCTTTGTGACATTTTACATTTTGTTCAGTTTTTTGTGCAGGCATTGCTGTTGAAATTGCTTTTGAATGCACTTTTTAAGTTAATAGCCTGCTCTGTGCTAAGGACTTATGGTGAGTAACAGTTCAGGGGTAGCAGATCTGTCTAAATTAGGACAAATCCTTCTCTACAAATGGCTCCCATTCTACGGACTCATGAAATTACTTTTAATTAAAACTCACTTTACACTGATGTGCTCCATTAGTTTAAGAAGAATAATTACCTTGGTAACACCAACAAAAGGCAAATCAGTACTTGTTCTTCAGCATGTATAAAAGTTTGGGGCAGGGGAAAAACATTTTTAGGAATATTTTTTGATTGAGTGAAAAATCATAAAAGGATTGTTATATGGAATGGATATACAAGAAAGTGGCTGGTGTTTTTGCACTACAATATTATAAAACCACTTAAGGATGTTTGGCTTAGCATTTGAAGTTGGAAATCTGTATGTCGGCTGTACTATGACAAACTGCAGTGATGCCCTCCCTATTAAAAAAAAAGGCAACACAGAGAAAATTAGATGTCAGGGAGAAATATTTCCTCACTGATATATTGCATTTCTCTGTATAAGATTGTTCCGTGGCATACGAGCATTTCTTCTTGGGTACTCCAGTCTGGAATTTGAAGTGGTATGGTACAGGTCCTGGTGTACCAACTCATGCTTCTTTGGACAAGGAGTAGGTCTTTCTTGTTTTTAAGCTGTTTTGTTTAGCCAAA
Organism: Iguana delicatissima; assembly: GCA_948472985.1. Lineage (NCBI taxonomy): Eukaryota > Metazoa > Chordata > Lepidosauria > Squamata > Iguanidae > Iguana > Iguana delicatissima. The sequence continues at coordinate 864,200 of CAOKZL010001027.1, forward strand.
AATGTGTAAGGCTAAGAGTGAGAGGTAATTGTTTTCTCAATACCCCTTTCTCTTTTCCTTTTCTCTCCTTCTCTTCCCCTTCCTTCAGTGCGTGGACTTGAGTTGTAATGAGCTGACTGAAATCACGTTACCTGAGAACTTGCCTCCGAAGCTGCAGGAACTAGATCTAACTGGAAACCCCAGACTTGTCCTGGACCACAAAACCCTCGAGCTATTGAAGTAAGGAACTGTCAGTTTTATTACATAGTAAGCAGAAGGGAACACAGAACACTTAGGAAGCAAATACACCCAGTTTCTAAACATCAAGTACCTGCAGTTTAAAAAGAAAAGAAGTGTGTTGCTTTCTTCTTTTATTGCTATACTAGTTAAATAACTGGCTAGTTTGAGAGGAGTGGGACATACCTCCCTTTACCCCACAAGTTGTCTGAGTTTTAGGCTCCTGGCTAAACTTTCTCCCTTCCACTCCGAGAGTGTACTTCCCTTTTTTCTCTGCAGTCCCTCCACCCCTGGACTCATGCCCTGTAGATGAGTATTGAGGCTTGCCTCTGCTCTTCTGTACGTAGCTGCAGCAGTTTCTATAGTGGGAGTGAGGATCTATTGCCACATTATTTGGCCTAGTTGGACCCAGCATAGGATCTCCTAAGGAACTTTACAGCTGTCATGTGGATTCAAAATATGTTGTCCTCATTTTAGTTTGACCTTAAAACCAGTATACCATTGCTGGCTCTACCTTAGTAGTCAGTGTCAGCAAAGAACTTAATTAGTGTTCAGAGAGCATTCTTTTGAATAGGATGATAGGGATAACTGAGTTGGGTGGAAACAGCTGTATAAGAAAAACTTGCAGATACCTGGAAGAGGAACCCAGGAGGGGAAATACTGGTGAAGATCATAAATAGTAGCCATGCTTTACATGCCAAGAACATCTCCTTCCCTGGATGTGATGCACTTAGGGATCAATGTAGCCTACCATCCTTGCTGAAGCAAGAAATGACAACTTGGTTGTGCTGTATTTCTTCTACATACAGGAACTGGCAGGAAGTCCCAAAATTCTTATTAGAATATATAAATCTCTCCTTATAGCAGAACCGCGAAGTGTTAGTGTTTTGAAATAGAGCTCCAAGAGAATCATATCCAGCATGACCATTCCCATCCTGTCTGGGGATTCTGGGAGTGTAGGTTTAAAAAAAAAACATTTTCAAGATCTTACTTTTCCACAGTAAGATGGAAGGTTATGTGGCTTTCAGCCAAAAAAGGCACAGATGTGTCAATGGTTATCCCTTTTGACCCTTTTGAATACAAGATAGTCTAACTTTGCACCTGATCTCAACAAAGAACTCCTTCACTGAAATTTATTGATGCTATTTATGGCCACAGAAGAGATAAGCACTTTGTTGTTTTTGTTTTGTTTTTCTAATTCTTGAATTGCACAATAGTTTCCTATGCACAATAGTTTCCTATGCCACAGTCAGATAGTTCTGAAGTGTTCTTCCTTCTTTTTCTGCTTCATCTCCTCCAGTGAACCGTATGAACCTGGGAATTGAACATTGGCCTTACCTGGCTCTCTTAACCTGCAGGTTCCAAAGGGTGAAACTGCCAGCAAATTCACATCTATCTTTATTCCTTTTATTAAAAGACATGGCAGAGAGTACTTGCCTCATTCTTGGTAAACCTCTCTGTTGCCTTTGAGCCACCATGCAAACTTGTATAAACACACCCTGTATGGATTACAGTTGCCACAATACTGCTGGCTAGAACAGAGCCTTCCTACTTGTTCATAAAACTATTTCTCTTCAGACACTTCAGTTCTTTTGCAAAGCCTTGCTGGGTCCTCCGTAGGTCTCCTGCTGTTCCTGCTGCCAATTAATGATTGCCTGCCCATCTGAATCCCAAACTCTCCCTTTACTTTTGTCCTGTTAGAGATATTGGTTAGGTAAAACTACAGTCTGAGACGAGCTCAGAACTATAATTTTCAGAACTATAACTCCCAAAATCCTCCAGGCAGCCTGGCCAATGGTCATGTTGACTGGATGAATTCTAGAAGCTGCAGTCACCAAAAATAGTTTGCCAGGCAGTGCTCTTATATAGCATTTTGTCATGTGCTTGCATGATTGAGTCTAGAACCTCAGGCAGAGCTGTGCAGAGTAGACGCTGTCTTGGTTTTGGGGAGTGCAGATGAAAGTTACCCAGCACCTCTAAGAGTGGCTGGCTTAGTTACCATAGAATATGAGGAGAGGAGACAAAGTAATGGTGATTAAAAGAGAAAGAATGGTACTCCCTTCCCTTCCTCTTCTGCTAACCCCAGGAATCTTTGATGGTTTTTTGTTGCTTTCTGCATAAAAGTTTGTTGCTGGAGGTAATTCAGATGGGTGCTTTCGTTACTTCTGAAGTGTGGCTTCAAGAAGGACATTTTCATAGAGCTCGCCATTTCCCAGCTTGAGGCCTCCAAATACTGCTGGCAATCTCTCATCATCACCCCCAGCCAACATGCCAAGTGGTCAGAGATGATAGATGGTTTTTTTAAAAATTATTATGTAAAGTTAGGCTCTTAGCTATCATGATGTGCTAACATTTCAGCAAAAAGAAATAAGGAGGTTAAAAAAGAGAAAGAGAAAAGAGAAGTCGGGAATGATAGGTGTTATAGTCTGACAACATCCTAGGATTGAACATTGGGAAGGACTGATTGATGACTAGTCCCCAGTTTCTGTCAGTGTGTGATTATTTGTGCCCATCTAGTTCTTTTAAAAGCATTTAACTAATCCTGTGAATTGCCAGCATGCCAGAGCTTGAAGCGTTAGGCAGTTGCTTGGACCTTTACACACCCTGCTCATCTGTCAAAATGGGGCAGTTCCTTCTGAAGGCTATGCTCTGTTCTCTGCTTTTGCAGATGCCTGAACATCTACACCAAAGGTTAAATGCTTCTTGGGTAATACTAGTTTATTGGAAAGGGCAGGAAAAGTGGGGAATTAGTCACAATAAACTTGGAGATGTTTCGGTTTTTTTTTTTTTTAATTACAGTTCCCAGGATCCTCAGCCAGCATGGCTTGCCATGTTGGCTGAAGGGATTCTGGGAGCAGGAGTCGAAAAAAGTAACTTATCCCAAGCCTAGGTACACTGTACTGAAGAAAGGGTGCTGACCATATGCAATTGGGTAGGTGTGAGATAGTATAATAGAATGGAGAGCTAGGCTGTGGAGTGGGTTAGACACTGTATTGGAAGGGTCAGGCTGTGTCTTTGTGTTTCAGAGTTAAGATAAAGTTAAGTTATGTTTTCTGTGGAGAAACAGAAAAGCCCAGTTAATCCCCTTTTAAATGTACAGATAACTGTGTTAAACATGCAAACATCAGTGTGTTCAGATGAAAGTCTCTTCTCCCCTTCCTCAAGATAATATCCATTTGGTCTAATGTTTCACTGGCTATTGAATAGTCACATCATAGGCTGTGTTAGCTTTGGGGAGTGGCATATAGCATGTTGTCAGTTTTCTTCGGAAGTGAACCTAAACGCTGGAGTCGGCTTCCACTGGGAACGGCAGAGGGTGAATATATGCATGGACATTGCTTGTATCAAAGTGTGGGGGCTTCCATAGTTTGTCGTCCTCTTGCAAGGCCTTGAGATGTCACGTTTGTGAATTTCTTTACTTACTGTAGGCAGGCTGTTAAAACAGTTTTTATTTAATCAGCCATTTGGCATTTTGAAATTTTCTTTGTCTTAACTGTTCTGTTGATGACTTTTAGGGCACTGGTCTTATGGACTGATTTCAGTTTCAATTGATTTGTTGTATTGATTTTAATTTGCACTGCTTGGAATGCTCACTTGCAGAAAACCATTCTCTTAAATAATGTGGAAACAAATTATAGCCTTTTTTGGATAAATGGCCCTTTTGAGAAGACTTCATCTGTCTGACTCATTCTAGCTACAGTCCAAAATGTGTGTACACCCAATTTTTTTTTATTTTTTTTTGAGAATTTACTCTTTAAGAAAACCGTGCATCCAAAATCTTTCAAACTTTAAACCTTACTGAATTTTAGGGAAAAAAAAGCCTGGAGGTTTAGCAGAAGAACTGTTTAAAGGGGAGACTTAAAGAGCAGAGAGTGGTGGTGCTCACTGTTCTAAAAACTCTTAAGTCAAAGTTTGCAAAAATGGCTGTGCTCAGCTCTGGTTTAAAAGGGGGTAAGGCACTGAGGGAGGCTGAAATTCACATGAGCACCAGGTAAACTCTGGATTGCAACCTCTTGTGATGACTGTGTGGTTATCATATGTTGATTAACAAGATAAGATACCATGAAGTTGTCATAAGTGTATTTTGTACTGAGAGAAGGTTGTTGTGTAGTCTGGGATATATTTAAGCAAGAAAGAGATTATAAGATACCATCAAGTGAACATCAAAAACTAGTGAAACAGTGAGGAAATGAAGGTAGGGGGTTATTTCCATTTGTGTATAGCCCTTCTTTTTATCTGTTTGTTTTGCATCCAGGCAACTGAATCATCATTTTTTGTTTTAAAACAGATTTTTTTTCAAAAGAAATAATTGTATTTGTTTTCCCTCTGTCTGTTTTCCCTCTGTCTGTACAGCGACACAAACTGCTTAGCTAAATACAATCTTCTAAAATGACTTTTAAGTACAGCTATGTGTTGAGATGATTTACATGGCCTGTGAAGAATTAATTTTGTGGGTTTTTTCCCTTTTTTCATTATAGCAACATTCGTTGTTTCAAGATTGACCAGCCTTCAGCTGGAGATGCATCTGGAGCCCCAGCAGTATGGAGCCATGGTTATACTGAGGCGTCAGGAGTTAAGAACAAGTAAGCCCTCCTTATGGAAGGAAAGACTATTCAGCTTCAGATTGCTATCCTTAGAAATATAATAAAATCTTGCAGGATGAGGAAGGGAAGTAGTTTTATCAGAGACAGATTAACCTTGGGTTTAGAGTAGAATCCTGTGCAGATTTGGGGTCAGGATGTTATATCATTATCCAAGACTAGATCTGTTCTTTTGATTAAGCTGCTTCTGATGGATACTTTACATATAACTCCCCGGTTGAAACAGCTTTGTTGGCTACTTGTTCATTTCCAGATCTTATTCAAAGTTCCAGTCATGACCTATAAAACTCTATATGGCTGAAGTTCAGCCTGTCTGAAAGACCATTATCTCCCTAGACCAGTGGTTCGCAACCTCTGGGTCCCCAGATGTTTTTGGACTTCAGCTCCCAGAAGCCCCAGCCACTATGGTCAATGCTCAGGGCTTCTGGGAGCTGAAGTCCACAAACATCTGGGGACCCACAGGTTGAGAACCACTGCCCTAGACAAACCTGTGAGAATCTTAAGGGAGGGCTTTATCTCGGTCTGACCACCATTACAGCTCTGTCTGGTGAGAACATGAGAGAGAGCCTCCTCTGTATCTGTACACAACTTGTGGAATTCCCTTCTACAGGAGGCTGGGATGGTCCACTCTCTGCTGTCTTTTGGCCAGCAGGCAGAAACCTTTTTGACTGAACAGGTTTTGAATGAGTAACTGTTCATAAGGAGCCTTTTGGGAGTGGCATGCCCTGTTTTTAATTTTGCTATGTTTTTTAATGTTTTTAGTTTTTTAAAAAAATTATTATAATGTGATTGTTTTTATTTATGTTTTAACTTTTGTCAGGTTTTTAGCTGACCTTGCTTTAGCTTTGTGAGCTGCCTTGAGTTCCACATCGGGAGAAAAGTGACATATAAGTCAATCTAATATGTACAGGCATATTGGGAGCAGATATTTCGCCTCTCATTCTATGCTGTGGAGCAGGAGATATTGTTAATCTTGTTTTGGTACTCTCTGGTGATTACAAATGTAAATCTTGATATTCTTATATACAAAAACTAATCATTTCAAACTTTTCTCGCCATTGGCTGAGCTGTTGAAAGCCTTTGTTCCTTTTTCCTTTTATAAATGAAAAAAAAATTCTTCATGCTGAAAAACTGGATTTGTGCTAAAAACAATATTTTTGCACAAAAATATATTTTGTTGAAGGTTTTTTTGTTTTGTTTTATTTTTTTGCACAAGGAATATTTCTTGCCCAAATTACTGGATTACAGAAAAAAATCACGGTAGTTGATTGATTTCCTTCCTTTCGTATTGTGGAGGAGAAAAATTATGGGAATTCTTTGCATTTCTGTATATAATTTTTTACAATGATATATTGCATGTTTATCTGTCTTAATAAAATACACTTATACCAGCAACCTGGCTGGCAAAAAATACAGCAATTAAAGTAGGTATGGTTTCTGCAACAGGGTGATAGAAAGAGCCAACTCATTGCCACCTTCTCCCTTGATGAGGGGTCTGGAAGTGGCTTCGGGAGCTGGGTATGTTTAGTCTGCAGAAGAGAAGGTTAAGAGGAGATGCAATAGCCATGTTTAAAAATTTGAAAGGATGTCATATCGATGAGGGAACAGAGTTGTTTTCCAGTGCTCCAGAGACTAGGACAACAAGCAGTGGATTCAGACTACAAGAAAAAAGATTCCACCTAAACCTCAGGAAGAATTTTCTGATGGTCAGAGCTGTTCAGCAGTGGAATATACTACCGTACCTTGGAGTGTGATGGAGTCTCTCCTTTGGAAGTTTTTAAACAGAGGCTGGATGGCTATCTGTTGAGAGTTTTTTGATGTGCATTCCTGCATGGCAGGGGGTTGGGCTAGATGATCCTTGTGGTCTCTTCCAACTCTGTTATTCTTTGATACTATGATTCTCTGTTAGCAGACTCTGTATAATCCTGCAGTCAAGCTATGCTGGTTCCCTTCCACTGTCCATAATTTGGCCAAAATTCTTGGCTACTGTTCTGATCTTTTATGATTTGTTGGGTGTCATTCTTGTAGATTGTTTCATCTGTAATTGCTGTAATTTAATCTGTATGTTCTCTGGTTTCAGAAGAACCATTTAGAGTGTATTGTCAAATGTTAAAGTAGGAAGGGAAAAGTAATTGCATAAAATCATCCTACTTTATTCAGAAAAGTATTATAAGCAGAGGAGGTCTGAAAAAGTTAACAACCAGAGGTTGAGGAACTTTACGATTTTGGACTCCAATTCTCATAATCCCCCTATTAGCATGTGCCAATTATGTGAGATATAAAATAACTGTAAGAAAACCAATACAAAATTATGAAATTAAGGAGCAAATTTCCATTATTTTGTCTTACATGACATAATACCAAGCTTGGTCAGAAATCTCTATGAAATTCATGGAGCCACTGTATGTCAACAGGCAACTCAAAGGCATGTACACATGCACAGTCATGGGGAGTAATAGCAATGAGCTATCCACAGCACTGCCATGAAACAGTGGAAGATCTTATTCAGCTGTCTCTCAGTTCTGAGATGTCAGTAGCAATCACCTTACTTATTGTAAAGCTGGAAACTTGTGTTTTGTTTTGTTTTTTTAAAAAACCGAGATCCTCAGCTGAATTCTGCAACTCTTGAGGGTTTTTTTTCTCTGTAACTGCGTAGCACTGTGGTATGCCCATAACTCTGCTTTGTACTGTATGTGCCATCGTATTGCCCCAAAGCTATCATTAGAACTCTAAGCACGTACATTCTGCTCATTTCAAGTGCTGTGGATGGAGTTTGCCTTTTCTGTACAGGGAAAATAATCCTGTACAGTCTGTATTCTGTACATATTCACCTGAGAATAAGTTGCATTGCAATCAGCAGGGATTCTGAGTAGATGTGAATGCAATTTTACTGTTAAAATAGCACACCTTGCCTTGAACAGTACATGTGTCTTTGACAGTTAGAGCTTTAGGAATTATGCCTTGACAAAGATCTAAGTTGTTTTCTCCTATTTTAGAAGTGTCCATTGTGGATTGTTGAATATTTGCCACGCAAACTAGAATTTGCTAGTTGGTTCATAGTTCACAGAGGTCCATTTCAGTAGCAGCATCCATGTTGTAGAACACTTCTTCTCATGAAGGGAAACTTCCATTTAGGCAGGCTGTAAGGGTGGTTCCATTTCTCTGCACTATTTGATGTTGTTTTATGTCAGTAGTTTTAATTTTAATGCCATTGTTCACAAGCCCATTGAGATGTTATTGTTGGGTATGGTTTCCTTTCTTTGTGTGTTGGATGTATCTTAGATTTTTATATTTATTATACATTGTACATTGACTAGGATGCCTGTTAGATGGAACTTGTGATTCAATAAATTAGTAAACAAATGAGGCTGGTTGAAGGCAATGTGGTGAGGCTGTTGTATCCATTTTTGAAAGAAAATGAAAGGAGGTCTTGACATTTCAGGGAAACAAACATTCCAGGATGTTAATTCAGGTATTACTCTTGTTTTTCAGTGGCTGAATAATTTCTATAAAAAATTGCCCTGCTATTTCATTATAATGCTTTCTGAAACACAAGTCAACCACCAGCAGGATTGTCCTCTGTTGATCTTTTAAAGAACACACACACACACACACACACACACACACACACACACACACATATATTCATGCTTGCCACTGTGGTTTTGAATAGACCAGAAAGCCCTAGTAATAATCACACTGAACAACACTGACAGCTCTTGTAGAGGTCTAGAGGGTAAATGCAATTTAAGCTACAGTGTCCTCTTTCCATCTCTCTTTTTCATTGCTGCATACTCAATAAGCCACTGAATGAAAGCAAAAAAAAAGAAAAAAAGACTGAGCTGAGCTGACATTCAAAAGTATAATTGCATTCAGATGAAGCACAGCCTGGAAGAAGCTTCTTTTCTTTCCTTCTGGGTTGTAGGTGTTTTGTAATTTAACCAGACGTTAATGCGCACATGCGTGTGTGTGTGTATGTGTGTGTATACCTTGTGTGTTTAAAATTTAACTCCCAGACTCCAGTACATTCTGTATAATTAAAAAAAAAAAAGGAAAATTACCACTATTTGTGCAGGATTGGCTCTACCCCAAGGCTCTGTGTGGCAGCTGCATAATTAGGGAGGACTGGGATGATGTTTTATTAGGCTGAAGAGAAACTAGGGTAGATGTCACTTGATTTTTATATCTCTGGCACCCAATTAACTTGGGCGCACGTTAACATGTGTTCTCCCTAAGTGGAATTTATAGGTTGCTATGTATTTTTGAAAAGCCATCAAAATTCTCTATCTTGGTTTCAGTTTATGTATTTCTTTGAGCCCCAGTGTATTATACATTAACCAACTTGTACACATGATCTAGAAAATGTGGGAGGCAATGTGGGGTGAAGCTTAGTTGCACTTGTGTGGAGAGTGCGTTGGGGAAAACTGCCATGCAGTGGCATTCTTGCTGAACTGACTTTGTTTTCTTGCAGGCTCTGTGTGGCAGCTCTTTCCGCTAATAATTTCTGTGAGAACAGGGAAGCCCTCTATGGAGTCTTTGATGGGGATCGCAATGTGGAAGTACCTTACCTTCTGCAGTGTACCATGAGTGACATCTTAGCAGAGGAGTTGCAAAAAACTAAGAGTGAAGAGGAATACATGATCAACACTTTCATTGTAATGCAGAGGTTAGTTGTGTTTCCATTCTAACAGTTATGTGCTACCTTCATAAATCACTCAGTAAATGTATTTCTTATGATACTGGGCATACCCATTAACTCAATTTGAATCAATTTGTTTCCTTTGTTTTTTGTTACTATTCACTTGTTCTTCTGAAGGGCAAATTTGAGAAGTGACAGCTACTTCTGCAATGGTCAGCAACAACCTCTTCTCCTTGTTGACCTTCCTGGTAGCTTTTGGTAGTCTTTAGGTTGTGCACAGGCATATATACATGCAGTGTAACACGTTGCTGGGGTGCACATATTGCAGACATATGAGTGACACAGGGGTTAGAACTTGCTTACGTTGTGTAGCACTTATAAACATAGGGGTATGCTTGCATATGTGGTAAGCACATACATGGATGTGAAAACTGGACAGTGAAGAATGCTGACGAGAAGAAAATCAACTCAGTTGAAATGTGCTGGTAGAGAGTTGATATCATGGGCTGCTAAAAAGACAAATGAGTGGGTCTTAGGATCAAATCCAGCCTGAATTCTTACCAGAAATGAAGATGGCTAAACTGAGGCTATCGAACTTTGGACATATCATGAGAGGACGTGGCTCACTGGAAAAGACAACAATGCCCAGTGAAGTAGAAGGCAATAGGAAAACAGGAAGATGCCATTATAAGTAGATTGGCTTAGTCAAGGAAGCCACAACCTTGGGTCTGCAAGATCAAAGTAGGCTTGTTAGTAACAGGGTTATCTTGAAGGTTTCTCATCCAAAGTGTTACCAGAAGTCAAAATCATCATGACAGAATATAGCATAGCTGCTGCAGTCCCCACTCCATAGTTATTTAGTGACCAGTGGATTGTGGACAGCATTGGAGAAGTGTTTGGCTATGTCCCTATAGCCAGATACAGAATGCTAACATCCTCTTGAGATCTCAACAGATGATATCACTAAGTGGCCCTGGAGAGAGGGAGAGGGGAGATGCTGTGTAGTTCCATCTTTTATGCTGTATCTCTGCAATGCAGGATCTCAACATTATTGAGTTAGATTGGTGATCTGTGCAGGCTGATATTATGTACCCTCCGACTTGCAGCAGTCCTCTAGGGTCTTGTTCAAAAGTCTTTCCTATCGCCTGTTACCTGGAACTTTTTTTTTTCCCTAAAAGAGATGCAAAGGATTGAACTTGAAAGCTATTGCATAGAAAGCATTCGAAGACATAGCCATGTTAGTCTGGACCAGTTTGCGAAGGGATCATAGAGTTGGAAGAGACCCCAGGGGCCATCGAGTCCAACCTCCTGCTATGCAGGAACACCCATCAAAGCATTCCCAACAAATGGCCATCCAGCCTCTGCTTAAAAACCTCCAAAGAAGGAGACTCTACCACACTCTGAGGTGGCATATTCCACTGCTGGACAGCTCTGACCATCAGGAAGTTCTTACTTAGGTTCAAGTGGAAGAACTTCCTGATTGTCAGAGCTGTCCAGCAGTGGAATATGCTGCCTCATCTTGCAGCACCTATGAGACTAGCTGGAGAAAGAGGTTGGTATCACAAGCTTTTGTAGACATAGTCCTATAAAGGAGCCATGTGGTGTGCTCTTCATCAGCAATGTGTGTAGGAGCTATTTGGTCTTTGCTCTGACCTAAAATCTGCATGCATAAATCTTGGTCTCTGTAAGGGTTGAAGCACTGTTACCTTTTAAGGCCCCTCCAGCTGATGACAGTTCATTGGCTCTCCCCTTCAGGTAGTCAGAATGTTAAAGGAACCTTTTCACATTCTTTGCTGAGGAAGCCTTGAAAACTGCCCCTCTCCATAGCCCCAGGGGCAGCTGTCATTCACTGTCTGGGAAAGATCAGCATGGGCAGGCAGGATGCCTCAGGAAGGTTTGGCTACCATTCCTCAACCGTTCAGATGTAAATTTCAGGGCAGCTCCGGGGTGTTCCAGACCAGTTTAATGCCAGTGGGACTTTTCTTGACTTAAGGCACAAAGCAGTGTTCAAATACCTCATAATTGGGAGGAAGAGAACAATATAGCTTTCTCCAGTCTTATGTCGGACATCTTCGATTACTACTGTCATCATTCTCAGCTCTAAGGGCTATTGCTGATGAGACTTTGCAGCCATGCATTGGCAGGGGGACAGGTGTGTGCAACAGTTTGAGGAACACTGCAAAGCCATGTCATAGCCTACTTTCTCTGTAAAATTTCCAGAGTCTAATCTGAAGGCTTTTAAAACATTAGAAAGATAAATGTCATTTGCTTCTTCCCATTTCTTCCCCACAAAATAGAACTTCAGAAAGGATGGAAAATGACCTTTCTATATATAGATATATCATATGTAACTTTATTGACAATTGCCTAACTGCATGGCAGCTCATCCAAGTATTATCCCAGACTGATTCACTGAAGACAAATTGTTTAAATTGCAGCCCAAAATGGCTTTGAGGAGGCAAAAAAGGAAAAAAGAACGCTTTCATATTTATATAGGCTTGACAATCCTTGGATGACTTGAAAAGATCTCATTTTAGGAAATCTGTAGAAATTAAAAGGATGTTATTAATATGTGATTTTGCCAGCTCACAAATGTGATCTAGGGATTTTTTCTATTCTATACAGCAGGACTTTCTTTCCTCCTCCTTCCTCCCTCTCTCTCTGTAGAAAAGTTTGTCACCTTTAGCTGCTGTGAAAAAGGATGCACAAAACTAGAATTACTGCCAGGCGGCATTGGAGTGAAATGTACCCTTAAGATCCTGCCCCCCAAAGATGTGTGAGACATCTTTTCCCCTCCTCAGTGTCATACTGCTACAGAAAGATTTGAGTTGCCTTCAGTTTTTCAGATAGCTTGGATAAGGGGCATTTCCAGATTTGCTCTCCATCTTACAGGAATGTAGGAAACTTGTGTATGGCAAATCAGAGTACAGTATTTGTTCCTATAGCCTTATGCTGTCTATGGTAGCCTTCCCCAACCTGGTACCCCAAACCTCATATGGGTTGATCTGCAATTCCCATCATCCCCATACTGGCATCCCCATCATCCCCATACGAAAATCCATCAGTCAACATACTTGAGGACATCAGGCTGGGGGAGGCTGGTTGTTCTGACTGAGCCAAGCTCTCCAGCATCTCAGGTAGAAGTTTTTCCCTGTCGCTTTCCCTCTTACCCTTTTAACTGGGGATGTCAGGAATCCCATCTGAGATTAATTCACTGCATATCTTCTTCCACTGAGCTGTTGTCCCTTCCACAATTTCATTGGGGGCTCACAAATGAGAGGGTACTGAATTTGAGTTGCGGGGTGCATGGCATATACATCCTCAGTTTTTGAACGGAAGATTCTTCATTTTCTCTGCTGAATCCTGAAAATGTATGCTTGGGTTGAACTTGACTAGGTGTGTGTGGTTTTAGTTCTTCTCCACTCATTTTAATGCTCAGTAGAGCCTGTGGTGTTCTCTTTAAATTTCAGGAAACTTGGAACTGCTGGGCAGAAGCTTGGAGGCTCTGCTGTCCTTTGCCATATAAAACATGATCCGATAGATCCTGGAGGATGCTTCACTTTAACTTCTGCAAATGTGGGAAAGTGCCAATCTGTTCTCTGCAGGAATGGGAAGCCTTTGCCTTTGTCCAGATCTTACATGATAAGCTGTGAAGAAGAACTAAGGAGGATCAAACAGCATAAGGCCATTATCACAGAAGTAAGAAACTGGAGTATTGGAAGTAGTGGGGATGCAATAGGGTATGATGTGCAAGTTGCTTTCCTTTCCACATTTGTGAGCCAAAACTGCACAAGTTTTAAAGTGAAGCTGAGACTGGAGAGATACGGGAACAGGAACAGTGGGAAATCTCTGCTCTCTTGTCCAAAAAGCAAAAGTGTCAGGCATATTTCCGCTTTCTTTTGATAAGGGATTCAGTGGATACCAATTTGTACTCCGTTTGTATGCAGTGATCACAGTACATTTTCCACAGTGCGTATATATGGGGGAATGTTAAATACACTGATCTAACTTGCCTGTCAAAGAGCTACACAAGGATATATTCTGGATCTCTTACTCATAGTGCTTAAACAAGCAAGGAGAATCCATAGCCCTCCAGATGATGCTGGATTCTATTTCCCATTAGCCCCAGCCACCCTGGCACTTAGAGAAGGATGATGGAAGCAGTAGTTCATAATTGTGAGAGTTGATGTACTTATACATCCTGTTTGTTAGAAAAGAGAATCTGGTACTATATTCATTCCTATCTTCATTTTAAATCTCTCTCAGTTTCACCCATAATACATAGAGGACCAAAAGGGAAACATTTCCTACTTTACAAACGTTCAGTGATATTACTTGGTTTGTAAGACAATCACAACAGAAGAATCCCTGCTCAAGCTTAAAATATATTACCTGTTTCACACGTTTCCAGTTTTGTTTATCAGTTTGGGTTAAATCTATTTCTTGCCCTGACAACAGTATACCCATTAAATCAGTGGGAACTTGGTGTAGCAACACATATGTAAGTTCTATTGATCCAGTGGGACTACTCTGATTGAGACTAACAATTGGATTTTGGCCATTGCTTATACCATCCAAACTTATCAGATAGACAAACTACTAAAAAATTGAGAAATTTGCCTCAGTTTTATCTTCCCTTCTATCTGCCTTCCTCATATCTTCCATTCTTGTCCTGCACATTCCAGCAGACACAAATAAAAATGTGAAGCAGTGTGTTAGAAACTCCTTGTCTTCCATCGCTTGGATCATAACCCAATCAGAAACAGGGAATTTGAATATGTACACGGTATTGATTTCTCCAAGACTTGGATTTTTAAACGTGCTTTCCCCTTCAGATGTTAATCCTTCTCCTTTGGGAAATGTCATATTCAGAGAGGAAGTGTAGTAAGTAATTGGGGCATGTGAAAACATTTTTGCTACAGTGCAGCTGACTGAAGACAAACAAGATTCCACATATAGACTCCTTCTCCCAATAGTGTTTGATGTAAATCTGCAGTGTTTTCCAAGTGCAGATGAATAATTTTGGATTGGTATGGCTGAAGAAGAGAAAGCTGTAACCAAATGATCCTTCAGATGTTTGTATGCAGTGTGTTTGTGTTTGTCTGTGTGCATTCAAATGTTAAAAGTATTTAGAGAGGAGTACCAGTTGTGACTAGCTGTTGTTTCTATATTTTTAGTATTTTTCTGTCATGCCACTGGTAGAATGATGAAATGCCACCTTTTCCAGCACCCTGTAAGCCCTTTTAGCAAAAGTGTGACTAAAATATGGAACCTTTACCATTTGTGTTTTATTATGAGCACTGACCTTGACAAACAGGACATGCCAGCAATTTTTATCTCTGTTTCAGATGATGTAGTTTCTCAGGGGTGCTAAAATGTAGAACCTGGAGGGAAAAATCCTTTTTTGAACTAGAACTCCCAGAATCCCCCAATTAGCCTGTCCACTGGCTAGGTCAGCTAGAGGATTCTGGGAGTTCTACTTCAAAAGGATAACATATCCAATCTCTAGTAGAACAGTGCAGCAAACAAAATGGAGGAGCTGTAATCCCAAGCTTCTTGACCCCAACTCTGCTGTTTGCTCTTGTAATAATCTGTGTTCTTCTGCTGCATTACCTCCCTTTTAGAGGTAGTTTGTGCAAATTTGCAAATGTAAACCTAAGAAAGATTTGTTGGCTCCCATCTCCCTGCCCAATATTTAAAGAGTTGGTTATTCATGACATTGAAGTATTCATAGTAAACCACTCCTCCTTTGTTTCAGGATGGCAAAGTGAACGGTGTGACAGACTCGACAAGGATCTTGGGTTACACCTTTCTTCACCCAAGCGTGGTTCCTCGCCCCCATGTCCAGTCCATTACATTGACTCCTCAGGATGAATTCTTCATTCTGGGCAGCAAAGGCCTATGGGACAGCCTCTCCATTGAGGAGGCTGTAGAAGCTGTCAGGAATGTACCTGATGCCCTTGGAGCTGCCAAGAAACTCTGCACCCTAGCTCAGAGTTACGGGTGCAATGATAGCCTCAGTGCTGTGGTGGTTCAGCTGAATGTAACTGAGGACAGCTTCTGCTGCTGTGAGCTAAATGGCGTCCCCCCTCCCAGCCCAGGCATCTTCCCCCAGTCTGTCAATGTTGTCATTAAAGATAAGCCTTCTGACAGTCTGGGGATGCCTTCTTCCAGCAGTGGGATGGCCTCTGAGATAAGCAGTGAGATTTCAACCTCTGAAATGAGCAGTGAAGTGGGGTCCACAGCCTCCGATGAGCCCCCTCAGGTGACCATGAATGAGAACAGCCCTGCCTACCCAAGCGAACAACGCTGCATGCTCCACCCAGTCTGCCTCTCCAACTCTTTCCAGCGGCAGCTTTCCAGTGCCACCTTCTCCAGCGCCTTCTCAGACAACGGCCTTGACAGCGACGATGAGGAGCCAATCGAAGGCGTTTTCTCCAATGGCAGCCGGGTGGAAGTGGAGGTGGATATCCACTGTGGGCGGGCGAAGGAGAAGCAGCAGCTCCTGCTACAGGCGCCCATGGAGGCCAGCGATGAAGGCATTGTCATCAGCACCAACGAGGATGAGATGTGCCTCCTTCGGAAGGCAGACCCTTCAGCCATGGGTACAATTGGGCGTCGCCGAGGCAACGGTTCTGTGGCCCCTCAGGAGAGAAGCCACAACCTGATTGAGGTAGCAGCTGACGCCCCACTAAGAAAAACGGGAGGCTACTTTGCGGCCCCGGCACAGCCAGACCCAGATGATCAGTTCATCATCCCACCAGAGCTTGAGGAGGAAGTCAAGGAGATCATGAAGCAACACCATGAGCAGCAGCAGCAGCAACAACAGCAACAGCAACAGCAACGGCAATACCAAATGGACCAGCTGCCAGATTATTATGATACACCACTATGACCGAGCTTCCTGAAACAAGGTGATGAGACACTGAGAACTTGGAGGCTCCCTGGGTTTGTATTACATTAGCGGACTGGGGCAGAAAGGAAGCCTTTGTTCTGTTTCCTCTTCCAGACCTTTCCCGTCTACTGAGAACTGCAGCTGCTTCATGTTTGTTAGCTGTAATAATCACATTTTTTTTCTTTTCTAGTGATGCTTCACTGTTAGAAATTAAACTAGTTTAACTCTTCCCTGTTCCTTAACATATCAAATGTAAAAAAAAGTGGAGAAAAAAATTAAAATACAAAAGGTTTAATATATTGCAGAGAAAACTGATGATGATGTTGATGTAATATTTTTTAAAATTGTTCTTTTAGGGGGGTGGGGTTCTATTTGGAAAACAGGGCAGTATTGCCAGTGCTAAATGATTAAGTAATATTGTAATACTGTATTTCTTTGAGAGAGAAAAAAAGGCTTTTTTGGTCTTGAAAATGGATAGACATTTGTAGAATTATGGAGACTAACTCCTAGGAGTTGCTTTTACTCTTTCAGGTGACTTTACGTCACTGAGATTCACTAATTTTCTCTGAGAGAACAGCTGATTGGGAAATTCCTGTAAATAACTCAATGTTGTATAGTGATGCTTCAAATGTTTTGTAGTCTCAGCAGGAGGACACAACCTGACACTGACAATTTGTCCCTCACCCAACCTGGGTGCTTTTACATGTCTTACCAGCTGCCCTCCAGCAACATGTGCTGACACCAAACCTGGAGGGCAGGAAAATCTTACAAACATGAAGCTGTCCCGGTGGGTTAGCTGATTTGAAGTGAGCTGGGCCCTGGTTGACCCATTGTGTCCATGCCGCCATGTCCAGTTGCCATCTGGGTTGGCTGGGCCCAAATCACCACCAACTTGCTCACATGTGGAATTGCCCCCCTGCCCACATGATTGATTCTTCAGGCTACGATCCATATAAAATTAGCAGGAACAGCTGTACAGGCTGTCTAGGAATTAGATGGATAGTGGGCCACAAATATCTGGGTTATTTTTTTTTCTCTTTCTTTACTTCTTCACCATTAACTTTTGCAGGCACATCTTTTTGTGTGTTCCTCCCTGCTGCCACAACCAGCATGATTGTATAGAGTTCATTTACAGTAGATCATTTACATACCAAGAGTTATATTAAAGACGAATGCACAAAATGAACATGTCATAATTTTTGTTATAATAAATACAAAAAATTTACAAATACTTGCAGCCTACTGTTATGATTCTGTATATGTGCATGCATGTACCATTGTCTGTGCTTGGGAAAAGTCGAGTTCCTAAATCACAGCCTTTTTGTTGTTACTGCAGAATTAATCCCAATGTAGGAATCCCCATGTTGTAATGAGCGAGCCATGCAACTAATAGGTAGAAGCTGGATGAGGGATGTGCTGTGTTAATACCGACAAGATACTGAAAACTGTCATAACACGGAGGTAGTGTTATACTAAGAGAATCAAAGTCATAGAATCTTAGAAGTTGGAAAGGGCTGCAAGGTCCATCTAGCCCAACCCCCTCCCATGCAGGAGTACACAACCACAGTGCTCCTGAAAGATGCCCATCCAACCTCTGTTTAAAAAACCTCCAAAGAAGGAAAGTTCCAGTGTTCAACAATTCTTAACAGTAGATAAGTTCTTCCTAAACAAGCTAGCCCCATCTTCTACATGACATCCCTACTGATATTTGAAGATAGCTAACATGTCACCTCTCAGTCTTCTCTTCCCTAAGCCACCCACTGAGAGATCAGTGTTCAAATTCCCACATAGCCCCCCTTGAGTGATAATGAGCTGGCTGCTAGCTCTCTGCCTAACTTACCTTACAGAGGACTTGTGAAGATGAAATGGGTGGGGTGATACCAGATACACACAGTCGTGGACCTCCTTGAAGGAAAGGTTATATTGGATATAATGAAGTAAGTAAGAGACTTTTCCCATAGGAAAGATAGGATGGAAGTATGGTTTTGCCATCATTCCCAACATAGGAGAGGAAGAGGAATGACAGGAATAACTTCTAGATGGGGAAGATAGTCAGTAGAGGGCATGCTTTGTGGTGAATGACCAGAAGAAAAGCCCAATTTCTGAAATGAGATGTGTGGAGGGATGATGGAGGAAGAGGCATCCATAGAAGAGTGTATTGATACATGCACAGGTGATCACAATTGCTTGCACATCCACTGGAAAAGTTTTGTGTTTAATCTCTGTATTGTGGCTCCCTTATTCTTGTGAACAATCTCATTTCTTTACATTTTAGCAGTTGTAATGGAGGATTTGTGAGATCTTTCTGCCTGATTACTTTCTACCTGCAGCCTCATTTTGCTCTTGTTAATTAGAGATTTCCATAAAATGGATTTCTTTCTTTCGATTGCAGCCACTTGCACTGCTGAAGAGACAAGCCACTCCATAGTTTATCAGATTTGTATGATTTCTTACTGAACAACATGTGTAATGAATGATCCAGTCATTATGCTTGTGGCCAGTTGACACACAAGTAGTACAGACTGCTTTAAGTCTGAAAATGTACATTGAAAAACTGCTTGCTTCTTCAGGATGTTAGTGGCTTTGCCCCTCCCAAGAACCCTTTGGAAAGACTTTCTGCCATTTTTCTCTATTTTAATTACTGTATTGTCTGACTAAAAGAGATCTTGTGATTCCTGTTGTTCCTCTGGACCACAGTTGACGAGCATCTGTGCATGTCTTAATAGCTGTTCTAACTAATCGCATACATAGTGTTTCAGAAGAAATTGATTGCTCAGAAAATAGATGCACTGCTGTGTCCACCTCAAGTATTTTTAACAAGCCTTAAAAATAAAGGCTTGTAATTTTTTTTTATTTGCTAAAAATGTCATCAAGAGAGCTCACCTTGACTTCACGCATATTCACTTTTAAGTTGAAGTTCTTCAAAGAATGAATTCCTTTTGGTTACAAGGAAGAACACTTGTGTTTATTAAAGCACTTTTTTTACTGTATTCCATAGTAGATGATTGATCATAACCACTCTGCTCGTGTGTTCAAAAATGTGACATGCTAGAAGCCCATCAGCGTTTCATTTGTTACTAATGAAGTCCTTTCCATAGTCTGACAAGATTTATTACTTGCAGTAACAAGCAAATGGAGCTTCCTAGAATGTAACCTTACTTCAGGAACCAACAGCATTCCCTTGTGGTAACATAAATGACAAGTTTTACTGTGTTCGTTTCTTAGACATTATTTTCATTGTGTCATTTGTCTCTAAGCTTGCATTTTGGCTTGGGTTTGTCAGGTACAAACTTGCATTCTGCTGGGTTTGTTGTGTAGGCACATCAGCTCAATAGGCAGACAGCAGTTTATCTGCGTCCCCAGGATGGCATGCACACTGAGATTCATCAGTCTCTCTGGTTTGGGTTGCTGCTTCTTCTCTAAAGGTATGTTTGCACAGTGTAAGAACTGGAGCATGGTAGAGGACTGGGACTCGATATAAACCATGGGCTAAATCAATTTGCTAGAGTAGACCTGTCTAATCAATGGGATTTGCATATGTGTTGACTTATCAAGTGCTTGTTAAGGCAGTAGATCTGTTTTGATTGGGACTAACAATTGCATTTAATCCTAAAGGCTGGCAACTTCTGTGGGCCTGCAGGCATTTTCTGTCTCCCACAGTAACTTCACAGGCTTCAACTTTGTCAGCAACTAACCTCAGAAAACCTTTGCGAACAACTAGGAAATGCTTGTTTTAAAGGGCTTCCCTGGTTTGTTACTAAACTTTTAATACTAATCTGAGGAGGAAGCCTGCAGGCCACAAAACAGTCATGTCAGCTTCACATGGGCTGCTTGTTGCTCACCTTTGGTGACTAAATCCCCATTCAAAATCCCCACTTAGTTGTGTTGCTGTTAAGTTGATTTGAGTCCAACCCCCACAAACAACTTCACAGGGGAAGTTGTATGGATACAATGAGGGGTAGCAGAACCCAAGTAATGAAATGATGGGGTGCACCTAGGTCTTCAGTGAAGTCAATAGCAAACCCTCCGCTGGATTTTCATGCAGCATAGAAAGGCAGCTTCCCCTATAGGGCTGCAGCAAATGGGCCGGATACACCTTGATGCTACAGAAC
The DNA here is from genome assembly GCA_948472985.1 of Iguana delicatissima. Taxonomy (NCBI): domain Eukaryota; kingdom Metazoa; phylum Chordata; class Lepidosauria; order Squamata; family Iguanidae; genus Iguana; species Iguana delicatissima. The sequence continues at coordinate 884,663 of CAOKZL010001027.1, forward strand.
TGCTTCTCCTACCCAGGGCATTGACCATTGCAAGCGCTATGACAAAGTAGTTTTGTATAAATAAACACTTCCAATAGCCAAACAAAGCTCTCTAGCTATTCAGGGACTCAGTTTCTACTTTCTGCCTGTTACAAAAACTTGCTGTGTAATTGTGGGGGAAAAACTTAGCCTGTGTGTGGCAACATTTTGCCTTAATTGTGCTATTTGTTTGCAAGTTCAATGCTTTTCGTTACTGCTGGTGCTTTAAATTAGAGGCATATCTCAGTTAACAAAGCCTCTGACAAATAAGCTCCTTTCTACAAAATCACTTTACACCTGTCAAAGTCTCCCTTTCCTCTTTGTCGCCTATCTAGCTTGGAGGATTTTTACCAGCATTGGCACTGAGAGGATGGTGAAGGAGAGCTAGAGAAACACAGACTTTTATTCTGAGGTTGCAGCAGGATGTCTGCAGTAAATAGTGTAATAAAGCATGTAATGGGATTTTACTCTGTTGCTGATCCTACTGGAGCTGCATGTGCTTATGCACAATGGGCAAGATAAACAGCTGCTGCCTCCAGAATCCCTCATTGAACATGTACAAATAGCAAAACAGAAAGAAAGGAGAGAGCAGGTAAATCTGCCTCACCATCAACCCCCAGCATGTTAAAAAACATCTCTACATGTGATCATCAACATGAAAATTGTAAGAAAAGTGGAGGCTGGTAAAAAAAGAAAAAAAACCCTGGATGTATTTTGGAAGAGGTTTTCAACTAGTCTTTAGAAGATTCAAATGCTTCTGGTTATTTCATTTCACATGGGCATATTGTTAGTTTTGTATAAAAAGTTTCCTGAAGTCTGTTAGACTGCTCTTCCTTTTTTGTGATGCAGGAACCTATTCTTATTCTTTCCATGTTATTTGTGCCTTGGATACCACATTTTCAGTAAAAGAATTGATGTCCAGGTATGTATCTACTTCATTAACTGAGGTATATCTGTGTGTGTGTTTGTGTGTGTGTGTCTCTCAAGGATACTAGATAAGTTGTTTCTGGTATTTCCTAGGTTCTCTCTTGATTAACGGTAGGGGACATAAGGGCAGGGGCAGAAGCAGCTTACAAGACAGGCTTGCTTATATCAATACCTCGCTTTTCCAGTAATTAACATAAATGGAGTGTTCTGGATGAAAAACAACCAATGCTAAGTTTTCCATTACAGTCTACAGAGTCTGACATAGTTGGATGAATTACATTTTTGGATAATAACTCCCAGAATTTCACAGCCAGTGCAGCCACTGGTCATGGCTGGAACTATTTTGGGAGTGGTCCCTGCAAAAAAATATTTTTCCAAACTCAGGGTTTGGATATGCTGGGAGATATTGGTTAGGAAACTTCTGTCTCTCCTTGCACTTCATGGTAAGGCCATAAAATGCATTTTAAATTTTTGGACATTTCAGGCAGCAGCTTAATTTCTCAAGCCATCTACAGACAGAATTTTTGGAATGGCACAGGTGGGATTCTAGTGCCCTTCAGCCAATATACATGCACCATACACCATACACCGACAAAATGGCTGGCATCCTGTTAAATAAAATGCCACAAGCTACATTTACAACCATGTAACTGTTCTCAATGTATATTTATGGTTATGATACCATTGTCACAATTGTAAATGCCCCCAAACCTACCTGCAGAGCCAGCCAGTTGCACAGAGTGACAGATTTCTGCAGCGCAAGTGAGCAGATTACTGCAAGATAACATGCCGAGCCCTTCTCTTGCCAGTGAGTGATAGTGCAAAGGGCAGAAGCAGACACCTGTCACAACACTGACTCACCATCATTCCCATCAAGAAAGGGGCTGGTAGCATCACCCTGCGGTGTCCGACTCACCAGCACTGCAGAACTCTTATCACTCAGTGCAGCTGGCTGGCTTTCAAGGTTGGTTTTAGGGCTTGAATCAGGACCTGATACTGTATCAGCTGCTGATGCAGGATCGCACCCCACATTTTTCCCATCTCACCTCAAACCTCCAGCAACACTAACTGCAAAGAATGACAATTAGTAGATTTATATGGCTGCTTTTCCCTCCAAGTACTGATACTCCAGTAGCTTTGAATAATAAGGGATGTTTGTCATTTGCTATTGGGAACAAGATGTTTTCAGCCAGCACCTTAATTGCCAATGACACCGTGGCAGTTTTGCCAAATATCCAGGAAATTTCCAAGTATGCTGCTCGGTTAAAATGCAACCTGCATTTAGTAGTGAATATGCTTTCTTAATATGAAAGTCAGATTTTCTCAATGCTTGACATTGGTCTTGCCTATTTCAGCACAACCTGTTGGTCCTCATTCTACTCAGCAATGGAGCCTTCCAGTAACTGTGCACTTTAGTCTTTTTTGTGCTAAATCACCTCTCGCTCTCCACCCCAAATGAGCTGGCCTCCAACTCCCATAAGCCCTAGTTAGCACACTGATGGTTGAGAATTATAGGAAGTCTAGTCCAAAAACACCTAGAGGACAGCAAAATGCTTACCACTGGTGTAGGCCGTACTGGGCTGTATGCATGTAGTTTTGCAAGTTTACCTCATTCCTCATTCCATACCTACCATTATCTTACTTTTCTGTAGCCAAACTGTAATGCTTTGAAAAGCAACTGTCTTTAAAAATTACAAATAGCATTGAGAGCCAAAACAGTTTTGTCAACAAAAACTCAATGGATGACTTAAACTCTAATGCAACCTGCAACCTGTTTCTCTAAAAAGAAACAAAAACAAAGATAATAAGGCAACTAGAGAAAAAGGTAAGATGTTTGTTAAGAATATCTTGTAAACCTGACAATTCAAAAGAGGCCCAGAAGATAAGTCTTGACATAGTGGAAGAATGCTATCACGGCAAAGCGATCTGCCCAGCCTAACACTCTCCAGCAGGGTCAACCAGCATGACTGATGGTTAGGGATGGTGAGGGTTATATTCGAGTAATATGTAAGGGGGACATCTTCCAGAAAGGTTGTATTAACTTAAAGAAGCTAGAGTATTCAGGCACCAAGCCATGAGATATAGATTCCAAAACCTGGAAAAGCTGCATTTTTTGGACTACAGTAGCCAACCTGGTTAGAGGGTTCTGCAAGATGTAGTTTTCTGCCAAAAGTAATATTTTAAAGCTCTTGTTAAGTTCAAAGTAAGCAATTTGGTCTTACATAAAACATGGCACTTGATCTTTCCTTAGGACATACAGTGGGCCTCTTAAATTTTTTTTGAGACTGTATTTGTTTTTTTTTTTAATGGTTTACAATATACTGTCACCTTCTGTATTATAATGATAATTCAAGAACTGTAGAATGAATAAAATTTAAATGTTCTTGAAGTGTCCTAATGGAGTTCCGACCGCCTCTTTTGTGGCCTCTGAGGGAGAGAGCAGCAGCCAGGCACAGCTCCATCATGCCTTGGTACCAATATCTGATGAAAAGCTCTTCCTCCTTCCCAACGGCCTCTGCCGTGTCCTCTAGAGGGACAGAGGAAGAGCCGGGCACAGCTCCATTGTGCCTAGGCCCAGCAATGAATAAACAAGGCCTTCACGCCATCCCAGCTGTCACTGGGATGTGCAGCCTTAGAGGGAGAAAACAGCAGCCAGCATCTTCTGAACTTAACCTCTTCCCTGGCTGCCATCCTCTTTTCCTATTATGTCCTGTCTTTTTGAATTGTAAGCCTGAGGACAGGGAACTGACAAACTAAGAACTGTAAGGCACTTATGTAAAGCGCCATATATAGAGACAAGGCTATACAAAGAACCAGCCAACGCCACAAAAATGTGTAAGCCTTTTAAGTCTGCACATGGAATTCCTCCGCATTAAGTTCAGTCCTAACAAAACTGCAGCCTAATTTTACTTTTACTATGCATTAGAATGCTTATTTCTCCACCTCCCACTCTCTTTACACCCTGTGGAAGCCTAGAACCAAGGATGGCCAGCACAGATTCAATGAAACTTTGTACTTCTAATACAGGGTTGTGGAAGGTGTGGCAGTCCACAAGATACATGTTGCTCCCCAGACTTGTTTTTGTGGCAGTGCAAGCCAATTCTGGCACATGCCCCCTCCTCCAGCCATTTTAGGTTCAGCAGAGGACTCTTTTTCCAACAGGAAGTGACCCAGAAGTTGACTTCTAAGTCACTTCCTTTTGAGAAAGAAAGGATTCTTCTTGGTCTAAAATCACTCACGGAGGGTCAAAACTGAGCTGAAATTGCCCCATTTCTCCACAAGAGTCATTTGGGGTATAAAATAATTTCACAAGAGGGTTTCAGAAGGGAGTTCAGCCCTTCCAAGTCCCCTGGTGAGCTAATGTAGACCCACAACTCCTACCATTTGTCCTGATCTAATACAGTCAAGAGTTCTGTATTTATAACTAGAGCAGGAATAATTCTTTTACACCACTCAGTTAAGCAGAGTAGCTGGCAGTGTGTACAAGGTAAAAGAGAAAGATTTATTTCGTTACTCAGGAAATACATTTATGCAAGATGCCAAGGTGTCTCACAACACTAGATAATGGTGATGTTATTATGACCAAATCCAAGGAAGAGAGGTCAGTCCTAAAACTCTTCAGCAGCAGTGTGTTACAAGAACAAAGAAGGGTTAGGTGCCAGCATCCACTCGTCTCCACTGGAGAGGTGAATACTGCACTGAACTGAACAGATGCTACCCTGAAGCCACACTGAAATCATGCTAGAATTGCCGCTTATGCAGATGTGCAGTTTTGAACTATCCTTATTTAAACAGAGAGAGATATGCAAATTTAAACATTTCTAGAAGATCAGCTGATCTGTGACACCCTGCTTAGACTGTTCTCTGGGTGTTTTTCTTCTTATACATGGAGTTGGACTGTACAACCCTGTCAACAGAGCCCTGTAAAAGGGGTCACATGACTACAAAAAAGCATACCACATTCAAAGCAATAATTTTAAATTTGACTGTTAGTGTTCTGGGTTCCTCCCCATGCTTCCTCTTCTATTTCTTGCACTTATTGGACTTAGCAACCCCTCCATGCATTATCTAAACAGATCTTGCCTTAAGCATCCCTTTTGGAAGCCCCGATTTCCTTCCCCTCTGTTCCTTAGGCCTCACTCTGCAACCGGCTCCAGGAGAACAGCAGTGGATTTCATGCACCTGATAGAGTAGTGAGGCACCTGTTAGATTCTCAGCTCCCATAAGCGCAATCAACAAGGCCGGTGGATGGCGGGAGTTGTATGACACCATTTGGAAAGCCACCCCTGACATCATGTTAGTAGCCTTCATTAGCCCAATCCTGAGCAGAGTTATGATGAGTCAGTTAAAAATCCATATACACATTTACATAGAATAAGGAAGCTTGGTTTGTATGGAAATATTCTTATTTCTTCACTCTACTTCCTAGAGTGATTTGTTTTTAAATACACATAGCGCTGATTTTTTTTTTTTACAAGAGCCATCAATTTCCAGCATATTCCTTGGCTGTGTTCCCCTAAACACCTGAACAGGCTACACAAGGGTGGCAAAGGTCCCCACAGCACGGTTGCTTTCTGGGCTTTCATAGGCTTTGGGGCGGTCGCCTTCCCTACAGGATCTTTCAAGGCTGTACTGCATCTTGACTTCCTGTCTTCTAAACTCCCACACACTTCGAATGGTGAGACCGCAAACCACAGCGCTGCCAAAATACAAGCAAGCAGCCACAAGACCAAAGAGAGCCACAGAGGCATCTCCACCCTGCACACTGCAGTTCATGGATGTATAACCCCTTCTCGCATACAGTCTCTCTCTCCTTTGACACACATCTGTTGCGTTGATTTGTATGACGAAGTGGAGGTATAGGCCAACAGCCACAATGTACCCAAGGCATGCAAGGATGTCGAAGACAAATTCTACAGCCAGCAGCCGGACTGAGAGGCGATGAATGGGCTTCCCTCCACTGATGAGGAAGAAAAGTGTGAGGCACATCATCGTTAGGCTAAAGGCCACCCCTCCATAAACACAAGGAGCTCTCATCTGGCTGTACTGCATATCCAGGTCCCTTACTTCTTGGAGTTCGGTCCCTTCAAATGGACTATAGGCTGAGCTGAGGCTGAAAGAGCCCAAACCAGCACTTGAGGTGAAACCAGAAACGCCTGCATGGGCTGCTCCTATGCAGATCAGTACCAAAATGTTGACTGTCACTTCAACAAACTGCAAGATACCTGCAGGTAGGAAGGAAGGAAGACAAAGGAAATATCAACATTTGCACATATGTCTATTTGCTTATGACATTACTGTTTTCAGTCTCTGGAAATGCTCCTAGAAATAAGTTACTCAAAATAATATGGTACTATTATGCAGGAACCTACTGGGGAAACATGTGACCCTTAGCAGCACCTGGAAGGCCAGACATTCCCCATTGGTTTTATAGTGTTTCTGAAATTTGCAGAAGAGTCTTTGGATTGGCTTTTTTGTTTTTAACACTCAGGCCCAGCCCACTGCATAACGAAACACATGCTGGGCCTATCTTACTTCAGCCTAAAGATAGAAAAGGTTATACAACTGAGTGCTCCCACTGAAGAAGCTAATCACTGGAGAAGTGTTTCTTGCCCTGGCCTCGTCCCTGCCATGTTGACTAATGGAGAGTGATTCTTTTTTCCACAGAATCCCCCCTCATACAATGTACCACCCACTGCCTGGAATGGAGCCGTTTTACCCCATAAAAGGTGTTTGTATTAAGCTGGGAATGATTTCTTGTACTTTATCTTCACATGAGGAATAACCTCCAAACAAGCTTTGTAGCTCTTATCTGACAGTGCAGGATGAAGGACAAATTCAACCGACTGGTTTGGAGTACAACTGCCCAAATCCATGTGGGTTTTCTGAAAAATTCAAGTCTAAAAAAGTCTATTTTACAAGCCTTGAGAAGCTCAGAACAAAGTAGTAGTACTATAAAAGCACTTTTATATTTTTAAATATATGTTAGATACTGGAACAACAGAGGGAACAATGACAGATTAAAGTGTACAGCAATAAAACTACACACAACTCAACTCTCATCCAACTCTCATCAGTTCCAAAGGATGAATGCTTCAGTATGAACAGGCCACTAAGAGGATATTTGAATACATGTTAAGTTCTTCTCTGTAAATTATTCATTCAAAAAAATGGTTACTAGTCATGATGGCATGCTACCTCCAGGCTTATAGACAACATTCTTCTGAATATGCAGTGACAATAAACATCAGCCAGAAAGTGCTATCACTCTTATGTCCTGTTTGTGGGTTCTCTAACAGGTGCCTGGTTGCCTACTGTGGAAAACAGAAGATACTGGATTATCTTCTTTATTTTATTTAACTTTGTCAAATGTGGTGTAATTGTTAGAGTGTTCACCAATGTCCTAGAGATCAGGGCTAGTCTCCACTGAGCCATGGAAGCTAACAGATTTCATCTTGGGCCAGTTGGTCTCTCTCAGTCTTTCTCAGGTGTGTAGCAACAGCCTGCCCCACAGGGTTGTTGTGAGCATGCAATGGAGAAAGCGGCAGCCACGGATATCTCTTTCAGCTCACTGGAGAAAATGCAGGATAGAAACGGAATGGTTAAGTGTTCCGTATAAGGATTGGGTGGGATTTCAGTGTTATAGAGGGGAGTAAGTTGAGGAGTCCAAATTCTATAAAACTGAAAATTGTTTTCCTTTGCTACTCCCTTGAAAAAGGCAAGACAGAGGGCAGGTGCTGTTAGAGCTATTGACGCAGCTTATGGGGCTTTGATGCTGTCAATAAATCTTTCCAGTAAGACATTTGGGAAGCTACTTATAATCTTCTCAAAAAAATTGCTGTGCCTTGTGGTGGAGCAGCTCTGCTGACAAGGCAGCCCTGAGGAGGACATTCTGAAGTCATCTAAGTGTATCTTCCAAAAGTATTTTGGTGGAGTTAATTAGTTCAGCCAGGAGACTGAATCAGTACCCCTTGGGAATCTAAATGAAGCCAGCCCTCACAACCCAAATGTGAAGCCACCTTTCTCTCTGTCTTTCTTTCTTTTGCCAAACATTAATCTAACAGGCCTGAGCACATCTGACCTACATTATTTTGAATAATGTTCAGAATAGTTATTTTTGGACTGCTGTGCCAAAAAACAGTAATTGATTTCTATTGTCAGCTCACAGGAATGGGGTAGGAAGATCCTATACATAGGTACCTTGAATCTCACACAGAAGAAGCTGCCTAGAGGAAAAGCTAAGGATTAATCAAAGACTCATGCAAAGGCCAGAAACCCCTGCTGCTCTCGGTACAGTGAATCACTCGCCTAAACGAGGAAAGCTCTTAACTAACAGTTTGAATGTCGGCAACGGGGCTGAAACTGGCTTTCAATCCTTTTGCAGCCTGGAAAAAAAAATCCCGGATGACTCTAGGCTAATCAGCAGCCAGCCCACAGTGCAGAAAAGAAAAAGGAAGGGATGGAAAAACCTGACAATTATGCTATAAACTTGTCTTGTGGAAAGCCGGTCACACTTATGACTAGCTGTTTTTTTCCATGGGCAGGAAACCACAATGGTTGGAAAGACTGGGCTCTAAAAGCAGTTATTCAGAATTAGCTCAGTCTGCTTAACTAACCAGGCCTTCTTTACAGCGTACCAATTCCTTAGGAACTCTCAGGCAGCTGTGTTGATTATAAGAGTTCTTCAGCTAGCCACTAGGGGGCAGATTACAACTAGTAAACATCTACTGTACCAAGGTAACAATTTTAGACCGCAGTGACCAAACCTTAGGCCTAGTGTTCCCACCCAGGAACTCTTGACTAGTAGTTACACCTCTCCTTCTCGCTGTATTTTCTCCTTCCGTGTAGGAAGCTTGCAAAACCGGTCTTGTATTTATTGGCTACTTCTAAGAGAGGGCAGTAAAATGCTTTGTTTATTTGCGTAGCTTTCTCTGTCTTCTGCAATGTAACTTTTAAATTGGAACAGTGGGACCCAAATCATTTCCTGCTGCAATCAACTTTTTTTTTTTTTAAAGCACCCCAATCAGGCTGATTCCAAGAAGGTAGAATCTGTCCTCTCATAAGCTCTTCGTGCAGTACTGCAGAGCTTTCCAAGCTTTTCATGTTGGTGACACGCTTTTTAGACATGCAGCATTTTGCGACATAGTGAATTCAGTTTTACTAGCAAATCAGAGGTTAAACTAACCCCTTATAAGAGATACAGACACATGCATAAATTGTAATAACAAAATGTATGGGGACACAACATATCCCATGAAAACCGTTCATATATTTTTAAAAATATATGATTTATAAATAGCAACATACATTTCCAAGGTTGTAGGCGATACACCTACATACTTCAGGTGGCACACTAACATGTTGCGGCACACCGTTTGGAAAGCCCTGCAGAACTGTTTATCCTTCCATGTTTCTTGCCAGTTCCCAGAAACCCTTGACATACTGTTTTTCATGGAATCAGGAAGCTGAGGTACTGCAGTCTGGACAAGGCTCCGGCTCAGACTTCTCCCCCTAAAGATGCTGTTCCCTGATCAGGTTTACAAGTCTAAAGTAAAAAAGACAGGGTCTGCAAGAACACCAGCATGCTCAGATTATCAAGGAAGGTTGGTAAGTCATTATTTCAACCCTACAAACTTCAGAAAGAATCAAGAAACTTTTCACATTAATATCAACAGAACTTGCATGTAACCTGCTTCTGATTTACAATAACGGGGAAGGCTCTTCACTGAAGATCCTCAGCCCAATATGTGTCAACAAAGGAATGAACTCTCTCACTTGGCTAACCATGATTATAGAATGTTTTACCATCTTTACAGCTTCTCTTTGAGTGATTACATGTTTTAATTTTTTTAACTGTATAATCATAATTCATTATTTTAACTGCATTTGTATACCATCCTGGTAGCTGTAGGGATGAAGAGCAGTATTAAAATGTTTCCAGAAACAGTAAATGAGTAATTAACTTAGGGTTCTTCCCAACAACATAGAAGTGTCAGGAAGTTGCAGTATTTGTTGCTGTAGTTTGACATCTACCTACCTACCTACCTCCAAAGGACATTTTGGTTGTCCTTCACTGCTTTCTGGCAATTCATCACACCAATTAGATCATTTTATTCCCACCCCAAAGGTGTTTCTTTTCAGTTCTGAGATACATTAAAATAATACCCTTCTCTTCTCCTATTTTTTTTATTTTTAAAGCGTTATAGTGCATACCTGAAATTGTATTTTTGTATAATAATTCTAATTTTAAAAATTCAGAGAGGATATTTGCCCGTCAAAGCACATAACCACCTCAGCAAACCATGTCCTGATTTTTATTTTTTCTTAGAAAAAGAACTACGGAAGAGACCAAATGCAAATCCAAGAAACTGCTGTAAACAAATTTACAGAAGAATGGAACAAACAGCTGACAAAAACAAGTGAAACTCAAGAAGCTATTATTGCTCTGGAACTCATGCTCTGGATCAGTTGTATTCTTGCATAGGTGTTCAGTGTACTGACTGATTGATCCAAAGCAAAACTGGAATACAAAAACTGACTGGCTTCCCTGAAGATCCTTGAAGGCAACAGAGGGCCTCAACTGCGCTTTGAATTGTCCCAGTACTGAGGAAGTTCAGCTGAAGGCTAAGTGTGCTACAACAATAGTTACCATATTCATTCACAGAGTGATTTCTCTTAGTATCGAAACACTTCCCCGATTCAGAGGGGATCAACAATGATGCTGTGTTTTGCAGCGCATGACTAGAAGAAAGAATCTGGAGAATTTTAAAGGAAAGCTCTATAGAAACTTTGTGCTGGGTCAGTGGTCTGGGGGAAGATTCCTCACAGAGCAATCACTAAACAAGATGATGTCTGTAGTTGTCCTTTAGCCCATTTTTACCTTCACAGCAATCCTGTGAGGTAGGTTCAGCTGGAAGGCTGAGCAGTCCAAGGTCACTCTGTGAGCTCTGCAGCTGATAAGGACCTGAGCCCGGGTCTCTGCTCACATTCCAGCTACCGCACACTCCGCCCTGGTGCTGGCATTGTAAACTGAGTGGTACACAGAGTATTACACTAGGACTTGGAAGCCCAGATTCAAATGCCTTTGGACAACGGAATAATTTCAGTCTTCTCAGCTTTAAGTACATCACTAGATTATTGGAAGAAGCTAACAAGGGTCCTGGGTTGGTTTTTATTCTGGTGGTAACACCTATTTGCCCCCAGGTAGGTGTGACTGACACACTTTCAAAATAGACTGAGATTGCTGTAGGTAATACAGAGTAGTTTGCAACTATGTGTTTTAAACATTAGCATTTGCACTAGCAGAAGGTAGTGAAAACCAAGAAGCTGAAACTTTTAATTATAGTTGGAGTAGGTATTCTAGCACGAGTCATATGTTTAGAACTGCATCTCCCATTATCCCCAGCCAATATGGCCAAATGACTCGCGTTGATGAGAGTTACTGTCCAAAACATTTGGAGTGTGCTATGGTAAAACTGTTTTCATCCTCAGTTGGAAAAAACAATGCTGGCTGGAGATGATGGCAGTTGCAGCACAGTACATGTGGAAGATACCAAATTGCGAAAGCCTGGTCTACATTGTAGTGTTTTTTTTTATACTTCTCTGCTCAGAAGGGAGACTAGCCTTTCCCCCCAATGGGAGTGGGAAACGGACGCCATTCAGGTGAAAGACTACAAATGCCATTGTTTCTGATCACTGCCCAAGTTGGAATTGAATGCATTTAATTGGGATTGTTACCACTTGATGTACACTAAGTATGGGAAGAACATGTGAAAACTGGTTGAAAAACGTGCTTTTAAAATGTTGAGAAACCCTGTAAAGGAGAAACCTGGACCAATGAAAATCTTTGCAGACTGGGACATACCCTGTGCAAAACTTGCATTGGCAGAGTTCACACAGAAAGCAGCATTTTCTGTGCCAGAAACAGCATACTTAATACTCCTGCACATAATTATCTTCTGTTCAGCAAAGATCGCACAAAACATGATGTTTTTGGTATAAAAAGAAAAAAACACCAATTTTGTACGAATAAGTCCCCAACTACAGCCTTTTCTGCACAGGAAACAACATTTTCTGCACAGAAAATACCTCTGCAGAGAAATAGATTATTTCTATTTCTGTACAGAAAATAATATTCCAATGCAGAAAATGCTATTCTCTGCACAAAATAACCATATGTGAATTTTGCACAGAGTAAGTCCCAAATTGAACTAGTCCTCAACAACTGTGCAGATTTCCTCACAGCAGGAAGAATATGGCTAAAATGACTCATTGCTTCCTTTGAGAACGAACATAGCGAAGAATTAGATCTCTAATGTACACAACACTGTTAAGGTGCAAAATAATTTTACTGCAACACCTCAAACGGGAACAGTGCCAATTAAATCCATTTCAGTTCCAGATTGTAACACAAAAATGTGGAAAAGTCAAAGCAAGTGACAAGGCATTGCAGAATGCATATTGCCCTTAACCTGTCTAATTCTTACTCAGATCTTTGTAGACTCCTAAGTTGGTTTTAACTCTAAAGCATGGGTGGGCCTTGTGGTCCTTTGATTTCTGTTGGACTGCAACTGCCATGAGCTCTAGCTACCATAACCAGTGGTGAAGCAGGATGGGAGGTGTAGTCTGATCATACCTAAAGAGCCACAGTTTGCCCACCACCTCTGTTCTGAAATGCAAGCTATCCTGGCCCATGCTACAAACTTTTTTTAGTCCATGATCCTGAGCCTTAGGACAGCACATCTTCTCTTGCAGTTAGTTAAGGATACTGATTAAATATCTGAGAGTACGATGGTGGGAGAGAGCAGTCCTCCAGACACACAAGAATTTCTGCTGATTTATTAATGCATGAGCACATCCCGGGGGAGCTAAAGAAATCACTTTATAGTTATTTCCTAATTTTATTTGCTTATGGAATTCAATTTAGCTCCTTGCTAATTTGCAAATGGCAAGTGCCCCTCTTGAGGCAAGCAGATCACACTAGAGATAAAGAACAGACATGAGCGCTGAGGTTAGATGCTTCCTGGAACATAGCTGTTCCACACATTTTCTCAAATATAACACTGACTGGGAAATCCTATTATTTGTCTACTCAGACACAAGCCTCATTGAATTCTATTGAACTCCTGCCAAGTGAAGTATAATCCAGGAAAGCTGTACAGGATTTGGTTTTTTGGAAAAATGAGAATTCCATTGAATTTGCTTGTTGGAGAAGCAACAGCAAAGGCCCTAAGGGAAGCTCACACAGAACTTGGAAATTTTTGAATCTCTGGGAACTCCCCAACCAGAATCACTTCTAGCCACACCAGCTGCAGGATTCTATGAACTGTAGTCCCAAATGTTACTCTTCCTGGCCCTTTAGTCAGGGTACCACTTTACAGTCTGCTCAGTAAAATCACTATCCAGTCTTGACCCTGTCAGTTTGGTAAAGAACGGGTGAGAATAACACAGTACTCCAGATGTTGCTGGACTACAAAGTCCAGCAGTCTAGGAAACATATTTAATCATGAGGAATGCTGGCAACTGTAGTCCTACATCTGGAAATTTACATGGTTCCCATACCTGTGGTAAAGGAATTTAGATCATTTTAAGGAGGGTACATAGTTTGCATGCAGAAGGTCCCAAGTTCAATCTCTGGCAACTCCAATCAAAAGAATCAGGCACTGGGTAAAAAGAAATATCACTGCATGGTCTCTTAGAGATTCACTGTTAGTCAAAGTGTGATAGCCTTCCTAATGATTTCCCATTTCAACAACTGGAAACTGAATCTGGGACTTCCTTTATACAAACTGTACACAAACTATCACTGATATCACTGACCAATTCCCTGTCTGAAATTCATACCCCTAAGGAAGTATTAGTGGCAAAGGAAAAAGGAGAGATGAGCCTCTGTATTACACTCAGAAAAGGATTATAGTTTTAGTGGGGGGAAATAACATGGGGAGGTCGAGCAGGAAGAAGCTACTTTTCTGGATGGCAACTCCCAGAATCCCCCAGATAGCTTGGCCAATAGCAAATCAGACTGGGGGATTTGGAGAACAGCAATCCCAAAAGTAAAAGGATTAGCCTTCTCATTGCAGACCCAACTGATCTCTTCCCCCCCCCACAATTGTTTTCAAACAGAAGGGGAGGAAACTCAGAAGGTATTATCAGGGATGTCTCATATCTAACTTGGTTCTCAGTCTTTATGGAAGCACTGGGGAAAATGGTTCAGTGTCACTTGCTAGACCATGGAGGAAATGGTTTAGTTTCCCAGAAAAGAAAATTCATGATGCCCCCTTATACGTGCTGCACTCAACATTAATTTCTGTTTTTACAAAAACTCATCCCAACCTTTAAATCTAGCAATATTTTTTAGATACAGTAGAGTCTCAGTTATCCGACATGCAGTTATCCGACCTTCCGGATTAACAGACGTTACAGCTGCCTGGGGGCGTGGCTGTAGGCATTTCCGCGCCCCCCAGACACGCCCAGACAAGCCCTCAAAATGGCGGCCGCCACAGGCCTCCAGCTAATCCGACATTTCGGTTATCCGACCCTCCGCCCGCCCGTTTAGGTTGGATAACCGAGACTCTACTGTAGTTTCTTACAGGAGCTCTTTCCCAAACCTACAAGATGTCTTGAAAAGCTCTTTTTAGCTTTTCTGTCAAAGGACTGAAATAGTCCTGTTTGTTCTTGCCACCCCCACCCAAGAACACACACTCAACTCTGTGCTCATTCTATCAGCAACAGCCTTTTCAAGTAAGCAATATCTAGACATGTGCTTGATTTAAACTATTAATGATTGGGTAGGTGGTAGGTCTAGATTTTAAGACACAGAAAACAATAAACCAGTTTGCAATTATATAGTTGACTGGTGTGGCTAAAGTATGTTGAAACACTATGTAAAGTTCAGGACTGCTGCCTTACAAAACCACAGTTCCATCTCTAGTGTTTTCCAGGCACACCCCTTCTAGAAGCATGCAGTTGTGTGTAGCTTCAAGTCACCTGTCAACTTATGGCAACCCCATGAATTTCACACCATTTTCTTAGGCAAGGAATACTTAAAGGTGGTTTTGTCAGTTCCTTCCTCTGAAATAGAGCCTACAGCAGCTAGTATTTGTTGGCAGTCTCCCATCCAAGTACTAATCAGAGCTGACCCTGCTTAGTTTCCAAGACCAGACAGGATTTGGTGCCTTTACAATATTTAGGCCCTATTCTAGAAGCACGCTTCTTTTCAAATAGGTTCTGACAGAGGTCTCTTACCTCTGGCTACGAAGAAGGGTATGTGTTACAACCACACCTTTTGAGGACACAGCTCTGTAGAAAATTTGTGTATGCTAATATATAGATATAGATGTATAGCCCTCTCCTCCTTGCAACTGCCTTTCAGCATCTGCCACCTGAAGCAACTAGTGTGATCCACCTAATGGAAAGTTTGGTCCTGGTTACTAGAAAGAACTGGTCAAACTCCTCACAGTAGGATGACAGAAATATTTAAAAACAACCACCCAAGCTGAGTTTCATAATGGCTATATGTACTGAGGTGAGGGGCTTTGCTAAAGGGGCTTTCAGCATTACAATTAGCTCTCACTCTCCCAATAATGCAAAATGGTTTTAAGACACATCTTTTCAATCTGGCCTTTTCAACTTTCTGCCAGCTGAAAGGTTCCACTTATGGAAGGTCCCTCTGTCCAATATTTTGGGCATCTCTTCCTCACACCACAATTAACCTCATTCGGAGAGGTTCCTTATCTTCTGGAGGGTCTGACATGGAAAACATCAGGGGCCAGGAAGCTTTCTTCTGCCACTGCATTTACAGATGTCTAAATCAGAATCCAATGAAATGTTTTTTTCATGTTGATTTAATGTTTTAATAATAGTTTCATTACTAATTTTTACAATGCTACTCTTCCTTTATTTTGATGCCTTGGTGATTTTTATGGAAAAGTAAATAAAAATATTACACACACACACATATATTACACACACACATATATAAAAGTCAAAGTTTGTACGTTTGCTTGTCTGTGTCAGGTGAAGACCTCATAGGATTGGCTGTGTGAGGCAAAGACCTCATATGACTGTCTATCTGTGAAGATTCCATGGAATCCTGGAGTTCGCAGTTTAGGCAGGGACCTTTAGACTTCTCAGTCAGAGGGCTCTCAGGCCTGGCCGGCTGCTGTGGGGATGAGGCCTAGCAGCAAGGAGGAGGGCAGGGTATTACCCCAGGAAACCAACCTCTGTATGTTAGTAACTCTGAATACAGATTGGATTGGCGAATATGGGGAAAAGTTACAGGTACTGGACAAGACAATTTCAGGAACTAGAGACACAGGATCTCAAATCTTTCCAACAAGTATGAGAAAATAAAATCCTGGGCAACACCAGGTATGTACGCTAATAATATATAAAATAACAAACCCATAATGCTGAGTTACAACACAATTATTTTAGATGTTATGTTGTGAAGTGTGAGGGGGAGAAGTCACCAATGCTAAGGATCTGCCGCTGTGCTATAAATACTGAGTCCAACGAAACTTATTTTCAGGTAAATGGGTCCACAGCTTGGATATGATTTATCTTTTTTGCACAACACTTCCTACACTCACCTAGCTGGTAGCCATGGGGACTGACAGATTTGACAAGTTGTAGTCCAGAAAGCAGTCACAGTGGCTGGCAGGCTGTGGGAGCTGTATTCTTTAAGAGTAATTTTTTAAAGTTCTGACAGGCATAACATTACAGCCTCAAGGTTGAATTATGTTGCCTAGTATGATTTCTCCTTGAATACCTATTGGTTAACAATGATATTGACCTCAGGAGACATTAAAAATCTACTCCGAGTTTCCAAAGTTTAATATTCCTGACTGCCTTCACAATTGTTACCTAGGAGGAGAAAAAAAGGGGAGGTGTTCTATATTCATTTGAGAGAATGTGGCATAGTATCATGATTACCATCTTTTCATGAAGTACGCTAAAGTATTTAGCCATAATGGATTCACCAAATAATAGATTAAGTGGAAACTTTGATTCCTAGGGGGCCATTGATATATATGTGAAAATCTGGCACTATTTAAACATTCTCAGTGACTATGAGATATGCTTAAGGATTGTTAGTTGTTATCTACCAGATGTGTTCCTATTTGTTTACAAAATGGTTTAGGCTACAAGTTGTGAATTTAAATGAGTTCACTTCTTTCTGTTCTTTGTTCTGACTGAAGAAGGGTTCGTGGAAAACTGAAACCTTTTATTCTTTCTTCTTCCTGTTCCACTCCCAACAAAAGAATAGTCTCAGGGGAAGTTAACAATGCTTAAAAGACATGAAAGGGAAAGAAATCATATTACCTCTTCTGGAGCACAGGTTTGAGCATTTCTCAGAAAAGGTCTCTTTAGGAGGATAAGACTGGGGTGGGTAATTGGTACGTCCATGAGTTGCTCCTGGGTAACTCTGGTAAGGATCTGTGAAAGCGGTAGAAGGTCTTGAATGTTCAGGTGATCCTGGTGATGACCTGGAGGTGGAGCAAGAGGAAGCAGTGAGGCCTTCATGGTAAGTAAAGTTGGCCCCATGGTAATACTTCTTGAGGCCAAAGTACTCAGGGCTACTGATAGCGAAAAATTTCTGTTCAAGCTGAATAAAACAGGTCTGTATGAGCAGAACATTTCAGCAGGGGGTGGAGAATAACCTCACAGGAAGAATTCTACATATACCGAAAACTCCTTCCACAATGATATTCTCACCCCCAAATTACCTGGGTCATATAGTTATTTATTTACCAGTTACATTTATAGTCTTCATTTCCTCCAACGGGTTCAAGGCAGGATACATGGCTCTCCTCTTCACTTTATCATCCTCACAACATCCTTGCGAGGTAGATCACGCTGTGCCTGCCTCAACTCATCCCACGAGTTTCATGACTCAGCAGGGACTTGATCCTGAATCTTTAACTTCCAGCCCAGTCCAACACTCCAACTACACATCACTCTTATGGTTTCAAATGCCCTGTCAATTTGTTTCCAAAGTTTAGAGTGTTGCCGCCCACAACTCAGCCACATTGTTATTGGCTTCCATATAATACTCTGAGTAATTCTTATGATTATGCCTCTATCTGTCAGCCAGCATTTCGTCATTCACCTTTTCCAGTTCTAGTCTCTTCTGCATTCCTTCAGTCCCACTGTCGTTAGTACACCAATTCACTTCAATCTATAAGAGCTATCACCACGGGCTTGAACACTGGTTGCATTGTTGCCAATTATAAGTTTAACCCATTCTGCTGCTAGTTTTTTCTTCCCCCTCTTTTAATGAAGATTTTAAAAAGGCACAAAATAAAATCAATTGGCTATAGTCACAGCTGTCAATATGTTTCATATTTTTATTTTCTTGAGCTTTAGGTCATATGCATGTGTAAGGTAAACACTGTGATTCCTTAGACTTTCTGCTAAGAAGAAAGCAACAGCATGGACACCACCCATGCAGATGCCTCCCTTTATAACAAATTACTTGCTAGGGAAAAAAATGATGAGAGTATCAGTGATGGCAGGTGTATGTTCTGTCCCAATACTCCCAGGGCTGATCTCAGAGGAGGCTCTGTTGCATGACCCAACGCCTTGCAAAGTTAAATTGGTTTGTGCACCTAATGGGATATACTGCATAGAGCCAATGAAAACTGTAGTCCAGTTATTACTCTGAAGTCCATAAACCCCTTCATAATCTGGACTGCAGCTCCCATAATCCTTCAGTTCTGGCTAGTGTAGACTGTAGGCCAGAAGTACCTAGAGAACCACTTTCAATAAGGCATGCCTCAATGGTCCCCCCAGTAAGGAATTTCTAGCTTGCTTAAGAGTTGCCACTGCTTCTCATCACCATGCCTGTTTGCTTGCTAAATAGACAGCCAGTGAAAAGGTCAGAAGCAATGCTTGCTCCTCCTTCTCTTCTCCCTTTTTGATTGCTTTTTTTATGGAAAGCTAGTGAAAGGGCACCTTTAGCAAACAGTAGATAATGGTGAATGTGATGAGCTGGTCCAGGGGTATCTTCACAGCAAATCTTCCTCTGTTCTCACAGCTTTCTTAGTTTTGCTTCATGTAACCATTTCTTTCCTATTCCTCAAAATTAACATTAGCCCAAGGAATCTCTGAATCCTAGTTTGTGGTGCATTCTCCTCAACCACCCTCAAAGTTCTCACGCTCCATGTTGTATCTCAATAGATATTCATGTAAATATAATATGCTGGCAAAGCATAATAATTGCTTTTTTCACTCTCTTAGAAGAATTACATTCTCATGCGGTTCCAGAATCTCATTTATAAAATCAAAGTAATGTGGTCCATATGAAGACATATCATTAAATACAAAAGTAATAATGAACCAGATTAAAGATTAAGACTAAAGCCTCAGTCACCTTCTCTGATAGCAATGTCATCCTTTCTCATTAGCAGAAACATTGTGATGCCACACAATAAAAAGATTACTCAGAGCTGCAAGCACAGGATTGGCAGAGGACTCCATTTTGGCCTGGGTACCACCCATGATTAAGAGCGTGGAAAAATGTGACAAAGAAAGTACATTCCCTTTTGGCTTTTTTCACTCCTCACTTTTGACCTATTCTAGGAGGAGGAGGAGACAGTGATAATTTACCTTCCATTTGTTGGCCATGGTTTTCTACTTCTCCCATCAATGTATGTGTCAGTCCTGGGGCTCTCCTTGTGTTTGTAATCCTTACTCTGATGGGCTCTCTCTGAATAAGACATCTTCTGTCTGGCTGAAATTGCCTGTCAATGCAGAAGAAACAGGTCCACTGACAGATCTTCCAGTTCAAATAGTTAAATGGCCAGAAATTGCAAAAACAAGGTTACGCCTATTACTCTGCAAGGAAGAGAAAGGAATCTATATTAACTAGAATCTTAATTGTATGCATGCAACTTGCAAGTTTATGGCTTTCAGTATACTTGAACATAGAGATAGGAGATGTTCTGGCCTACATCTTACTTCAATCCCTAGCCAACGTAACCACTGGCCAAAGGTTTCACATCTCTAGTTAGAATGAGGAAGAAGCCTTCTCTGCTTTCAAAAATGCTGAAAGATCCATTCAGAATGAAGCAATAAAAACTAGGGAAATTTTGATTACAAAAAGCAAAGGAAAGAGGCATGTGTGGTTGTTTCAAGCATCGCCAAGCCCATATAATGTAGCAAAAAGAAAGTTACAAAACCCATTCACTTAAAAACGTTTGAAGTTCACAAATTATTGCTTACAACAACTACCACCAGTTACACCTCTGAAGTTCAGTGCTTTTGAATTAATAAGGTGAAATCCACAAAAGTTCACGTTAAAAAAAGTCCAAAAGGTACGCCCCTTCCCTCCCTTTCCATTTGATGTCTGTTATATAGTTTCTTTCATTGAGATATTCTGTACCTTTACCCCCAAACACCAGTTTACTTTTATCTGTCTTGTGTATAGATTTTAGCTCAATCAGTTATTTTGTTCTACCAACTGGTTTACATGTGTTTTATGTGTGCAGGTACATCAGCCAAACCACAGTTCAGGTGCTAACCTGAATTGCTATTATCCAAACTATTTGAGGATGTCTTGCTCTGGAATGGCTAATTAAGACCTATTAGCTTTAGAAAACACCTGCTCCTGGTGGAAATTAAAAAACTCCCAAGAAAAATTGGTTTGCTGGCTTTGAGAAAATGATTTTTTTCCCCCTGACCATGAGAAAAGGAAACTCCTGGATAAACCTTAATGACTAGTTTTATCTTTGAAGATATACTGTGGCCATTTCTGCATGGCATCGCTGTCCTGAGATGGGGACATATTGGCGGTGGTCTGCAAGTCGTACTGTTGCATGATGTTATTGTAGTCCTGCAGCCAGCATGTCTCCACCCATCACGATCGCGGGATATTCACTTAATGGGAAAAAAAAGTTAAGCACCTGTGAACTGGTGGTCTGAGTGCTAGACTGGGACACTGGGAGACCAGGGTGTGAATTCCCACTTGGACATGGAATCCCACCTTGGGCAAGTCACACTCTCTCGGCCTCAGAGAATGGCAAGGGTAAATCCCCTCTGAATAAATTCTGCTGACAAAACCCCAGGAGAGGTTCCCCTTAGGCTAACCATATGTCAGGTAAATTGAGAATTATACCACATACTGATCTTTGTTTGTTTTTTAGTGGCTCTCTTTCTGCATATAGAGACAAAAAAAGATTTAAAAAAGATAAAACACACACATTGCATGGAATAGTAGACTAGAAAATGCTTTAAGTTAATTATCCTCATGCTCTCTGTTGTAGGGGTCCAGAACTCCCCCCCCCCCATGTGCTAAGGACTGGCGCTAGATTTGTGCCTACTGGGTACAGTTATTTCTTCCCCGGGGCCGACAGCCAGAGGCTCAGGGACAGGCACTGGACCTTGGACCACCACTTTGAGTCACTCTGCTCTAAGTGGCACTAAAGCCACACGTTCGTAGCGAGGGAAGGTACACAAACGATGTGCAATGAATCCGGCAGGCACCACAGCAATGACCTCTGCCCTCATTCCGTCTTTGGCAGGCTGGGATCCGGCAAAAGTTCTGCGAGTCCGAAATCCCCCCTCGCATTATTATACGCACAGAGGGCCATTAACACGCAAACGTATTTCCTTCTGCCCCTGTTTTAACCCCCGAGTTGAGAAAAGTTTTTCTTTTCGGAACTACACATCCCGGAATCCCTTAACCAGCACTGGCCCCTGGACATTCTAAGACCTGTATTCCAAAATAATAATTTTTCCCTGCTCTGGTTAACCTCCACTCGCAGCCCACCCCCGATTTCCCTGTTACCTGGGGATGAAGAAGTGTCGAGTGGAAGGACTTCCCTCCTCAGCGCATCCAGAATCTCAGGCCCTTCGTCCCATTGCGGCTGAGGAAGGGGGGAGGAGGAGGAGGGGGGGATAAAGCCTCGAGGGGAAACTCTGCTCCAGAGTCCGCCTTTCTTCTCGGGGCGCCCGTTTCTCTCTCTCTTTCTGCGGGCTGCCTCTGAAGAGAAAGAGGAACGCGCTTCCTCGTTTGCCAGGGAAGGTGAGGCTGGGGTCTGGCTCGGCAGGAGGGAAGGAAAGAAGCGCGTCTCAGGTAGAAGCCTTCTCAGGTTGCCGCCCCTCCTCCAGCTTCCCCACCTGCCACCTTTTTGGAAGAGTCGAGTTTCACCTCACCGCCCTGCCCGGTTTTTCCCAGGCTCCCCAAGCTAAGGGGCGTGACCTGTTGAACCTGAAGCCTCCGAAAGGCGGGGCCGCGACGAGATAAACCAACGACGCCGGCGAAGTGGGGGGGGGGTAGAGGCGCCTTTTGAAGGAAAAGGGCGTCGCGCCACGAGCGAAGTGGTGGAGGAGCTGCTACCCTCCAAAGGGGCCAGAAAAGGTGTCGTGGTTTGAGCGTCGGCCTGCGACCCTGGAGGCCAGGGTTCGGCTCCCCACTGGGCCGTGCAAACCCACCTTTGGCGTGCCACGCACTCTGTCAGCCGCCAGAAAACCCCATGATAGGGTCGCTGTAAGTTGGAGACGACTTCAAGGCACGCAGTAGCAGCAGCAACAACAAAGGTGTAATGCTTTGGCGTTGGTGGGGGGGGGGTTTGGAGGGAGGAAAGGTTGGGTTTACAGGAAGGCCCCTTCCGGTAAGAATCCTTCAGCCCCAAAGAATTTGCTTTCGGTCCCAAAGTTTCCAGTATGGCAGTAATTTAAAATTTCAGTTGAGCATTCGGGAATCGAGTTCAAACCAGCCAAAGAAAAAAGAACAAGTGCAATTACCCCAGGAATGGGAACACTTTGTTCTGCATGGAACGTTCTCAGTGTCTCATTCTCTGCAATGCTAGAAATGGACCCTGGAGAAAATTTTCATTTCATGGGACAAAATTTGGGGGGAACAATAGCTTCATTTTGTCACTCAGTTGCTACATCCCAAGAGAGGCAGAAGTGGCCATAATTTAACAGTTGACATACACTACATGCCCCCACTTCAAGACCAGCCAGGGAGATTGTGGTCCTTTCCACACTGCGCTCTTACAGTGCTATAGTTCCACTTTCAACATCCTGTGGAATTCTGGAGTTTGTAGTTTACTGAGGCCAAAGAGCTCCCTGGCTAAACGGCAAACCCCAGGATTCCACAGGATGTTGAAAGTGGAATAGTAGCACTATAACAGTGTAGTGCAGAAAGGCCCAATGACACGAATGGTGCCCTGCCTCACCCACTTCAGGATGTGTATTGCCCCAAAGAGTTGCAATGGTTTGAATGCTGGGACTACAGCTCTCAAGACCTGGGTTTGAATCCCCACTCAGCCAGGGAAACCTACTAGTTAATCTTGGGCAAGTCACACACTTTCAGCCTCAGAGGAGGGCAAAGGCAAGCCCTCTCTGAACAAATCTTGTCAAGAAATCCTCATGATAGATCCACTTTAGGGTTGCCCTAATCCAGGAACAACCTGAAGGCGCACAGCAACAACAACAGTCCTTCCAAAGCCAGCCGAACTTATTTCAACCCCTGAGCCAGAAGCATAAGCCCATAAGCACTTCTGAGCCCATAAGCACTTCTCCTCTTCCCCTCCTCTGGGCAGAAAAAAGAAGGCAACAAACAACCCCGACAATAATAAATCAGGTAACTAAGCTTTTGCTCTCTATCCTTGACACCCAATGACTAGACTTCTATCACACTAAAGAAGCCCTTGGACATTTTAGTCCAAAGTGCAGTATCTGGATTCAGTTCAAAGACACAGAGAAGTGGAGTCATGCTTATAGTGCTGTTGTAAAGGCACACTTATTTTCTTCTTTTATTTACTATTTAATTTGTAATCTCACTGTTCTTCCACTGCAGGACTCATGGTGGTTTACAAAATGTTAAAATAAAGTTAAAACAATTTTCTTAAAAGTCTAAAACAGTCACATTAAGAACATTAAAATGGTTAAAGGGCAGTTAATACACAATAAGAATAACAATAATATTCAGCACAATCCCATGAAAAGACTTGGAACAGTTGTCTAATCATTTTGTACATTCTCAAGTGACTGAAAGGTGTAAGAGAAAACTGGAATCCAAGAAATATAAATAGTGATCGCTACCATAACAATGAGCTTGCATGGTATAGTGGTTAGAGCTTTGGACTATAATCCTGGAGGCTGGGGTTCAAATCCATACTCAGTCATGGAAGCCTACAGAGTAACCTTGGACAAGTCACACTCACTCAGCCTCAGAGAAAAGCAATGGCAAACTACCTCTGAACAAATCTTGTCAAGAAAACTCTGTGATAGGTTCGCCTGAGGTTCACCATAAGTCAGAAACAACTTGAAGGAACACAACAACAACCAACAACCATAACAATGACCTTTTTAACAAACAGTCAGTAGGTGGTAACACACATATTTTTGCTTTTGTGAGTTGATGAACATAAAATGTGATAAAAATCCTCTGTCCCTGTTCGAACCTCAGGAAATAGAATCCGGTGATGAATTTCGGTTCAGCTGTTTCATGTTGGAATCTGTCAGGGTCCTAGTGTTGCTATGGAATCAGAACTGGGTGTGAGATTGATTTTACCATTAAAAAAAAAAGACACAAGAACAAGCATCATCCTCCAAATTTAGGATGAAGGGCTCATTTCACTTTCTCAAACACTAACAGGTTCTTACAATGTCTTTGTATAACCTGGCTGTTTCCAAATATACAAATACAGCAAAGACTTGTAAGAGCAGGTGGGAAAGAGCTGCAACACCAAGCAAGAAGCATCTTCTGAGCGTTCCTTTAGCTTTCTTGCATTGGGGGAAATTAATGTGCTTAGACTAGACCGTAGCGACATGCTTATCTGCTCTCCCATGCTTGATGTTATATGCATGGTATTAAAAAAAAAAAGTGCTACAAGTTTAAATTATGCCAAGAGAAAGGGCGCCAAGAGAAATGGTGAAAGCATGACAGTACTATATCCAATGTAAGTCAATAACTGTAAGAAATCATAAACAGATCAGCAGTCAGTAAACGCCCACTCACTGGGTTATTCCAATATTGAAATAAATAAATGGCCACCATTCCAAATTCTCATTGGCCTAAATCCCATTGTTATTCCTAGTGAGAGCAGACCCACTGAATCAGTGGGAACTCAGTAACTCAACACTTATTTAAATTCCATTGATTCAATGAGTCTGCTCTAGTTGGGGCTAACAATTTCATTAAATTTAGGGGTTAGGATTGTGTACCTCTAATGATATTGTTGGAAGGTGCTTCCAAGCTGGTGTTGGAAAAAAGTTCTATGGACACCATGGACTGCTAAAAAGACAAGGGACTGGGTCTTAGAGCAAAGCAAGCCTGGACACTCACTAGAAGCAAAGGTGACTAAACTGAGCATGTCATGTTTTGAACATATCATGAGAGACAACATTACTCACTGGAAAAGACAATAATGCTTGGTAAAAGTGAAAGACAGTAGGAAAAGATAGACACTTCATTATAGGTGAATAGGTTCAATTAAGGAAGACACAGTCCTGAGTCTGCAAGACAGGGCAACAGATGACTCTTTCATTCATAGGGTTGCCACAAACTGGAGCTGACTTGACAGCAAATAACAACAATCACCTAGCAGCCCTAGTCGGTAGAGCCAGTGGTGAGAGATGCTGGGAACTGTAGTTCAAAAGTATCTGGGCTTCACAATTCTCACTACTTACTTAAGCACTGAATGCTGCAGTCCTGTACCCTTTTGCCTGAGAGTAAGGGCCTTTCTGCCCTACACTGTTATAGTGCTATTATTCCACTTTCAACATCCTCTGGAATTCTGTGGTTTGTAGTTTACCGAGGCCAAAGAGCTCTCTGACTGAAAATTCTAAATGTCCCTCCCTAAACTGCAAATCTGAGGATTGTTGAATACAGTGGTATTCATTTTCCAGGAGGTACAGACTTAAGTTGATTGATAAGCATTCCCTCCCACTTCACTCCACCCCACCCCACCCTTATTTCCTCTCAATATGAACTACAGGAGTTAAGCTGTTCAAATAGCTGCTATATTTTTAAAATTAGAAGACTGATCATGGTCCTTCAACAGCTAATGAAGGCATTTATTCCAAACGCTCACTGTACTTCAATGGTAAAAGTTGTTGAATATTTCCAGAAGTTCCTTTTGGCTGCAATGGATGTTTAAGGGAATACTGGGATGTCTGTCCAGTGAAAACTGTAGGGGGCATTAACTTGAATGGAAAAATATTTCTGAAGATGCACCTGTTAATCTTCCCTCTCCAGTCAGATATTTGGTAAACCTAATATACTCCTGACTTTTGGATTTCTCCAGGAAATTACACTTTAACCCTTGGACTCAGTGTAAAGAGAGTGAGATGCCCAAGGTCAGCAAAGAGACCTTGTTCCTGTGTTTTTCCATGCATAGAAACTATATGATGAGAATATGTGAAAAGGAGATAAATGTCAGGAGTTTGGAATCAGTCACTGAAAATGATTGCTGATTTTTGGTGTCCTCGTATGTACCTGAAAATGACTGAGATACATTGTATTGCTTAAGTAATACATCATATTTACTAACCTGAGACAAATGCAAACCTCATCTGTAAATCTTGTGAGGCAAAGAAGAGAGTGGCGCATTATACATATCCAAAAAATGAAACAAAAAACCACTTGGCTTTTATTAAGTTAAATGTAAATACCCTAAAACCACCACATCTTGTCTTATCTTGGATGCTAAGCAGAGTCAGCCCTGGTTAGTACTTGGATGGGACACCACCAACAGATACCAGGTGCCAAGGGCTATATTTCAGGGGAAGGAACTGGGAAAACCACATGTGAGTATTCCCTTCTAAGAAAGCCCTATGAAATTCATGGGATTGCCATAAACTGACAGGTGACTTGAAGGCATATGAATACACAAATGCTAAACCGTTAATCCAATTGTGTGGTTCAGATTCAGGCTAGTGTGGAATGCAATGGAGTTGTGACCTCTAGCGGCTAATGTGGTTCATAACAACCTTTGGTTCACAGATACTAATTGATGACAACAATTTCAAGCAAAGATTTGCATATGTGAAAAGACCTTTACAGATACAATTCAGAAAAAAAAAGCCAGTGTCCTGTACATTCTGTGATCTGTTTTAGCATGTATGGTTTTTGTTGTTGTGGTGGTGGTGGTGGTTGTAGTCCAGGACCGTAGCCAATGTCCAAACCAGTATACCATAAGGGCTCTTGGTTTATTTGACTTACCTTTAAAAAGCAAAACCTTTAAAATGTTGCAACTTCTAATAGGTATTTTAAACACAATATTTGATATAATGGTTAGAGTGTCATTCTAAGAGTAGAATTTGGGGAAGTGTGTTTAAATCCCGACAAGGCTCACTATGGGGACCTTGGTCAAATCTCTCTAAGTTTTACCTCCATCAAGGATCCTCTGCGTGTATGAATTCTTGTCTGGTAAATCTAAAATACGTTGGTGAGACTCACAAAGTCATAATAGGACAGTCAATGTAGTGTAATAGTTAGAACCCCCTAGAGTTGTTGTGAAGATAAAAACTTTCCAAGCTTGAGAAAAGTAATGAGATACTGTTCTCTGTGGCTGCTGAATGTGATCTAAACATTGATCAGACTTACTGGTTAAGAGTGCTTTGAAACTACCAAGCTGTTCTTATATTGCATTGGCTTCTGTTTATTGTTAGTAATTAATTTTATGAAACCCTTTCTGAGAATGGAAGTTTTTCCAAAGTAACACTGAACAGTAAAATATCACTGGTAGTACTACAGAAAGACTTTCTTCTGATGTATCTTGGCATTACTTCAAACAAAATGTTTGTTTGGTTTTTTTGGTTTTTTTTAAACTGGAGTAAATTCACACATTGAGTAGCAAATCATCCAGTGGTCTTTGTGCAAGCACATCCCTTAATAAAAGCTGGCATATTCCAACTAATATATTTTTCATGGAGGATGAAGTTATTAGTGATTACTAGTCATGATAGCTATACCTTAGCTTCGGTACTAGAGACAGTATGCATTGAGTGGTGTGTCTGTGTGTACATACTTAGTGCCAGTGGAGGATAACACTTTGCGCATCAGATCAAGCAGGTTGTGTCCAGGAAAGGACATAGGTTATAATGTAAAGTGCTACAAGACTCTTGGTTGTTTTAGTTCAAAAGCTATGTCTCTGAGAGTGTATCTACACTACACTATCACAGGTGTTTGAAACTAACTGATACAGCTCCATCTTATGAAATCCTGATTTGCTTTAGTTTTGTGAGGTGCTTAGAATGCTCTGCTAGAGAGTCCTAATCCACATTCCCCTGATCTCCAGCACTAGAGTGCTCATACAGAGAATTATACAATTTTAAGTAGCTGCCCAAAGTACAAATCTTAGGATTCTATAGGGTGAAGCCATACCAATTTAAGTGAGTTTCTTTTCAAATTTGTCTGGGGCGCTACTGCCAAATTGCTCTTAAAGTTCTCCAACACATTCTTCAGTCATGTTTAAATGGCTCAGGGACCAAATTTCTTCCCAGAAAGTCAGGGGCATGCAAACATTACTGTCATCGTCATTGTCATCATCATCATTTATATATAGTGCCATCACTGTACATGGTGCTTTACAAAAAATGAACAAGAAAAAAACATTTCCTTGCTCTCAGGCCCTTTCAGCACAAGGCTGATACAACGCAGTAGTGTCATATTGTCACTTTTACATCTGCACGTTAAACTGGTTTGATGGCATTCTGTCCTCCGTGGTTCCGCACAAGTTGAGGTCTTGGTGTGGTTAACATCGACGTTAAACTGATGTACTGTAAAAATGGAAAAACTCCAATGTAAACAACGCAAACCGTTTCTACTGTGTTTTTTCCTACATGCAGAAGCATTACATCGTTTCACACACTTG
This sequence comes from Iguana delicatissima, assembly GCA_948472985.1. Taxonomy (NCBI): domain Eukaryota; kingdom Metazoa; phylum Chordata; class Lepidosauria; order Squamata; family Iguanidae; genus Iguana; species Iguana delicatissima. The sequence continues at coordinate 913,438 of CAOKZL010001027.1, forward strand.
CACTAAAACATAGCAATGATTTCTACGTGTTTTTTTTTAATTGACCAATCAGTGGCGGTGGGGTGGAGCGAAGGAGGGGAATAGGAGTTCTACAAGAATTGGCGATGCAGAAGCTACAAACAATTTTCTCTGCTTTACTTCAATAGAAACCAGAGGGCGTGCAGATAGGAATCAGGTAAGTTGGAGTAAAAAACACTGCTTGTGACACACGGTGAAATGCTCCTCCACTCTAATGCAGAAATGGCCTCAGGCTCACAGTCTAAAGACACAACACATAAGAAGAGCGGATGGCAGTGCAGGAGGAGATTAAGGCCATTTCCACACCTGCCTGCTATAGTGCTATTATTCCACTTTCAACATCCTATGGATTCCTGGGGTTTGCAGCTTAGGGAGGGGCCAGCCAGGATTCCATAGAATGTTGAAAGTGGAATAATAACGCTATAACAGGCTAGTGCGGAAATGGCCCAAGTCCAGCGAATAGGGGCAGTTGCAGTTGGGATGGAGGGAGGACCTTTTGTTTGCTTCTGGGCCTAGGCATGGTGGGAGTGTGCCTGCATCATCTTCTTTCTCTCCAAGGCCAGGAAACTTTTGGACTGCATTATTGGGTTTAGACAACATGGATGGCTGTGGCTCATTAAGTCACACATTCAGCCTGACACAAACTCTACAGACCTCCCTCCCTCGTCCCCTTCTTTCTCCCACATATCTTCCATGGATCAGCTTAGTGGTCAGAATCACTGTCTCTGTGCTGGAATCAATATTATTGGAAACTATACATATCAGAATTATTCTCCTTCTGTGCATTTTTGTGGTGGTAACACCAGCAATGTGGAAGGAAGGAGGAAATGTGGGGAACCAAGGCACATGAGGCAGGAATCCTTCAAGGTCTCTGTGTAATTCAAAGACTCCTCAGGTCACCCTGCAGTAAGAGATCTCAGCAAATACGTTGGGATTAGAATGTGGTCACCTCACTGCAGTCATCCTTCCACATTTGTGGGTTTCACTTGCACAGATCTGATTATATGCAAATTTCTCCAACCCTTGCCCCCAGCAACCTCAAGTGCTTCTTTTCCAGGGGAACCTTCCCTCTCAACAGGCCGCACACCTCTTTGAAAACCTGCCTCTGGTCCACTTTTTTCTCCACCAACCACTGCCTGGCAAGCTAAGCATGACTCATAGCCCAATTTGTCAGCACCACAAACCCTCTCCTGCTCCCCCATCCACCCAAGGAAGGAGATGGATGTAAGCGAGGAAGTATAGGGCAACCACCACGCTCACCCAGACCCTTTCCCTGACCTGGTTTGGACCCTCAGTGCCCACTCTCTCTGCTGTGGCTCAGCCCCCTTCCTACAAGCACGCACACACATTTTGATATTTGTGATTTTTCCACTTTTGTGGGGACCCTGCACCCCTCACCCTACTGAATGTGGAGGGCCAGCTGTATTATAACTTGAAGCTCAGGAAGCCAAGGTGGTGGCAGCAACTTCACCTTTGAAAAGTCAGATGAACACCAAATGGCACATGCAAACCTCATCATTTCATCACACAATACTTCAATAACCCTTTTACAAATCTGATATTTATCTTGCTTGAAGCAAGATTTTGGCTTTCCACAGCCTTAGGAAGCTGTGACAAATTAATCCTTTTTTCTTCACATACTTCCTCACTCATATTTCCAGATTCTGTTGCATTTCACCAGCATGTTCACAGTACCATTCCCAGTTAGGGTAAATGCTATTTATACACTATGGAATGGCTTCTCTCTGATAGCTGAGACATGGAGGTGTTATAGTCACAATTCTAGTCGTCCTATAAGGTTGCTGGATGTATATAACCAGACCTTGAAAAAAATTATATTTTGAAGTATCAGATTCCCTAATTTTGGGCATTGTAGTCTGAAAGGTATTTTCTCAAATGTCTGGTTAAAACATTTAGAACTATGGAAGGTACCCAGGTATAGTTTCCTGCAAGTATGTTCGCCAGGCTGTGTTTGTTCATAACACTAGGTGGCTCCAGTGGTGATCATTTGATGAAGCTTTAGCTGTTTATACATTTTGACCTGCGTCTCTTTTGCCCTTCTTTAAATGGTCTATTTTCTTGCTTTGCATGTATTTGCCACTAACTAAACAAATAATTTTTACCTTTGGAAATAAAGCATCTGTCTCCAAGTGTTCAGCTCTGCCAGGGCAAAATAAATGTTCCACTTGCCACAGCTTGCTGTTTAACTCAGCCTGTTATTTGTGATGGAGGAGAGTGTCACCACTTGAGAAGGAAAAATAAATGAAAATAGGCTATAATTGCATGTGAAGAATAATGTTAGAAACTACAAATCTGTAAGTCAAAGTACTCAATATTCCTCATAGTCACACCAAATTACTATATTTGCTGGCATATAAGGCTCATCCCCACCCCCGAAAAATACTGTTTGAAACTGGAGTGCATCTTATACACTGGTTTGTCTTATATGCCGGCAAATAGTATTTGCCAGTGTATGACTGGGGTGCACCTTTTACACAGGTGCATCTTACATGATGGCAAATACAGTATGTGATATGTTTTGAGTTGTTGTGTGCCTTCAAGTCATTTCTGATTTATGGTGGCCTTAAGGTGAACCTATAATGGGATTTTCTTGGCAAGATTTGTTCCAAAGGGGTTTGCCATTGTCTTCCTCTGAGGCTGAGAGACTGTGACTTGCCAAAGGTCACCCGTTGGGTTTCCATGGCTAAGCCCTGGTCTCTAGAATTGTAGTTCAGCGCTCAGACCACTATACCATACTGGCTCTCAGGTGCTGATGCTATATTCTATGCTGGTGAGAAAAGGATTTTTTGTGTGTTGCGCATGTTATTAAAAAAACCTATGCATGCCAATATAAGCTTCTTTTGCATAATATACTCTTCTCTTAACTCATAATTAGAAATTACTCTCTGCAGTTGTGGCCGTTTCGCCAAGGACTGTCCATGCATTTCAGACCTAAACCTGCAGCCATAAGGGCTACAAACTTAGAATGTAAAACATTTCCATATTTTTTTTTCTGATTTTGTCTCCAGTGCCACCCATATACGACATTATATTAGGTTCCAGAGGAGGCCTGATCTTGAGGAAGAGGTATTGGAAAAGTCACAGGGAATAATCAGAAGACTATGTGAGGCCCTTTAGCTCTTGGCCTTAATTTTAAGGCAGCCACTGAGGTGGTGAAACAGCAGCTTGACTCTGTAGACAGATACTACATGGTACTCTATATAGAAATGTGTCTTCAAAATTTGTTTTGAAACTTGTTAGCAAGCACTCAATTCACTCACCTCTAGCTGTGTTTCTTGAAAATATGAATGGAGATATACACTTGAAAGTGGAAACATACATCCCACTGAATGCAATGCAGTTTGGATGGACAACATCTGATGTACCTTTAGATATGAATCCAGTCTGATCCACCAAGTGATTTTGTGTGGGGTTAGGGGTGGAGAGGATCCCCCCCCAACAAATGGAAGGACCATCTGCAAGAAAAAGGCAGATCCTGAAGCCATCCCAGAGGATCAGAAAATATGCCCTTTAAGCAATAGGGTTCACATATACCCAATGTCCCACCCCTGTATCCCTCCAGCAATGTCCCCTGCCCATGTGGGAACTGACCCCCATTTTCTCTTCTCTTCAGTTCTTTCCTTTAGTATTGTGCTTTGAGGTATAACCTTGGTGGCTTGATGGTGACAAGCAGCCACAGGAATTCTCTAGTGTAATATTCAGGGGGACCTTTCATACTAAGTGATTGTAGCAACAGACTACAGAACCCTGGGGTCTGAAGTTTAGTGAGGCACTATAGCTGTCTGACTAAGAATTCTAAATAACCTTTCCTAAATTGCAAATCCCAGGATTCCACATGCTGGTGAAACTATGGCAGTTAAACTGGGATTATAGTGCTACAACTAGGTAATCTGAAGGGGCCCAGGATCTGTCCCATCAGACCTAGCTGGTTCAGTTTCCTCATTTTCACAGTCATCTGTCAAACACTTCATAGAAACCCACAAACAAAACATGAGGACGGTAGCTCACTCTGGCTCTCTAGCAGCTGTCTCTGATGCTGGATGTCGTTCAAAGCCATCATACTTAATATCTGTTGACAGCTTTCAGGAAGGTTCCTTTTCCTCCAGCCCTGTGGGTCTCTTGGAGGAAAACAAGCTATAGAAAGGGAAAGGGGACTTGTTTCCAAATGGGTGCGGAGTATGATGCTTATATACATTTGTGTGGGAAATAGATGGCTCCTTAGTTGGTAGTTCTTCCTCAGTCCCAGAAGGACAATCCCTGAGTTTAAGATATCGGTCATCCACTGAATAGCCAATGTGGCTGTTGAATCTATTAATCCTGCCCTTGAAGTTATAACAGCTGAGGATTATTTAAACATGCCAGGCCACTTTGTATGGAAGAGAAATTTGGGGAAAGATTTTTCTAGAGTAGCTAAAAACTATATCACCCTCCCCACAAGCTTTCTCTGTTGACATAAAAAAAAGTGGGTCACGGATATCCCTTTCTCCCTATGCTGTCAGCTTGATTTGAGTGTCTATTGAAAAGGTTACAATAGGAAAGTTGGTTCCCATGTTCACTGAGCAAAACTGGATTGTTTCTTGGACAAAAGAGCCAGATGATTTTTGCGTGTCAATGCAGAAGCCATGTTGAGTTGCTTGTAGTGAGGTACAGGCAATCTCTCTCTTTCTCCCCCTCTCTCCTTCCCTCTCCCCCCATATATATGTGTGTGCGTGTACACAATGGCTTTTTCATGATTTGCTTTGATTTTAATGGCATGCTGTAAGTTCTTTTTGTTTTTGTTTTTCAGTTTCACACATGAATGTTAATGTCGTGGGATGACTTAACATCCTGAGAACTTGAGGATACAATGGGTAGTCAAAGTGTTGTTCAGTTTTATTTATTTTGCCATAAATCCATGATGATATCAGTCACAGTGTTACCTTAAGGGGCAGGCTGTTTATTCCAGCATGTCCCGGGGTGGCTTGCCCAACCATTGAGGAAAGTGAGTTGGCTACTGCTGCAGGGAGATGTCAATGTGAGGAATTCATTCCCAAGTTCATAACTGAGACTGTACAGTCCAAGGCAGAGCTGCACCAATTGCAAGTCTATGAGCAGTCCTGTGGAGCTATATCTTGATTGTATCAAATAATGGAGGAATTGAATAAGAATAGGCATTTCGGACATTTCTGGCTAACCTGTTTATCTCGCCTCCACCTATAAACAAAATGGGGGGGGGGGCAGGGACTGTTGATTGTTACAAGGGATCCAAGTGTTTTTCCCAGAAGAAGCATCTCTGTCTGGGAGATAGCAACTTTACTCAGCACCCAAACTGCAGGATACTATCAAACTTGACACATTGTATTCTTTTTACCAGAACCTGGAGTGATAGCTAATCTGTTTCCAGACTGAATGTGTGTGATTTCCTTATATCTGAATATTTGTGAAAAATCATAGGCAACAAATGGATTACAACTGAGAAGCATTAAGCTATGGATAAAAGCTTGGACTTGGAATGTTATCAATGTCAGATTTTTGACAGTTCCCTTCCAATCCCCATCACATTCAAGTCACATTTAATGATGAACCCATCAACAAAGATATGACCTTTGTCTGGCTCCCATCAAAATCCTTCTGAACTGGGGAAGGGGTGTGTGAGTGGGATTTGTGGAGATCAATCCATAGCTTGTTGAAACTCAATGCAGGATGACACTTCCATTTCTGCCTCTGGCAAATGCATTATCTCAAAAAATCAGATTAGTGCATAACAGAAAATGGGTTTCTGGCAGACGGCTGTTTCTTAATAATACCCTAATTTCTTGTCTTGGGCACAACCATACAGCTACAGAGACCCAGGCAATATATTTGCAATTGGCTTCTGTCTCAGAGGTTGGACAGCATCTTTTTGATTCACCAGTGGCTAGCAGCCAAGTCAGTTATCTAATTGGAAAGGGGAAGGGATTGTTCCTGATTTCTTCAATTTGGACTATGCCTGCTTTTGCACAAACCCATTAAACACAGCTGCAGTTAAATATATAACAGCAACCTTGGTGGAAAAAAAATATTCTCTGAAGTTAATAACTGGCCTCTGTCAGATCTTTCAGATCTCTTTGATTATGGCTGAAGCCTGCTCAAGCTGTAAAAAGTGCCTCCCTTTGGCAATCCCCCATCTTCTTTCTGTTCTTCTCTGCAAGCTGTCCTGTTTACTGTCAAGCCAACAAACTGCTGTGGAGTTTTAGATCTTTTTTCCTCCCTTAGCTAAAGTGCACAGTACTTTTTTCCCTGCCTTTTTTGGAAAAACAATTTAAAAATGACAGTTATTGCATTACTAAAAGTAAAAATAATGCTAACTATTCATATTGTATGTGAAATTGAAGTTATTAGTTATTAAATTAGTGTCATTCTTGTTTTTCTATCAGTATATAAGAAAGAACATGAATAGCAAAATCCAAACATTTATCAGAAGAGTAGAAGATGAGGGGAATTGAGGGGAAGGAGAAGCAGAAATAAAAGCCTGAAGACCAGCAAATATTGCTATGGGGAGTAGATCACAAGTTGGAGAGCTAGCAGGAAAGGGTTAACCAAATAAGTTAATTGTTAGTATGTTAAGAAGTGTAATTCAATAATTCTTACAATGAAAGAGGCACATTTCTAATAACCAAATTAATTTTAAATTGTCCTTTAACTTTACATTACATTACTGCAATAAAAAGCCTTGCCAGAATAAAATTGAAAAATCCCATCCATCATTTTATTCTCCTGTCCTTGTCCCAGATTTGAGGCTTGGGGGAGAGGAAATTGCTGGATGAAATTCTGAAAACCCAATTTCTTGTCCACACTTCCAAAACCCATTCTTTTGCTTTCCATTTCCCACTCTCATACGATCTCGTCTCTTTACCCTTCCCTCCTTTCTTTAGTTTACATATTTCCATAGGGATCCCAGCACAAGTCACAGGATTAAGAGCTTCCGCATTTAATTTCCAAAAACTGGAAACTGTATGCAGTGTTCTGTGAAGAATATAGGAAGACTGTCTTCCATTCACTTTCCTAGCTGCCCTCAATGATCTGGTTTGTTTAAAAAATCTTTAACCACTGAATTCACTAAGGTATCATACTCTTATCATGAACTAAGAGAAGCAGTGACTCCTACAATCATTTTAAGTTATTCAAATACCTGATGGTGGAATTAAAAATTAGGCATCTTTATATGTATGATTTTTTAACTGGGTCTAGTGGCTGACATCCTGTTGGTGGCATATACTGGCTAACCTCCTGTTACCCCAGTAAGAAGGTATCTAGTATCTCTTTGAACAATTGACATCAGTTTCAACTGATGTCCAGTTAATGGCTGGTGGAGGTGTGAGAGATTCTGAGCACCATCTGGCTGCAGTTTTGCATCTGGAGAATAACAGAAAGAGTCATAGCCCTTCTGAGCTTCTAGCAAGCATGCTAGAATTCTGGGACAATAATGGCTGCTCTTTCTTTGCAACTGCAAAACTGTAGTCTGGTGGCTCTTAGGATCCCTCTTGTCTTAATTGTCCAACAATTGATCAAGGGGCTGTGCTGGGATTCCATCAGCTGAGATCACTTTAGAAACCAGACAGGGAAAGAAGGTCAGTGGATGAATGCTGGTGGCAGTGTATGCTCTGCTAGTGATCATTCAGGATCTTGACCATAGTACCCTTTAATCCCTACTTGGACTGAATGGGTTTTATTTGCTGTTATTACTGCACTGAAATCCTCAGGTTCCTTTGTGGGGCGGAAATCCTTCTTTGGATTAAAATACTTACTTACTTTGTATTTATCGTTAAGATTTATGTTCCACCTTTCCTCCAGTGACCTTAAGGTGATATGCTACTCTGAAGAACTAAGCTGCCTTCCAATTTGATTCCAAGCTCAGTTCAAGGTGCTGGTGTTGCCCTCCAAAGCCTTAAACAATTTGAGGCCAGGATATATGAAGAGATAGCCTCTTCACACATGAGGCTAGCAGAAATTTGAGATCTTCAAGGAGGCCCTGTTGCAAATCCCAATAGCCTGTGAAGTTAAGTTGCTGGATCTTCATAACCAGGCTTTCTCTGTAGCAGCATCTCAACTATGGGACTCCCTACCTAAGGAAGTTAGGCTGGGCTGGCCCCATCTCTTTTAAGCTTCCAGCAAGCAACCAAAACAGTGCTGTTCCGTTTGGCATTCAGTGTTTGAAACTGCTGTTTTAACTGTTTCAAAATTGGGAGTCTAGAATTGTTTTTAGTCTGCTTTTAAGAGTTTTGAAAGAGTATTTTGATGTGTTTAAAAACGTTTTTATCTTTGTATGGTTTTAATTTTTTTTTTTTTATTTGTTCATCACCTCAGGAGCCCTTGTGGGCTGGAAGGCAATAAACGAACAAACAAACAAGTGGCTCTCCTTCTCTCCAGTTTATCCTTATAACAATCTTGTGATGTAGATCAAACTGAGATATAGTGAGTGGCCTAAGGTGACCCAGTAAGTTTCGCGGTTCTGTGGGAATTTCCATTTGGATTTCCCAAGGCCTAGTTCAACATTCTAACCACATCTACTATATAAAAATCAATGTTTCTGAGTGATCTTGTCTGTTTGTCTACATCAGGCAGGTGAAGACCTCATATGATTGGCTGTGTGGGGCAAGAAGACCTCATATGATTGGCTGGCGGTGAAGATTCTATGGAACATTGGGGTCGTCTGTTCAGGGAAGGGTCTTTAGAATTCTCAGCCCGAGAGCTCTGAACAGGCCGGTTGCTATGGAAACGAGGCCTACCAGCAAGTCCCCTCATGAACCCAATCTCTATATGTTAACAGCTCTGAATACAGACTGGATTGGGGAATATGGGCAAAAGTTACAGGTACTGAACAACACAGTTTGGGGGATTAGAGATGCAGGATCTCAAAATCTGTGTATTTCAACTGCATCTAACCCCCTAAGGTATGGTAAGGTAATCTCTAAGGTATTTCTAACAAGTGTTACCTATGAGAAAATAAAAACCTGGGCAACGCCAAGTAAATATTCTAGTTTTAAATAAAACTTTTATTGCCAAGTTTACAACTCAGTTCATAACTTCATCTCCTTCCTACAGTACTTAGTTGATTTCTCACAGACATTTTAGGAGTTTCAGCCATGACATGTTCACGTTGCCAGTTGGTACTTACAGTCCATGAGCCATACCATCATAGCTGCATGCACAAGGACAAATCTATATCTGAGCTGCTAGAGACTAGCAGGTAAAACAGAAAACTCTAAAACTGGCTAGTAAGGTTCCACAAAAATTAATTAAGAGCATTCAGTTAATACTCCTATTTTACAAGTGATTCTTTCTTCGGGGGTACCCAAGGTCCCTATCAAAGCAATTAACTTAGGTCAACAATGAGCATGTAAAAAAATCTGTTTTGTGGATTGGGAACTTCTGCCAGAATCATTAAGCTTAAAGCCCCATTTTAGAGCTGGGAAACACTGAGGTTCAAAGTTCTACAATTTACACACAGAATAGGCAAGTAAATTGACAGTTGTTTTTCTTTTTTCTTTGGTAATTCCAGTTGCTACACAATTTGAAATCAGTTTCCCCTTGCTTATCAATTGCAGATTACCCAGAGATGCAGCAGTAGATCCCAATCTATTGTCTCCCAGGCCCTTGCCAAAATAACCCAGCACATCTTCTGTGGATAGATTTTGTCTTTTGTCTCTTTTTTTCGGCTTTAAAAATATTTTAGTCGAGGGGGGGCTGCATCAAGAGATTGGCCCAGTAAAAAATATCACCTTAACTTGATTTCTCTTGCAGAGTTTTTGCACTTGTTAAAGAACCCAGCCTTTTGACCTAAACGCTAAAGTGGCGTCTGTGACTCTAGCATAATTGGCAGTGACGAATCGCAGCTATGGTTAAATACCAGATTCAGTGAAAGAACGGGAGCTGGAGCAATTACACTGAATTTCAGGTACATGTGTTTTCTGCATTTCCACTCAAAGATTCTTCCAGTAATAATAATTACTATTTTAAAAAAACAACTAATCTTGGTCTAATCCTCTAAAAGCATTAGCCAAAAATGCCGCTCGATAAGTAAGGTCTCTACTACTCTAGCAGATGGAATGGTGGAAATCTAACTACATAATTTTATTTACTGATTTGTAACCAATTGACAAGTCCAATGTATTCCACAGAGTTCCATACTTTTGATGATGTCCCATTTCTTTTCTTTGCACAAAATCACAGTTCATAAAGTCAGTCAAGAGATTAAAGATTAGACAAAAGAGAGTCAGCACTGAAGATAAAATCAGCATAAGCATAATGTCTTCAAGAGAGAAGGGGAGGGAGAGATTCCTCAGCGCGCTCAGTTATCTCTAATGTAATTTCTCTGTTTAGTTGGTTCTACCATTTGAGAGAGGAAGGCAGGCACCTCAGGTGGCAGTGCCATATGGGAGCAGAAATGCAACAGCCTCACTCTCCCTAATGGTAGGACCAGTCCTGAACATCTAGGACATGGTTCACAATGCTTGTGTCTTCCATGAAGGAACTCCTGATAGGAAGGTATAGGGTAGCAAAGATTAATGTAAAGAAAAGCAGGATTAGGTCTGGAGAGTGCCTTGATGCCAGGCTGCATCAAGGAAATGATGAAGCCTGGGAAAATGATATACAATAAAGGTAGCAACAAATAAATTAATATTCTTTTAATTTAAGTGCAAACTGTATATATCTTGTTATGACAAGTTAAATGGTTCTGCTTCAAGCAACAATACTGATCCAGTCACAATGTCTTGTCTCTTTATTATTTTAATAATAACAAAACTTTTATTTTATTTATAAAATTTTTAATACTACTTGGCAATGTACACACATGAAAGATAAAACTGATCTTGTGCACACGTTTTTGATCTAACTGAAGAAAGAACACATTGGGAAGGAAAGGGAAGTAAGCTTAATTAGGGAAATCGAACATGAAAAGCTGTATCTTAAGGAAGCGCTTGAATGTAATAACAGAGGAAGAAGGCTAGGTGTCTGGGGAAAGAGACTCCCAGTGTGAAGCAGCTGCAACGGAAAAGGGATGCCGGCATGGACAAAAACTTCCCTAATTTTAGATTTGCTTACTTAAAATATAAAGCTTTCCCCCAAAATAGTTCAGAGTGGCTTACAAAAATAAAATAATACAATCTAAAATTAGGAAATGGCACAAAGAAGGCCATAAAATATAACCCCTCGAGTCAATGGGCCAAGGAGAACGAGAGGGAGAGGTGACAACTTAACTGAACCAAATGCGGACTGAAAACAGGGTGTCTTCTAGCCACACCAAATACCCAAGACAGACGCAGAAGCTGTTATCATAAAAGCCCTTCTAACTCTCTAAGTGGGACAGTGACCAGTGCCTCAGCTGGATGTTATCTGGGGTAGATGGGTTCTTCTAGGAAGAAGAGTCACAGATTATGTTCACATGAGGATCCCATGTTAAAAAATGTTTTAAAGGTTAAAACAATTATTTTGAATTAAAAAAAATCCTAACAGTTCATTTCTTCTGCGGTCTGGGGATCATAGGAGTTGCTATCCAACATGTCTGGAGGGTGGTAGTTTGGGGAAAGCTCTTCTATTCACTTTCCAGTTGTAAGCTGGAATCCTTTTGGTGATGTACACTTGCATAACTGAGGGTTATGCAAGTGACTGAGGAGGTCTTTTTACCAGATTTGCAAAAGGAATTATCCTTTACCTCCTTGCACCACTCTATCCTCCAGCTGTGTGATTGCTGCCAAATGGCATCTGGGCACAGTTGTGCCCCTGCCACTATGGCAACTGATTGCTCAAGGCTGCATGCCAGGACAACTCTCTTACTTCTTTCGCCCACCTGACAACTATTGCTTTCTTGGACTTCCTGCACAAGTATTGGTCAGTTTTTATGCTCCATCAGCATCAGATAGGATCTCAGCCATAGACTGACAGAAGCCACAATGAAGGAGAAGACAGAGAAGGGAAGGACTATGTTATGCATTTGAAGGTTAAGTTTAGTGGTATTGCTATGTGCCTTCGAGTCAACGCTGACTTATGGCAACTCTATCCTAGGGTTTTCTGGGCAAGATTTATTATTCAGAGGAGATTTGACATTGCCTTCCTCTAAAACTAAGAGAATTTGATTTGCCCAAGGTCACCTAGTAAGTTTACATGGCTAAGCAGGGGTTTGACCCCTGATCCCCCAGAGTCCTAATCCAACATTTACCATACTGGATCCATATGTTAAATACCAGAAGCTTAAAGTGACATAGGTTTAAAGGGAAAATTAAGCCAGAAGGAGGAAGGAACATGGAAAGGGTTTAACGTATCTGAACAGGTGGCAGCATTTGAGCCCAAGTGGAGAGACATAAGGATCCTAGCTTCAGGAAGGAAGAAGACCAATAGTTGGCACAGGGAATAAAAAGGAGGTAAATTAGAATAGTGGCAGTTTCCAAAAAGCGGGGGGGGGGGAGGAAATTCTGGATATGGTGAGAATGGCAGGACCTCTGGAAGGGAATTCATGATGAAATTCAAAAAAAATTGCTAAGTTAATTTTGAAACGGTACCAGAATTATATTTATTGAATATATGAGGCCAGAACTGGGAGATTAGAAAACAACAGAAGATATTATTGTATTTGATTACAGCAGCATGGCTGACATATGCACAACATTCGAAAGATAAAACAGATATTCAATTAGATGAATGGAAATTAAAAATATTAAACATGGTAGAGACTGAAAAATTAGCTAACTTTCTTAAAAATAAAATGGTTCAAAATTTTGAAAGAGAATGGAAAAGGGTAATGCTCTGGCTAAACTTATAAATGTCTGTGGATTGAGTGTGTTGGTATTTGACGAGATATGTATAAGAGAAAAAGGATTCAACTGGAAAATTCTTGATATATAGAAGTGTGTGGGGGACAGAAGAACTATAATAATTATATACATATTTGTGTTTATACATGATTTTATGTATTTTGAAAATAATAAAAATTTCTTAAAAAAAGAGAGAGAGAATGGCAGGACCTCACAGGAGCATCAGTATATTTGGGAAAAGAAAAGGGAAGAATCCAGCCATGAACAAAGATTTTTAGCTTGGGAAGAACAAAGGATGCCCTTCTCAAGAACCAAAAAAGGGATGTTGAGAGAGGCTGAGAAGGAGAGCAAGAAGCAGAAGTGCAGTTTTGGCAAACCAAGTTTTGGGCATTCATCCATTGGGAGAGAGCAAAGAAAGCAGCAACAGAAAATTGGACAAGAGAAGAAAAAGAGAGATCAGACACAGAACAACAAAGTTGTAAATCCTGAGTATAAAGGTGATACTGGAACCAAATCAGTGGATAACAGAGGAAAGAGGCATAAAAAGAAAGATAAAGAGACACTTATTCAGGATTTTGCAGAAGTTTTCACACCTCTCCTTTGAATTTTCCACATGTTGTGTTACAGCCTGGAACTGAAACACATTGGCATTTTATCACTTGATGTACTGTTGGTAGTGTTGGCAAGAAGGTGGTCAGGTATTGGAGAAATAGGCTGCTCAGAGCTGGCAGATTTTGGCTGCAGTCCCATATGGCTCAGGGTAACGTAGTAGGTCTCCCAGCTTACTGAAAGCCCCCAATTTACTGAAAACCTCTGAAGCCTACTGCACAGCCCTTCAGTGCTTTGTGATGAGCAGGCAGGATCAGAGAAGCATCTGGCTACATCCCCAGAGATAGACACGAACGGATTACAACAGCACTGAGACCCCTGGAGGACCCCGGTAGATCTCAGTGCTGATGTTGTAATTTCACATCTGGCTATGGGAACTAGTCTTTTCTGTGGTCATGCCTGCATCAGATGGCCATGTGAGAGGCTTCAGAGACTTTCAGTATGCCTGGGAGAGGTGGCTTTGGGTCCTGTGGAGGGAAGAAGGGAACATCAATCTCCACAGCACCCAAAAATGGACATCTGCACATGTGAAGGAAAGTTGTGCATGGGGCGTCCAAAACAGGATGCCAGCCACTGCTCACCTTCCCTCCCCATAGCTGCTTGGCCTTGCAACTGCTAATGTAGAGCACTGACAGGATTCTAGCCCTTGTCCTTTACTTGTAGATTTCCATCAGAGTAGCAGATAACCACTCCTTGCTCTGCTCTCCAGGATGCCGCACATCCCAGCACCATTATATAATCACACTTGAGGCCAAGCTCCTTCATTGTCTCAATGCAGCATAAATATCCACAGGTGGAGTTAGGTTACACTAGCACTATGTAGTTCCTATACTGACTACGACTAGAATGCAACATGTGAGAGACCATGAATGTGCATACCTGCCACCTCGTCGTGAAATCCATTGCACACAGAAGTAGCACACAATATGCAATGTGTGTTGACACACTACTCTAGATGCATTATGGCACATCTGCAGTGGTTTTTCACGTGAAGCTCATCTCACATCACCATCAGTTGAATACTTCCATTGTGCATGGTCCAAAAAAAGTTACTTTGCATGCATAGCACAATTTATAGCTGCATATGTCACCCTCAGGAGTTTGGCTGGAGAACCTTTTTTAAAAACATGCCCACTAGGAATGCAGAGCCAGTGAAGGAAGGCTCATCTTATGTGTGGCAAAGTGCCATTGCAGTAAATAATGCTGGATAGAAAGTGGGCTCAGCTCCAAGCCTGAAAGCTCTCTCAGCAAAATGCCCTACATAAGTACCCTCTTTCTCTGTCCGTCTATCTACGTGTCTGTCTGTCTGTCTGTCTGTGGTTGTTTGTGGTAGTTATGAACCTTCAAGTTGACTCTGACATATTGCAATGCTATTGTAGAGTTTTCTTTGCAAGATTTATTCAGAGGAGGTTTGCCATTGCCTTCTTCTTAGGCTGAGACTGTGGCTTGCCCAAGGTCACCCAGTGGGCTTCCATGGCTGAGTGGGGACTTGGACTCTAGTCTCCCAGAATCCAAATCCAATATCCAGACCAGTACACCAGACTGGCTCACTCTCTCCCTTGCTCCCTCCCTCCTTCTATATTATGTCTATCTATCATCTATAAAATATTTGTAACCTGCCCTTCATTGTATGCCATGGACATGCACACACAGCCCAATCACAGGCCTACCAGGGACCTATAAGCTGGCCAAAATCCTGTATCACAGCTACAAATGTGTAACCTGGAATTACACACTCATGACTGTTACGTATTCATGGTTCTTACATAGCCCCTGGTTTAGTGGCTACAAAGGGATTGTGAACCCCCTCCCCCATCTCCACTTATTGAGAAGCAGCCACTCTGATTGACAGAGTTGCTGGGGAAGCAACTGGCTGCTGTTCCTGCTTTCCCCCATGCAGGCACTCTCTGACCCAAGGAGGAGTTGCAGTAGGGACCCTTTTTCTCCTGTCACAATGGGGATTGCTTATGGGAAGAGGTGGAAATAGCAGCCAGCTGCTTCCTGAGTGACAGGGGAACAGACATTAATTGCAGTGACTGCTGTCTGGTAAGATAGGATTGGGGGAGTCACACCAGTGCATAGCACTGTAACTATGGTATTTAAAGACCAAACAGGATTCTGGTTTGCTCCAGGAGATTCTGGGGGATTTAACCCCAGAATCTCCTGGAGCAAACAATGTAAAATCACTCTGGGCAATTTTGTGTGTGTGCGTGTTCGTATGCACCTTCAAGTCACCTGATAACTTATAGTGGCCTCATGAATTTCATAGAGTTTTCTTAGGCAAGGAATGTTCAGACCTGGTTTTTCCAGTTCCCTTCTCTGAAATACAGCCTACAGCACCTGGTGTTCATGGGCTGTCTCCCATCCAAGTACTAGCCAGAGGTGATTCCATTTAGCTTCCAAGTTCAGATAGGGTCTGGCTGGGACATTGTGAGAAAGTTAAAATGACAGCCCAAGGTCACACAATGATTTTTCTTGGTTCAGTGGCCTTCTGAACTGCTACACCACACCTGTTCTCTCTTGAACATAGACACTGTCATATACCAAGTCAAACTATTTGCCTGTCTAATGCAGTATATTATCTATTCTGTCTGCGAGGGTGTCATCACCTACTTCTGGAGCTTTTTCAGGGAAAATGTCAGGGATTGATCTGGGAGCCTGGCACACACAAAGCATAAGTATAAGCTGAACTATGGTTTCTTCCTCATTCAAAAGCCACATGCTAAGAACTGATGTGGGACTTTCATCTGGAACTGTAAAACGAAGAACTCCACTTCATGTGTGGAGAATTAACCACCAAGACTCTGGACACAGAAAGAGTTTACATTTTAGCTCCCCGACCAGGGTGTGCTGTCTAATTTTACTGTGCAGATGGTATCTTCTAAGGCATTGTCTGGAAGGAATTGCTGGCTGCCTGAGCATCCTTCCATTTGCAGTTATGCAAAGATAGGACTGGCTGAAAACCAAAGTGATCTCTCTCTCTTTTTGTGTCTCTCTCATGCGGCTGTAAATTAATGTTACGGGTGGAAACTGACAGGAAACTCCTGCAAATCAGGGGTTTTGCTCAACATCTGGAGTCTAAACTTTGAATTCCCTCAACGTGTATGGATAAAGCAGGTGAGGCATTTTCTCCCTTCTTAACATCCTCTCCTCATTACTAACTTCCTCTTGTCCAAGTCTTTGGATTTTACAAGAGAGATTTTCTTTACTCGTCAGTTTTTCTGCATTCACAAAAACAGCTGTTATTTCTCCAAAGGAACATTCAAGGGTTCTTTCCCCCTCCCTACAAACCGCCAGGCACTTTCCATTGTATAATTCGGCTGTTAACAAAACGCAAATGCTTCTTGCATATGCTTCTCTAGCAAAGACTTTTAGACTTTAAACATTTAAACATGGCTTGATGTGAGAGAGGTGTAGATTTGACATAATTTTGTTATAACACATCTGAGACTCCAGCATAATAAAAGTTGCTATCCAGCCTTGATCCTGTGAATTTACTAACCCTTTTCAGGCATTCAGTACTCCAGTTTAAATAAATGTGTGAGGAGGAGGAGAGAACACTTGCCCTGCTCTGTCAGGACTGTCCTCATATTGTGCATATGACTGTTTGAAGAGCGGGGGGTCCTCTATGAATGGAGGTTCTCCATTTCCTCAGGAACCATGAAAAATCTGTGTTCTGGATCGTGTGGAGAGCCGCCTTGCAGAGATAAGGCTAACAGACTCCCCTCCTCCTAGAAAGGGCTGCTATCTTACTTTCATAAATAGCCCCAGATTGTTGTTACTTTTCAGACCCAGCTGTACCATTAGGCAAAGTAGGGCCTTAGTCAGCTTCTGGGTGGCAGTGACAGTCTTCAGCTGTTAAGCCTGAACCTTGGCTGAGGGCTGCATCACAAAAGCACTTCCTCTTCCCCTAAACAGGTTTGCATCCCTCAGGTGTGGTGGAAAATGCAATCCCATCACCAATATTGAAGTAAGGTTCAACTGGCTGCATGGCTGCAACACAGCATAAATAACCACCAGCAGAATTACTTTCTTCCTGCTTCACACAATCCATGTGCATAACACCAGTGTAGCACAATGTATGTGGAACAAAGATTAGTGTGCATGACAGCAGTGTGCAGTGCTCAGAGGCTTTAAAATAAATTTAAATAAATTTAAAATAAAGGGGCAACCATTCCACAGGCAGAGTTCCGTTTTCACCATTATTACCATTGTACATTGTCCACAATAGTCACACCACGTATGTAGTGCAATTTGCGTGTTGATGTCACTAACAGGATGCTGGCCTCTGAATGGAGAATGATGAAAGAGGTGCCATGATGTTCTTTGCCTCAGAAAGCAAAAGGTCCCAGTCTGGTACTGCTTGTAACATTCACTTCTGTCAGTAGGGACATAAAGGCCTAGGAAAAAGGAAAAATTTGGAAAACAACTTTTCCAACTATTTCCTCCCACCCCAGAATAATTAGAAAAATCAAATATGGGACCATCTTACAGAATGATGAATAAAATGTTTAAGGCAAGATTTTCATAGCAGCCAAAGGAAAGAATTCATCCCACCCACCCTTCTGGAGGATGCTGGTGAATCTGAGTGCTGATGTCATCATTTTATGGCTGGCAATGGAGGCATAGCCACTCTTCTATGATCCTGATGGCACCCCAAGACACATGGCATGGCTGTGGTGGGCCTCAGAAGCTGTTCAGTAAGGGTGGAAACTTTGGGTGTTGTGAAGGAAGGGAATATCAATCTCTGCAGCGCCCAACAAAAAAGACATATACACATATAAGGCAAACTTATGGGCACATACGTTCCTAATAACATGTCAGCCATAGTGAATAATGGAAAACATGCAATTTATTTTCCACATGTTCTCAAAAACTACAATGTTTGATAATGTGACCAACTTGAAATTGATTTTTGAGACTCATTTTACTTATTAGGCAATGTTTCAAGTTAACTGGCAGTGGAATATGTTGCTTTGGAATTTGATGGAGGCTCCTTCTTTGGAGGTTTTTAAACACATGCTGGATGGCCATCTGCTGGGAGTTCTCTGATATGTGTTCCCTGCATGGCAGGGGGTTGGACTGGATGGCCTCTGTGGTCTCTTAAAATTCTATGATTCTATGATTCTAATTATTAATTTGACTCCCCAGTACTCAGAATCAAACTGGTGAACAAGAATAAACCAAAATACCAGCTTCTCATAGTGTGCTTTATTTTATTTTTCTCACGAAATTAGCTGGAATGCTTAATGGCAGCATGATTTATGACAACTTCAAAACAGAAGAAAGTACTTATTTTAATAAATGATAATAAACAGGCAAACTATTTTTAAGAAAGATTTTACATACAACATCCAAAACACTGAAATAATACTCAGACCTGTGTATTACAATGGTGCTGGTGTTAAATAAAATTCAAATAGAAGAAAAAGAAGGCTGCAGTTCATTCTTCAGGTACAGTGCCCCCTCCTTAAATGGCATCTTATGACCTTCTCAATATTGAACTATAACTCCCATCAGCCCTAACCAGCACAGCCAATAGTGCAGTTCAATGTAGAAGGCCATCCGTGCTGTTCATCGCTGGGGCATTCATAGGGAGTGGGGACTCCTCTGTATGTGGCTTCCCTGTCCCCCCCCGACTTCCTCTCTGCATTGAGTAGAATTTATCCACAAAGCACAGAAAGTGAAGGGAAAATTGGATTAGGGGAGACACATGTAGAATTCCTATCTCCCCCTGAGGCTGTGTTATGCATGCTCATACATAGGTGGCAAGAGAGTGAAATCAGGCTCCTGCTGTGTTCTTGTGGAGAAGGTGGCACTGCAGATGCATCATGTATTTGTTGCATCTATTAAATCTCAATTTTAAAAACAGCAGACCAGTTTTCAGGGCTAAAAGAGTGTTTCGGTATGGCTGAAAGAAGTAAATGAGTGACTCTGCTTTAACATTGAATAAACAGATGTTTAAAAAGAATTCAAAAGATGTTCAGTAAATTAGTCAGTTTCGGTCCCTGGGGTGAGGAAATTCCAGCCTGCAGGCCACATATAGCCCCAAAGGCCATTTCTGAAGCCTCCAGGGCACCTTGATGACACATACTGCCTCATTTTCTAGCTGTGTGATGAATTCATTATATGGCCTTGGGAAAGATGCCATCAGGATAATGCTAAGGACTGTACAACTTGGAAGTCTCACTGAGTTCAGTGGCATCTTGATAACTGGGTATAACAAGAATAGGGAACATTTGGTCCTCCAAGACTTGGTGAATTTCTGGTTCCATCATACCTCACTACTAGCTGGGCTGGTAGGAACCAGGAATTCAGAAACTTCTGGGACCTCATAAGTTCTGGTGCAAAGGGATTGCAGTCTGAGTCTTTTGTTTCCAGCTACAAAATGAAGTTGGCTTATTTCACAAGGAAACTGTCAGAGGAATAATGATGGAAATTGTAAAGGACAGTGCAGATTGGAAGTGCTGAATAGATGATTTGGAGTTGTAAAGTTTGTGTTTTCCAAGTTTTTCTTTTCATTCTAAACCATAATTATGTACCAGTGGGAATAAAGGAGGAAACACAGTCAAGTCATGGTGAAAAAGCTAAGGAGGAGGCCAGCTTCAAGATTCTATATACATTCACACTTTCTAAATACATTTCCCATGGGTATTAGCAATATCAACTGTCTTTATAGCGAGTGCAGCCACAATACTGTACAATTTTGCAGCAAAGAAGAGAGTGGAAGAAGGAACACCGTTCATGGTCTTTTAAAGACACAGATTATTAAGAGCCACCTGGACTTCTCTGCCATACAGTTACATAAGACATTGAGAAGCCCAGTGGACAGGACTCAAAAAAGCCTCTATTGGCAGCATCTCCCTAACTGTGACTACTTCAAATGACATTTAAAGCAGCTTTGAAAAAACTTGGAATTGAGAAGTAACAACAAAATAAACTTTGTTCAAATCATCTTGGTTGAGTAGCAGCACAGGTGTTTTACAATTCTTTTTATCTTTTTTTCTTAAATGTCCCTGTAAACCTTTCATTAAAAACTGAACAGTTCTTTATTGAGATTATTTGAAGTTCACAATCCCTGACAGACAATTTGCAATTCATCATTTGGAAACTGAAAAGAATGTGAAATCCAGAGCTTAAGTCTACTTCCATGCACTCTTATCCAAAAGTTCAATCCCACATGCCTCTGTGCTGAGATGAGGGCAGAAAGGAAAAGCTTCATGTACAGGATGGGAAAGCAGGGTGCAGCATCATTATGCCCTGCTCCATATGTGTAAGAGCTGCTTCACTTTACTTCTGCTTCTGTCATTCCAGTTGAAACTGCTCCTACATTCAGGTTGCCTGTTGTATCTGCTAGTGTTGGAAGGGAAATACTTTTTTTGGATTATAACTCCCAGAATCCCCCAGTCAGCATGTGCACTGGCCATGGACTTGGAGATGTATTCCTAAGAGTCACTCTTCTAAGCTCTGCTCAAAACAACCAAGTCTGCCATTGGCTTTCCCCTTGTAAGTCCTACACCAGATCCTAGAACTACCTGAAGGAGTGTAGCAGTTCAGTGGTAAGAAATGGTGGAGACTGAGCATCTCCCTCAACTCATGTTAGCAATAACATGTAATAGCAATAGCAATAGCATGTATATTTCTATACCGCTTATCAGCTAAGTGCTCTCTAAGCGGTTTACAATGTGTTAGCGAATTGCCCTCAACAAGCTGGGTACTCATTTTACTGACTTGTGAAAGGATGGAAGTCAACCTGGAGCCCAGCAAAATTGAACTCACAACTTTGTAGCTGCAGTACCCGCATTTAACCACTGTGCCACTAGGGCTCCTGTCTCACTTTGTCCTATGCCCTGCTATGACACTTCTGAGCAGAGATAGTACATGGTACAGTACTGGATGTTGCCAAATTTATTCTTGTCCCCTCCCTGGGAACTCCAGGACAGCATCCTAGGATATGTTTGCACAAGGGGCTGCATTAGAGCAACGTGTTTAGTGATTTCTTTCTGATCACGATGACTACCGTGTATGTATCATGTCACCTAAATGCCAACCAAAAGAGAGAAATGTAATGTTGAATTGGTTTACAACCAGACTGACTCCCTGATTCCATGCAGTAGGATAGTCTGAATCTCACTGAGTTCAGAGTATGGAAAGCTATCATGGCTAGTGGATATGGGACTGGGTGACTCTGGGAGCTGTAGCCCAAAAGGTAACTTTTCAAACTCAATAATTCAGTTGTGGTGAACTCAGCACAGAACTAGGTTGAGTGACATTGCTAAGTAAATGATGATAAGAAATGAAGTGGTGGGCACAGAGATTTGAATCATCCTTTGATAAAGCTGTTGGCATTCAACACATGCCAGTCACTGAAAGCTGGAACTTCTGTGGTGCACAGAAGGTTCTTTGTGCAATGCAAAAGCACACACTTTAAGGCATCACCTATAAAGACCTTCTTCATTGAACCCATAGAAATGAGAGTTGGAAAAGTAATACGTTGGCTGAGATCCTGCCTTGGGAAACATGTGTATCACACAGCTGCATCTCTGTCATAGCTACATCTCTCAGTGCTAGCAACCAAAAGTTCACCTTGTGAGCAGCACAGTCCCCCTCAACACAGCCATCTCCTTGTTACCTGAGAGCAGAGGATGAGCTGGCCACAATGCAACAGATATCAGCAGAGACAGCTGGGAGTCCTTGGAAGGTCTCTGCAGATGATGCAGTGCCTCTGACTACAGAAAAAAGCTGGGTGCCCCCACCCTCTGACAACACAAAAATGGCTGTGTTGGGTGTCAGCACTGCTTATATGGTGGGTTTTGCGGAAGTGGTCACTAGATGATCAGAACAAAATTCTGACCTTCACAATGACCAAAAAGGTGAGTTGTGATGCTATTAGTCTGACTTGCACTATCATGATTCACTAAAAGGGCATCAGTTGCTGCTTCCCACACATAAGCATTCTCCAGACAATCTAGTAGATGTTCAGCTTATTTAAATGCCATTGGTTTTTGTAGGACTGGGACATGCTTAGATATTTTGAGATTGCTCTGTGTACAGCTGTAATAAGAAACATTTTAGCTCAGGGAAGCTTAACATTAGAACTCACTGAAGTTGAAACAGACACTGGCCAGCATCTAAAACCTCACATACAAACACAAAGGGAATATATATTTATTTCCAATGTGAAATGTAAGAGCTTCATGTCATGGTCTTTCCTGAAATGCTGGAACCAAGTGTCAGAACTGGAAAGTGGCTACAGTGATTCTTGAGAGACATAAAACACAATGAGTATAATCCACTGGCAAATTCTCCTGTACATGTGCCATTGAAACATATGGGTGCTGAGCAAGAGCAGCTTCCTGATGGATTCTGCCTGTATCTGTCTATATCTATATTTATTTATATATAAGCAGCTTTGAAAACATGATATAAACCACAGACTTAGCTATGAATATATTACATTCCCTGGGGCCTTTTCTTTGCATATAATGCCACAAAATAAAATAAGATATTCCACTTAGGAGTTGTTGAACCAACGTTTTTTTGAAGGATTATTATTGTTATTTCTGCTACATCACTTTAAGCACATGTCTGTTACAACTTCAGTCCAGACTTTTAGTCACTAAATCAATAATATTAACCCACAAATTCTATTTCTTTACAGTTTTATAAACAAAGTCATAATTTGAGAGGAAACACTTTTACAAAGAAGGAGGAAGAAATTCATAGATGTCAAACACATCCACCACATCCAATTCAGCCACTGTTCCTTCTGGACTTGTATTCATTTCGGAAATTTACCAGCCTGTTGCTTTTGTAACTATCACACTGCCCCTAAACCAATTGGCTGGGATCCATAGGAGAGAGTGTGAGTTGGCATTTTTCATCTGCAGGGATTTTTCTGGATTTTCCTCCCTTTCTCACTGCAGCTTCTATCCTAATAATTTCCAAAAGCTAATCATGGAGACGGGGGCCAGATGGAGAGTCTCCAGTGTGTACGGTCCTATTTAATGTGAAAGGGCAAATGCTAGAAAGCAAAACATGGAAAAGCTCTGAGCATGTGCAAAAGCACCAGTGTTGCACATGGCCTTCTTTCAGCATGCATTTGTCCTACCAAATCAATGGACCACTGTGGTTCTTATTAACTGGGCTAATGGGTCACTGGAAGAGACTCTACTTCACAATAACCATCATCAAAATGTGGTCATCTTTAAATACATGACTGGAAAAAATAATCCCATTTTTGCTTTAGGGACTAAATCTCCCTCAATCAGTTTAACCAAATGCAAAGCTTGTTCTTTAAGAATGTTAGCAATGAAAAATCCACTTCATCAAAAAGGATGAACATCTGCAGATGGGGGAATATCCTTGGGCAATGCACCCTTGCATCTTTAGGTAGAACCACATCTCTGCCACGATCGCTGCTGCTCCCTTTTGCTTGTCCTTTCTCTTTGAGCCCAGTCTTTACCAGAGCCCAAAAGGTTAGGTCAAGGCAAATGGAAACTGATGTGGTTTCTCCTTGTCCTTCTTGCTGCATGCATATTGGGGAGGACAGGTGAACATGCAGTAGCAGCAAGGAGGAGCAGCAGGGGCGGGGGAAAGGGTGGCAGTTCCCAGTGGGCTTCCACTGGTGTGTGAGCCTTGGCAGTTGCTCAACAATGATGACATTCAATGCAGGATCTGCGCTAAAGCAACTTCCCTCCATTGATATGCTTAGGATCACATAAGAAAAGAATGTATTCTCAAAAAAGCTGTCTTCTTAAGTATGCTGCATTTATTTTATCTAGAGTGGTTTTAAAGTAAGAATTCCCAGCTTCTCCACTATTCCAAGGTTTCCATGCAAAGGACAACAGGCACCTCAGGGAGCCAGGTGCCTGTGAGTCTCTCTAGACTGAGGCACTGGGTGTATTCTTTATCTTCTTTCCTTTTGAAGGAGGCCTTATGCAAGAACCAGGATGCAGGACTTCTGAGGGCTGTAAAGCTCCAATTAGGGTGGGAGAATTTAATGTTGGCATTCATTCCAATGCAGAGGGAAAATCAGAGGTAATCCCTCTCAGCTGATCACTCTTTTCTTGCCAAATGAATCTCAAATCTCTCTTTTGACTCTCAGACATTATTAAGAGAGCAAAGGAAATTGCTTTCAAGACTCCCTGAGAAGCATCCAGCATCTAAATCAGGGATCAATGGTGGATAAAAACATGTTGGTGATGAAGCTCCCAGGCTGCAGTTCTTGTGAGGCAGGCACAGGCACTTATGGTTTCCTGATGGTTGTGGGTTACTGTACAAAGTTAGGATTGAAGAATACACTGGAGCAGCCATGTTTTGCAATGCCCAGCTACTTCATACCAGGCATTTAGCTAGAGGATGCACAAAATGGCTCCCTTGTATTGAGGACCTAGTCTGGTATATGACGGCACACCATACCATGTAACAAGATGCTTCATAGGTTGTGCAAACCTTTATTTTCAGCTTTGGTCCTGTTGGGGGAGCCTTCTTAAATACAGTTATTAGCTTGAGAGGTGGGTGGAGGACGGGCACTTGCTACATAGACTATTACTGGCCTGAATGTCCCATCAGCTTCTCGTATAGCATAGGTACCATGTTGAATCGCTATATCCTAAAGGTGGCACTTTGTTTTGATCTCATCCTTGCTGCATTTCAGGTTACCCCATCCATGAACAGAGTTGAAAACCAAGCTGAAAAATCCACACTGGGGTTAGCAGCTCATTAATTGCCTTTTGTAAGAATAAGACACACATGTCTCTGTGCCCATTCTAGAATCTACTGTGATAAAATAAGTCTGTTGAATATAACATTTGCTAGAATTGTGGAGATCTTTGGAGTCTCCTCAAAAGTTCATTACAACAAAGTTATAGTTGTATAGTTTGCAGATTTTCAGGAAAATAGCAGGTTAAATGTAAAATATTTAATAAATAATTCTTCTGCATTGTAAAAAATAAATGAATATTTCCTTTGGCAGTAATAGCTGATTTAATATTTAGAAAGAAAGATACTTGGCTCATAAAATAATAGCATTATGCTAGAAGGGGGAAAATACCAGATATTATTTTCCTCTCTTAGCCACCCCCTTTTCAGTTCCTTAAAAAAAAAAGAGAGAGAGAGAGAGAGAGACTTTTTCACCAGTTTATCACAAGCTGGTACAAGTCATTTATGCCCCAGATAAGCTCCAAGAGTGATGCATGCGCCCACAACAGCCAGGCTCAGGATTGTCTTCAGTGGCAGCCATGAGAAATCAAACAAGGGCCTCATGTTGTTGCTGTAGAGCTCCACAAAGGCATCCTGAGATGGGGAAAAGAAAGGGGAGGGGGAGACAGAGCGAAGATCAAAAACAGAGAACAGACCATGTTGCAAGCATAAATCAGACAAGGTTATTCCTCAGTATCGCCACTGAATGCCTTGCCACTGGACCCGCCAAATCTCAGGAAAATTCCAGACTATAGGTCAGGATGATTCCAATGGGCCGTGAGGGGACAGTATTGCTGTCTCCCTAAATCAAAAGTGTGGAACTTTTGGCCCTCCAAATGGTTTGGACTACAATTCCTTTACTCTCTTATAATTGGTCATGCTGGCTGACGCTTCTGGGAATTGAAAATTTGAAGGACCAAAGTTTCCTCACTGCTGTTAGTTTTTTTTTCCTGCTATGTCGTTTGCTTCCTGGACTTCCAAGCCATTTCTGCACTAGACTGTTACAGTGCTATTATTCCACTTTCAACATCCTATGGAATCCTGGACTTTGCAATTTAGGGAAGCGCTCGTGTGATAATGGCCTCAGTTGGCACATATGAAAAGTGGCCCTTGCAGCTTCTTCACTTTCTCAAACTAATTTTTTCCGGTGTTAACCTGGGCTGCCAAAGATAGTAATGTCTTCTCCCAAAACAGACATTCTGTTTTTTGTTTTTGTTTTAATTACTGAGGTGCCAAGACCTGCATTATCTCCATTCAGTGCTTGTCAAAGGCTGTAACTCTGCCTGCCACCAGTTTAGCTTCCTATAAGCCCAAGAGTCATGAGGAAAACTGTTGCAAAAGCTTGCCGCTTCAGTGGCAAGGTGATCAGTGTGGAGGATGATAGTGATTAGGGGAAACGTCTCACTTCACCTTGACTAGTGGCCCCTGTCGCTAGTCACAATAGGCATTTGGAGCTTCCAGAAAAAGCCCAACCACTCTGCAAAACTACTCCCACCAATGAACCTGGCAGGTCAAGAGGCAGAGCCTAGTGATACCATAGGAAAAAAGTTAACACATAATAGCTGACATCAACTGACTGATTCCTAACACAGTCATTATTCTTATTGGCAAGTTTAACAATTGACACAAGATGGCGCATCAGGCTTCCTACACTATGGAGCTCAAACCCTGTAGAGCTAGATGTCGAGGGAGAGTCATTTCCACAGAGAAACAGAACAAACTCCATAATAAGGCAAGCAAACAAACAAAGCCAAGTTGTCTGGTTTATATCCTGTTGCTTGAATATTTATCCATTTCACACAAACAAGGAATGAACTGTCCTTGTCCTAAAGATTGCTTTTAATGCAAAATATACACATTATCCAGAATTAAATCCTGGGAATCAAAACTAGGTGCACTCAAATCAGTTGCCTTGAGAAGGCTTAAACTTTTGCTTAATTAGGCTATCTGTGTGCATTTTCCAACATTTTCACTAATGATGCTGTAAACTTAGATACACAAATCTGAGAGTTGGTTTACTTTAGCTTGCAAAGAGAGTAAGAACAGGTGAATTCTCAAAGAATAGGTGAACTTCCACACCCTGAAACAGAACAGGTAATCTTAAAGTGAACTAATTAACTACAGCAACATTAACAAAATGAAATTTTAAAGATAACATTAAAGGATACAACAAACAATATATGAAGGGCATACACATTTCTGAAATATCTCTTTCTTTCTTCCAGTGCTACTCTGGAGACAGTCCCTCTATCTTTCAAAGTCTGGCCTCTTGTGCATTGGGGTTTATTATGAAGAGCTTGGAAAGGTTACTTTTTTGTAGTGACTGAATTCCTCTGCTAGCATTGCCCCTATTCACTGCGATTCTGAAAGCTGTACTCCAAAAATGTCTCATTTCGGTATTCTCTCAATGCTTTATGTAGTATGATTTGTATGATACAAATACAGCATACAAGACATACCCTGAAGAACCCAATTGCCTTTGCTACAGCTTTCACTTTTGATATTTTCAGGCAGTGCTTTGCTCTGGTGGGAAGTGGAAGAGCTTGATTAAAAAGAGAGAGCAATATAGCTAATGGCAAAGCCAAAGTAAAATAAAATTGCCGAGCTAATAATGGCAAATTAAAAACACAGAGGAAATGGAAGAGATGGCTAATGTGCACAGATGCCTACAACCACAGAAGTCAGTGAGTCATCGCAATATTAGCTTTCAGCCAGCATCAACCATATTAATCTCACAGGTAGCTGGTTGGTCATACTGCGCATGAAGATGTGCAGGGCTGAGGATGGACTGACGTTAACATGAAGACAGTGTTAAAGCTCTGAGTTATAGCAAGGAATAAGAAACACCAGCAGAAAATGCACAGCAGGAAATCCCTCTTTTTATTGATAACAATAACATCAATGTCTACCTTACGGCTGCTGCCCCATATATTCTAAGTAACTATTTTATGGGTCCTTTCTTTCCTCTTTGGTGCTTTCTCAAACATCCTGATTAGACTTATTTCCGAAGCTTGTTTGAACAGCCTGTCACTATTTGTTTAAGTTTGAAACTCAATTTAAACAAACACCCAGACCTATTTCATGCACTAAACCAACAGAAAGCTGGGGGGGGCAAAAAAACCCCCCAGCATGTGAGATCAAGTGAACTCCAATGTGGAGAGCTTGGAAAAGTTACTTTTTTGGACTATAACTTCTAACCACCCTCTGCATCTAACAAACAAAATCCCTGGAAAGGTAGGGTTGAGAATGGGCTACACTGAAGTTTTTTGGCCTAGAGGCTCCTGGTACCCACAGTGAATCAAATCTAGGGTTCTTAACATTCAAGAGAGAGAAAAATGAGAAATCTAGAGAAAGTATGCCTTCTGAGAAAGGGGTATTCAATTGAAGCAGAAAACTGGATGCAAATAAGGGGTTTTGTGTTTTGGAGCTCAGATCCCACTTCTGCTTTGAAATCAGTTCTTGGACAAGTTTTTAAACTCTCAGCCTTACCAGTCTGACTTCTATGAAATGTGTGCTTTGTGATTGTGATTGTCAATGTCCATCACAGCAGTAAGGGCAGCCATTTTGTGGAGCACTCATAACATTCTTTCAAAATTCCAAATGTCTTCTAGGTTGGTGACTCCTACTATGAATAATCAGAAAAATTTAGCAGTAATAGGCCAAGATCCTACATGTTTGACTGTAGAGTAAGAGCTGCACATGCTGAGCTGTGCTTTGGCTCCCATGTCTCCACCCTGAAGACTCACTGTCGC
This sequence comes from Iguana delicatissima, assembly GCA_948472985.1. NCBI lineage: Eukaryota > Metazoa > Chordata > Lepidosauria > Squamata > Iguanidae > Iguana > Iguana delicatissima. The sequence continues at coordinate 942,311 of CAOKZL010001027.1, forward strand.
TCTATGACAGCCTCTCCATGGGCATACTGTTGTTAGAGGAGAGCAGAGGGAGAATCAGAGAAGAAGATGTCAGGGACATCTTCCGCAAAGATCAACTTGGGTCCTCGGAGGTGTCACCAGATGAGGTTGTTCGTCTGCTTCTCCTATCCCCCTCTGCTATCCACCAGCATTGGAATAGCTGTGTGGGCTATTGCAGTGCAATGGTGAGTCCTGGGGGCTGGCCTCTGGACACTGCAGAGGGAAGAAGAGAATTCCAAAGTCCACAATGACCAAAAAACAAAAAAACTATACACAAGCATAAGGTGGATTTAGCTTGAGTTTGTCACTAATAGGATGCTGGCCCATACTCTACATTAAATACAAGTGGTTATGAAGCTCTCTTTACAATCTTGTTAAACCCTCTTACTGAATTTTTCAAGTTCAATGCAATATTCTTCAACAATGTACAGTTTTCAGGAACATGGCTTATAACACAGTAGCACAGCTGTTACAAGCAACAGCAAGAGGCCTGTCTTCACTAAGAAGCAAGCAACACAAGTTCAGCTGCACAATTGGCCACCACAATGCTACTGAAAATGGTTGAATTACCAGACTGTTGCTGATGCTCTTTTGAAGCTGTGCAAAGCCTCACACCAAACTCTTGTATTATCCTGTGCTACACTGCCACACCATTAACTGTATTTACAGACACACCCATGCCCCACAGGTATGAAATAAGTAACTCAGCTTTGGACATAGCAGTGATGCTAGTACAATATCTGATACTTTTGTTAGTAAGAGTTAACATTATCTGCTCCCTAAGGTAAGCCTGGATTGTCAGACCAGCCTTGGGCCATTTCCGCACTAGACTGTTATAGCGCTATTATTCCACTTTCAACCTCCTATGGAATCCTGGGATTTGCAGTTTCGGGAGGGGCCGACTGGCCTCTCCCAAAACTGCAAACCCCAGGATTCCATAGGAGGTTGAAAATAAAATAATAGCGCTATAACAGTCTAGTGCGGAAATGGCCTCAGTCATACCCAAAAGAAAAGGCGAGATCAGCAGGCACAAACTCCTGCTGACTATCTGTTCTGATCATATAAAGACATATGAACCTGCTTCATACCAAGGGAGATCATTAGTCTGTCCCCCCCGATGTTGCAATAACTAAAGGATGTCTGGCACAAGTGTGTTATTTGTAATTAGTCTGGTCATTAGGAAGAAATGTGCACCGCATTCCTACGAAGATCTACCGAAAAGGAAGTCACATTAAGGCCTACTTCTAAGAAAAGCTTACACCCTTAGATATTTTGCATAAGATTAACAGGATTATACAGCTAATTGTATAATTATCACCTCCAGCAGAAATGAGCTTTGACAGCCAAAGGGTGAGGTGTGGATTTCCATTCCAAAGTTGTACACAACAAACGAACAACTCAACTGTGGTGAAAATGGCAATCCACTTTGTTCAGTGGTCTCATACACACTATGTTAATCATGCCCAAACACTACTACCATTGTTCTCACAATTGTTGTTGGTGTTGTTGTGTGCCTTCAAGTCATTTCTGACTTATATTAAGGGGAACTTATGACAACAGTTTCTTGGCAAGATTTGTTCAGGGAAGGTTTGCCTTTGCCTTCCTCTGAGGCTGAGAGAGTGACTGACCCAAGGCCATTCAGTAGGCTTCCATGGCTGAGTGGAGTTTTGAGTCCTGGTCTCCTGAAGCCTTAGGCCAACACTCAGAATGGCTCTCTAACAATATACTTATTAGGCATTAAAGACCCATTTATAGGGGTTGCTTATCACAACTACTCCCCGAACCTTGTTTTGGGATTGCTTCAATGTGCCTATATTTCAGTGTTCCAAACAGTCTTGGAAGATCATGTGAAGAAACTTGTGACATGAAGGCACTACACTGAAAGGACTTTGGGGGAAGGGGGATGTTGCACACAAGAATTGTAATATCTACATCCTAATTCTCAGTGATTTCAGTATGGTTTTTAAATTGAAGTTGAGTGTGCTTAAGATCAAGGTATTAAGAAGACAGGGGACACCTCTCTTGGACAGAGTTCAAACTGTAGTATCTCCAGCTGAAAAGAGATTGGGGCCTGGAAGGTAGCTGATTATTGGCACACTATTCCAGTAGACCAATGACAGCTTCATTTGCTTTTTTGATTTCCTCCATCATCACCACCACCAACACCATCATGATGGTAGTGGAGGTGACCCTCTTCCTTTTCACTTTATCTTCACAGGTAGGTCAGGCTGAGAGAGAGTGACTGGCCCAAGGTCACCCAGTGAGCTTCACAACTAAGTGTAAACTAGACCCTAGGTCTCCCAAGTCCAAGTCCAGCTCCTACTTTGCAAAGACCAAACACTCTCGCTGGTGGAGGAGCTCAGCAGGGAATCAGTTTCCTCGGCGCTCCGCTTTACATTTACGAGTTGAGTGGGTGGTGGCCAGAGCGTAAACCCAGAGGAAGCTGACTTCCTTTTTTTTAATATATATTTCTTTTTTTTCTTCTACCAAAATCAAACAGCTGGTGAGGAAGTGATTTTATTTCCCTCGTTATCACTGGTCCAACAGGATATCCTCTTTAGCCGCACTATGCTGAATGAGGAGCTGGCAAGGCTTCTAAAGCTTGGCAGAGCACAAGTACTCACCTCACAGCTCTCTTCTTGCTTGCCCTGTCGATGACTCACAAGTAAATAATCATAATGCCAACTTTGGGAAGAAGTTACAAAATGCAAACACACATGAGACTGGGTGACATGGCTCTAGCTCAGGCAGAGAGAGCTAGCGATCGTGACATCATGTGAGCTTTGTGTGACATCATGCGTGTGCTGTGTGACATATGTGCTTAGCCTATGGTTGAAGAGCAAAACAATCCCCCCTCAACCTCTCACAATAGATCCATGTTACAGTCTGATTACATAGATCTTTTGGTTGTTTTTATTGTAGTCCTATCTGTTTCATGCTGACTGTGTTACTGCTTTTTGATTGTTTTATTATACAGAGTAGTACTTTAAAATGGCTTGTAAACCACCATTAAGAACCCTGAGGGCTGGGAACTAGTGCACTGAAAATATCACCAGGAAGGTACTTTCTACCTGATTCATCATTCAGACTCAATATTCAGAGCTTGGAAAAACTACTTTTCTGGGCTGCAGTTCTGAGTATCTCCCAGCAAGCATGGGCACTGGCTGAGGAATACTGAGAGCTGTAGTCCCAATTAACATCACTTTCCCAGAATGTTCACTTTGACTGTAAGCAGTTCTCCCAGGTCTGCATAAGAGTTCTGTTCCAGTCCAGCTATGGTACTCTGTGAACCTTTCAAATGTAGATGCAGGGAGTCAACTGAAAAGCATGTGCTCAGCCATTCAGCTAGAGCTCCTATATAAACAAGTTTCCTCATGTGCATCCTTCCAGCAGTAACCGGGTTCCAAACCAAATATTGCAAGCAATTGCAGACAGAAAGCTAGCCCAGTTGGCTGTGCCATTGGAACCTCATTAAATTGTCATCCTGAAAATGCAACACATGCATTGTCAGTTCACTGTTGCTTAACAACAAAGAAAAAAACTTACAACATGTGGTATGTGTATCTGCTGAATGCAAATTTCTGCCTCAGTATTTATGTAAACTAGGATAATGTCTGGCCCATACTATATAAGCCATGTCCATGAGAAAACATAAGTCTCATGATTCTAACATTTACAAAGAATTGCCTGGGACACATTTCAGTTACAAGAAATGTGGGAAACTCTGAAAGAAGATGCGATTATCTCTGTATTTAGCTAAATATGTAACATCAACCATTTAATTGCAGAAAATTGCCATTATGGTTACCTACCTACTTATAGATGCATGTCCCTTTTCTTGAAAAGTTTTTTTTAAGTTGCAGCTCAACATATCTCCCTTCTGTCAGCATGTGCTTTATAGCCCAGATGTTGAACTAGTAACTCTACTGTTCATGTACATTAGTGTGATACAGATCGCAGAACAAGGCCTCTGCTTTTGTTCTGTAACGCGTTGCCAAAACATCAAAGCAATAAGCATTTCTAGTTTCTGCTTTCCACTACATTTGGCCACAGCTTATCTTTTTAATGTAATATTAGTCTTTGGGTTTGAAAAATCTTTGTTGGTTGGTTTGTTTGTTTTATCTACACATTTGGAATGCAAAACATGGGACAGACCTCCTGGACAGCACAACTTCAGGATCATAGCAGAAGGCATGTTGTTTTGAATCCATAGCAATTGGCAAAAGTGGAAGGAATGGAAACTTGCCTCCCCTCTCCCATGAGCCATTTGTGAGCTTATCAGCTCATTGCTGTCTCTGATTGTCTATCCCTAGTCCAGAGAAGCCAAGCACCTGCCGGTCATTTTTCTACGGTGGTCTCAGGCCATTTCCACACTAGACTGATATAGTGCTATTATTCCATTTTCAACATCCTATGGAATCCTGGAGTTTGCAGTTTAGGGAGGGACCTTTGAGGTCCCTTCCTAAACTGCAAACTCCAGGATTCCATAGGATGTTGAAAATGGAATAATAGAACTATAACAGTCTAGTGCAGAAATAGCCTCAGTTTTTGTTGTCTGCAAGATGCAGACCATAACACCAGCTTACCTTCTACTAAAGTTACTAGTATGACTCTGAGCTCGGAAAACTTGTTTGTTCTTGTTTGTTCTCCCAGAATCTTATAGCCAGCATGATAATGTTTCTGAGTTCAGAGTTAGTAATGTTTCAAGCTTGTAAATGCATATAAATGTTAAATGTTGCTTCAGGGTTGTTGTTTTTTTTTTTAATTCTGTCCACTTTCCCCAATTAAGTCAAGGTTATGAGATAGTTACCTGAGATATCTATGAGACAGAAACTGGTAAACACAGAAACACCCCTGTCTCCAGGTTGTGTTACAAGAGGAAATTCCTGCTGCCTTTGTTGCATGGAAGCAATGCTAGAGCAACTCTGCAGTAGCTAGATGGGACTGGAGAGAACTTCTTTCAATGAGTGAAGAGACTGGGAGTCTTCCCTCTGATTAAGAAAGGGGTTTGTCATTACATGACAGTCTGAGAGCTCTCCTTTAGTCTGATGCTTGCTAAGCTAGGCCTGCCTGGGAAACGTTACAGCAATTAGTCTTGGCGTCTCTGACTTAATTCACTTACACACTGTTTTGCAATATCCAAAAGACAGCTCCTGTAGGGGGTTGCTTTCTTTTTTGCTTCCATTCTTGGAAAAGCCACCTCTCAAAATATATGAGGATTATACATGTGACACCAGCGCAGCAGCTGCAACAGTATTATGAAATCAGCAGTTAATTATGGTTGTCTGAGGATGAAAATCCATTTTGGTGGGATCAGCACTAGCCCTGATGATTTAGAAACAACAGCAAAGCAACACACACAACCACCACATGCGCAGAACGAAGCCTACATCATTACAGCTCTTAATCTTGCAAGTGGATCACAGAAAGATAATAACTTCCAGATCAATGTCAAAGCAGGAATTCCATGTGTTTCCAGATGTGAAACTGCAGGCCCAGTGTGAGAATCTTGTCTGTACTGTGTTGAGCAAACACAAACCACTTGCACCTCTTACATGTCACAGCTGCCAGTGCCCATTATTTTCAAGCTATCATAAAAAGAGTTAATTCTCAAAGCAATTTGAGAAATGGGAACTGAAAGTAGCTATTAATTGAAATTACCCAATAGCAGATTGGGTTCACTGTGACTAATAGCAGGTTGCTATTACAGAAGAGGGCCACATTCATTAAAGATATTAAGTGTTTTAAGAGGTCAATGCCTAAAACTGCAGATCCTTTAATAATTGAGAAGGAATGATTAAAAAAAATTGGAAGCCATCTCCATAGAGACTAGTAGCATGCACAGCAAATAATTTCAAAAATATACTATTCAAAACTGGACACTGTATAGATTTTTAAAAAGTATTTTTAGCTATAGAACATCAAACTCTTCAAATACTTGAAATTTTGCACTTACAAAATCTGAAGGAGGTTGTAAGATCATGTTCCCAAGTATCTCTGGCAGTCAAGCTGTAATTATTGGATAGAGATTCTGCTAATTCCAATAACTGGACATCCTCATTAAAAATAAGTGTCATCCTGATTGGATTATTGGAGAGTTTTTGACCAATGGAAACACAATGAGATTCAAAAGAGACAACAATGAAAAAAGGAAATAGATGAATGTGAATCCATGGCAGGAATATTAGATTGCTAAATGGGAACTTGCTGAAATTGTGTCTCTGAGCAAGCAAAAATAATACAGAGCGAATGGACTGGAACCAGTTTGAGCTGGCTGTTCTAATCAGCTGAGCAGCATGAAAATTTCAGTCATGCACTCCCTGCCTCTAGCTTTTCAGCACTGCTCTAATAAAATGTTTCTTCCTTTTCTTAACACCCAGATTCAGAGTTGTCTTGTGATACAAGTGCCACCCTCACATCCTTGAGCAGTACACCAACCTCATGATTAGCTTTGGACTCATTTGGAACGCTAGTCCAGGACATCCTGTATCTTCTCTGTTGTCACCTTACACAGTTCATGCCCTGCAGCTCATACGTCCTCTTCAAAAATATCCCATCCATAATAAGTACAGATAAAAATACAGATAGACAGTGCAATCCCAAGTCAAAAATGTGTTGGCTGTACAGGGTTAGCTTCAGGCAGAACCCCTGAACTTCCTTCTGAGAGCAGAATTGTCTCTATGCCAGCAAAACCACCTTCTCTTGTTGATCTGAGAGATCACTTAGCAGTAGAATGTGCCAGCACAACTGTTCTGATGGCTGAGATCAGCTAGCAGAAGAGCCAAAAGGACAGAGCACAGGAGGAGCAGAGTATACCTCTCTCAGCTGAGGGACCCAGCCACTGTGCACAAAGTTAGCCAGGGCAAGGACAGTCCTACATAATTCCCAACATTCCTGCCTCACCCAGGGTTTGGCTCCAACACAGTTTCAGCTAGCCTAGTGTCAACTCAGCTACCCTCTGCAATCTTGGTGAGTTAGAATTGTGCTCTAAGTCTTCTTGATGCTCACATCAAGGATCAGTTCACAAGCTCCCCTCTCCTTCCCCATACTATTTAATGTGTCATGGACCACCCTTCCATAAATTAACAGCCAAGATGATTGTGATGAAAGTATATAACAACACACTTTTTCTTGAACAAATGATCAACCTTCTCACAGCTGCAGTGTACAAAACAATAGATACAGTGCCCCAGGGCTTTATCACACAAGGCAAGTAAATCACAATTGCAGCAGGATAATAGCACTTTTGGCTGAAACTTATCGCATTACCTCCTTCCTCTTCTGTTGTTCTCCAGAAAGCATTTCCTTTACAAAGGAGGTCATTAATGGATTTTTTTTTCTGTTAATAAAAGAAATGCTTTTCAAACAGGAGAACAATAGAAGAGAAAGAGGTCATGGGATAAGTCCCAGACAAAAATGCTATTATCCTGCTGCAGTTGTGCTTTACCTGCCTCATGTGATAGAGCCCTTAGCATTCATGAACCTAATATGCTATAAACAAGATGCACACATGCACTGATTTGAGGAACAGAGCTGAACCTTGGAGAATTACAAATCTTCCAATGCAAACTATTGGGTTTTTTTTATGAGACATCTGCAAAGCAAAAACAAAGACAAGATACAGTGGTTTTTACCAGAATACGGTGACTACTTTGTAGATGGAACGAATGCCAAAATACAACATAACCTGCTACAGTCCTCCTTCACTGAGAAGGCTGTATGAATTCTCAAATGGCCAACAGGAACAATTGCTAGGATATGAAACAATAGTCCAACCCAGTAACATTCTGATGACCAGATGCGTATTGGAACAGCCATGTTGAGGAGTCTTGGAGCTGTAGTCCAAAAAAGGAAGTTCTCCAGGCTTTGGGTTTCTATTGTGTAAATACTCCAGGATGAACTTTACCCTTGTCCACTTTGGTCCCACTTGTCTGTTTGGTAAACCAACCAAAGTTGCCCTGTGATGATCAAGCATCTCGGATCCAAGGTTAGTTGAAATCAGTGATGATTTTGGGGGTTCTGGGGGCTACTATTCTGCCCTGGGATGTTCTGGTCATAGGCATGGACTGCTTGAAATGCCATCCCCCCCTCAAAAAAAAAAAAAAAGGAAGGAAGGAAGGAAGAGAAGGAAGGATGGAAGGAAACCTGGAAATGTTTGGAAATTACTTCTGATTCTTAAAAAAGAGGTGTTGTTTACCAGATCAAACAGAGGAGGGCTATGTGAGTGACATTCCTGGAGTCTTCCAGGACACATGATTCATTCATTTTTTTTTTCCTGGAAAAGGTTGATCTGGAGGAGTCTGGGCAGATTTATACTACAAAAACAGGCTTGTGGTACACACAAAGTCCAGGGCTACACTTGATTTGCCTGATTCAAACTATAGTTATTGATTTCAAATCAGATCTACCTTGTTCTGAAACAACGCTAGGGCCTACCATTATGTTTAAGCCAGGCCAGTGTATCCTGGGCCCAAAAGCATTACAGAGTAGACAGCAGGGAATATGGTGAATCGAAGCATCAGTATATACATTGCTGGTTTGTTAGCTATTTCTTTTTTTATTCAGCCAGATGTTTTACATCCTAGTTTTAGTATGTTCTCCTCCTCCACCCAGCCTCCTTCACTGCTTCCTTCTTTCCCTGAAACTGTTCTAGTGTAATAGCTATGAGTATTTGGAAATCCCTGGCTCATACGTCATGTTAGCAACAACCTATGAGGTGCTCATTGTCATTTGGTTTCAGTATTCTTTGCCTTCTGCATTGGGGATAAGACCACTGACCTACTTGAGAGGGCTGTTGTAAGGATTGTGAGAAATGTGTGTGGACTGTTCTGAGGACTCCACAGAGCTATAAAAATGCTCATTATTAATATATTTCCCCTCTTTCCACAGCCTCCTCCCCTTACACACTGGCAGAATCTACATTTGAAGTTCTAATGATTAATTATTTAGCATCTGGCCTATATCTTACTTCTATCAGCTTTAAGAGGCCAAATGCATTTTTAATGTTTTACCCTTAACATTCCTATCAAGCTTTACTGATGCAATTTCAGCTGAAAGCAAACCTTTTCACACACTACATCTCCCAATAGATGCTGACACTACATCTCCCAACAGATACTGACAAAGCCCTTGAGTGAAGGCCTGAAGAGCTAGAATACCAAGTCTGTCCCATTTATACACCAATGTGTCCAACTTAATTTTGCTTAGCTAAAGGCACGTGCAACTTGGTGCAGAACGGCATCCTATATACGTCATATTCACAGTGTGGCCATATCTTCCAAAGACACTTTTGTTATTTAATTCATTGACTACTTTTAAAGTTGCAGACTTTAGCCAGGAATGTGTACTTTTCAGGCTTCACACAGCATCAAGTATACTGAAAGTAAAATAAATGAACACATATGAATATAATGAACATATGAACATAAGAAGTATTTCACACTGCAATGCAGTACAGGTTTAGTAGCACAGAATCTTCTGATCTTTTTTTTAAAATATTTTTATTAAAGTTTATAATTGAAAATAAAAAAACACCCTTCCCCACTTCCAAGCTTTTTTTCCAGCTGAGTCTGCTTGTTTACATTCCATTCCTACATAGCTTCTGCTTAAAGGATAATCTTACATTGTTGCATCTTACATTGTTACATTGCTGCTTTGTTACATTGCCTTGTTACATTGTTGCCTTGCATTACATACAATCTTGCTTTGTTCCTTTTTCTTTTCTTATGCTATATCTTTATCCATTTCAAGACTTCTCTCCATTCCCTTTCAAAGTTCTGGATAGGCTTATTTTTCAATGAAAATGTTAACTTTCCTACCTTTACCATATCCAGGACTTTTAATTTCCATTCTTTTATATCAAGAATTTCCATTCTTTTATATCAACGTAATTCCTTTCTTTCCAGTATTGCGCATATGTCAGTCTTGCAGCAGTTATCAAATATAACAATATCTTCTGGTGGCATCTTATTTCTTTTTGTTGCTCCAGCATATTTAACAAATAAAACTCTGGTTTCATTTCAAAATTTAAGCTATAAATTCTTTGAATTTTGTCATGTATTTCCTTCAAAATTTCCTTGCTATCTCACAGGTCCACCACATATGAAAAAATGACCCCACCTTTTCATCACATTTCCAACATCTTACATTTCCATTTTTAGTTATTTTTTGCAACCTTTCAGGTGTCATATACCATCTGTGTAGCATTTTATAAAAGTTTTCTCTTAAATTTAGACTTGGTGTAAATTTTATATCTGTTTTCCATGCCCTCACCCATGTATCCAGCTCAATTGGATGTCCAATATTTTGTGCCCATCTGACCATATTATCTTTGACAGTCTCTGATTTCATTTCTCTTTGCAACAATAATTTATAGAGTTTGGAGATTCTCTTCTTCTGGTCCCCCTTCATCAATACATCTATTTTATTTTATTTTATTTCAAATCCATATAATTTTTGATCCATTTTAAATCTCTCTTTAAGTTGTCTCCATGGGAACCAATTAAATTCATGTCCTAAAATTTTTAGTTCTTCTTCTGTACGTATTCTTGGCTTATCCCCTTCCCATTTCAGCAACTCTTGATAAGTTAATAGATTTCCTTGTTTTGTTAGGGCAATTTTATATACTTCTTGGGGTGAAGTCCACATCGGAAGTCTTCTATAAAATTTATCCTTTATTTGTAACCAAACTTGCAATAATGTCTTTCGAATACAATGATTATTAAACTCTTTATTCACTATTATTTTGTCATAGCATAAGTATCTATGCCATCCAAACCTATTATTATTCCTTCCAATTCTTTAATTGTTGTGTTTTCTACTTGTATCCAATCTTTGATTAGGTCTAAACAGCATGCTTGGTAATAGGTTTTTAACGATGGCACATCAAATCCTCATCTCTCTTTTTATCTTGTAATATTTTGAATCTTATTCTTGTTTTTTTCCCTTGCCAAATAAATTTTTGTAGCTCTTTTTCCCGTTCTTTAAAAATCTTCTCTATTCCTACTATTGGTAAATTCTGAAAGACAAACATGAGCTTTGGTAGTAAGGAATTTTAAAAGCATTTATCCTTCCCAGGAGAGACAAGTTTAAATGCATCCATTTTTCCATTTCACTTTTAATCTCCTTCCATATCTTCAAATAATTGTTATCAAATAATTCTTGATTTTTGTTTGTTATTATCATACCTAGGTATTTTACTTTCTTAGTGATTTGATATCCAGATCTTCTCTCCAGGTCCGCTTGTTCTTTTGTTGTTGTTGTTATGTATAAGGTCATCATCCTTGTCTTTTCTCTATTTCTCTTCTATCCTGCATAAGATTGTCCATAAATGCCTGAATTGATTCTTGTGGTTCCTCCAGAAATATAATTACATCATCGGCAAAAGCTTTGTATTTTATTTCCTTATTCTTTATTCTCAAACCTTGTATCTGTAAGTCTTCATTTATTGCAATCAGTAATACCTCCAATACAGCTATGAATAATAATGGTGATAAGGGACACCCTTGCCATACCCCCTTAATTATACCAAAGCTTGTCGTTATATCTCCATTTATGATTAGCTTCGCTGATTGATTCTGATAAATCATTTCAATCCATTTATAAAAAGCTTCTCCCAGGCCATATTCTTTTAAAACTTGGTGCAAAAATTCCCAGGAAAATTATCAAAATTTTCTGCATCCAATAAAATAATAGCTATCTTCTTCCCTGGGGTTTTTATCATAATATTCAATCACATCCAATAATGTTCTTATATTATTCTTCATATATCTGCCTGGGAAAAAGCCTGTTTGACCTTTGTGAATCTTGTCCTGTATTACATATCTCAATCATTTTGCCAATATTGTCGCCAGTATTTTATAATCTATATTCAGCAAAGAGATTGGTCTACAGTTTTTAACTTCTCTTTTACCCTTATCTTCTTTGGGTATCAATACGATGTTTGCTTCTTCCTAGGATTGTGGTTTCCCACAATTCTCTATTTCTTTCAAGGTTGCTTGATATGGATGAATTAATTCTTTTACAAATCTTTTATAGTATAACGCAGTAAATCCATCTGGTCCTGGTGCTTTTTCCATTTTCAAATCTTTTATAGCCTCTTCTATTTTAGTTGATGTTATTGACTTATTTAACAGTTCCTGTTTCTCCAATGATATTTTTGGAATCTTGATCTTAGTAAAAAAATTCTGTCCACTTTTTCTCGTTTTGATACTGAGAATTTTTTTCATAGAATAATTTTTCAAAATATTCTTTAAACTTCTGTTTTATCTTTTCATGTCATATAATCGTCTTCTTCCCATTTTTCAGTTCAGCTACTGTGTTCCTCTCTCTCTTCTTCTTAAGTTTATATGCTAACCATTTCCCAATTCTGTTAGCTTGTTCAAATTGAGTCAATTTCATCTGTTTCATCTTTTTTTCTATTTCCTCTGATGTATTCAACATTATCTTTTTTTGTACTTTCTTTATCTCCACTTGTAGTGATTTCTTCGATGGATTTTCTCTAAGTTCTCTTTCTTTCTCTTGACGTTTAGTCATCAACTCTTAATGTTTCTCTTGCCTTTTCTTATTCTGGATTTGTCTTTTTTGTATGAAAAAACTCTCATTACTGCTTTAGATGTATCGCAGACTGTCTTCATCTTCATATCTTCTCTTATATTTTCTCTAAAGTAATTTTTTAACACTTCCTTCGCTTGTTGTACCATCTCCTTGTCATTTAGTAAACTATCATTTAACCGCCATTGAAACTTTTTTGCGGTCTCCTGTATTTGCAGCATCACTGGATGATGGTCTGAGATGATCTTAGGCAGTATTTCTATCTTTTTTATCTCTGTTAGCAAATGTTTAGAGATAAAAATCATATTATTCGAGATAAGATTGATGTACTTCCAGATCTTCTGATCTTTTATTAAGTACTGTATGATTACAAGTTGCAAAACGAGTGGTTGTCCTTCTGTGGTGCCTTAGGAGAAGGACCATGCTTCAGTAACAGATCCCATGCTCCATATGCAAAGAAGTCAGATTTGATGGCTGGTATCTCCGAGTGGGTCTGAGAAACATCAGGAAGAACTTCATGATGGTAAGAGGTATTTCATAGTGGAATGTGGAGTGTGGTGTGTGGTGGAGTGTGATGGAATCACTTTCTTTGGAGATTTTTAAACAGACGCTGGATGGCTATTTGCTGGGGCTGCTTTGAGTGTGTTCCTGCATGGTGGGAGTTGGACTCGATGGCTGTTGTGGTCTATGAAATCTTCCCATCTGAAGCCCCAAAGAGCTGCTGGCAGTCAATGCAGACAACATAAAGCTAGATTAGAGGTGAGGAAAATGCAGGCCACATACAAACTTAGGGGGCATTTTTTAAAAAAACTTTTTTAGTCACTTCTTGTTGCAAGAAAGGCCTCTTCTGGCCCTAAAATAGACAAGAGGGGGTGAATAATGTGGAGGGCATTTGTGGTTACTTTTAAAAAATGCAGGAAGGATATAGCCATCCAAATTCTCCTGGAGGGGCAATGTGGATGCTCAACCTCTGACAGTTGACCACCCCTGAGCTAGACAGATCAAAGGCAACATCCTATTTCAGTGGTAACATCTTTTGCCAGAACTTCACTAGTTTTCTGGCTGCTTTCAAAGCTCACTATGGCTTGAGAACCAGCCACCTGAAGGAATGGCTGCCTTCAAAATCTGTAAAATGACAGGAGAGGGAGAGAGGGGAGGGATCCTTCTCAGTGATTGTGTCTTCCCACAAACACCTACCCAGAGCCAACCCTGTTGCATTTTCAGTGCTGAAGAAGGACCTTTTTAGTCTCCTTGTGTTTCTCACATTGTTGTTAGTATATTTTATATATGTATTCTCTCAAGGCGATTTTTTTTGTAAGCCATTATGTAGGGTACATAAACCTAACAAATAAACAAAAATATGTTTCTGCAAGAATCTCTGCACAGACATTCTACTCAACCTCATCTTAGGTTCTTCCAAGTTTCTAGAATGCGGCCTGGTGATTAAAAAGAAGGCTCCCTCAATATGGTATCTGTTGAGGACTGTGATTCTTATCATACTGATCATTCGCTGTGCTAGATGGAGCTGATGGCATCTGAGGCCTAAAACAAGTTGGGGAAGTCTAGATTAGATAACAGTACCCCCACCCCACCCTGCCATGAGATACACCCTCTAGCATGGAGCATCCTATTCATATAACCTCTTTCCCCAAAGAGTGTTCCTGTACTGGCTCTGAACAGATCATGTATGCAGCTTAAACGGGAGTAACAGTAGACATTGGAGAGCCTCAGCCCAAGCCTCTGTGCCTCAGAGGTACTAAGAGATTCTTCAGATAGATAGATAGATAGATAGATAGATAGATAGATAGATAGATGTGAGAGAGAGAGAGAGAGAGAGAGAGAAGCCATTTCTGCACTGTTATAGTGCTATTATTCCATTCAACCTTTGAGGCCTTATCCTAAACTGCAAACTCCAGGACTCCATAGGAAGTTGAAAGTAGAATAATAGCACTATAATACTTTAACAACAGCACTATAACAGTCTGTTAGAAAAGGCCACAGACATCCCAAAAGATCTAAATGAGCACAAAGCATGCTTTGCTCCTTGTTTATATCCTGTATCAGTAACAATTTCTCTAAAGGAAATTGTTGCTTCTGTCTACAACAATTGATTTGTGAATCTGCTCTAATTCATTAACTAATTAATGAATGCTATTCAGTGGCATTCACCAATGTAAATCCCAATTCAGTGACAGGACAAAAGCAAGAGTTTTTCTTGATGCTTCATTAAGTTTGTACTGCTCAAACTGGTACCTTTCCAAAACCAGGCTTCTGTTTTCACCAAATTTGCCTGATAAACACTACCATTTAAATGCTTAATAAACATTTATCAACTGCACACTATCAGTATTTAAACTGCATCTTTCCGCCCTTGGACATTTTGTTTCCAGCATTTTTTTTAAAACCTACGGATTTCTATTGTGCTGTGGCTAGTTGTGCATATTTGCTCCCACCCAGACTGGCTCTATCATTAGTTAGGTAGCAGGTGCTGGGGGCATGGAGGGGGAGTGACTGATTGGTGGACAGAGTTATGGGTACTGTGTGGCCATTCCTGCCCCAGCTAAGTTAAGCTGCCAGCCCTGCAGATCCTGTAGAACAGAAATAGGCAGTGTGGCCCCTCAGATGGGGTTGGACTACAACCCTCAGCATTCTTCACCACTGACTATGCTGGCTAGCCCTGACAAGTGTTGCAGTACAGTAACATTTGGAGGGCTGTATTTTGCCCATTGCAGCTGTAGAGAACGGTCTTCCATCACTAGAGCCATTTCCGCACTAGACTGTTATAGCACTCTGATTCCACTTTCACCATCCTGTGGAATCCTGGGGTTTGCAGTCTTGGGAGGGGCCAGCAGTCCCTCCCGAAACGGCAAACCCCAGGATTCCACAGGATGGTGAAAGTGGAATCAGAGCGCTATAACAGCCTAGTGCGGAAATGGCCTAGGACTGAAGGAAGATTCAACTGCCAGTCTAATTGGCTTCTGTGTGGGTACCATCTTATCCATTTTGAGTAGCAAAATTTCATGGCCAGACTAGACATCCGCCATGGATATAATGTGGCTAGCTTAAAATCGTCCTAGATGTACTAGGGATGGGAGAATGAACTGTGTAGATAATTTGTTATACTGTTTGTTCTCCTGTCTGCAAAGGAAAGCAGAGATCCAATAAAAGCTAGCCTCTTTGTTAATTACGCCTTCTAGGTTTGGCAGAGTGAAAACTAGAGAGGGCTTGTATACCTTTAATGGCTGCATAGAAGAGGGGAATTTCAGCAGGTGTTGCTTGTTACCTGTTTGCATGACAAGCAACACCTCTTGAAATTCTCTCTTCTGCACAACCATTAAAGGTACAGGAGCCATCTCCAATTTTTACCCTGGCAACCTTAACCCCTTGTTGTAAATTCTAACTGAACATAAACATTGCCATGCCTCTGGGAAGTCTCTAGAGGTCATGATTCATGATTGACCAGAACTGAAGTAGTAATGGGTGGTGATTACACACACACACACACTGAGAGAGAGAGAGAGAGAGAGAGAGAGAGAGAGAGAGATTGCTTTCCTGATCTGTACTGGATTATGATTTCCTAGCTCCAGGCAAGGGCATAAACAGGGAGAGAAGAATGTGATTCACCAATGTAGGTGTAAAAGAACAAACAGCAAGACAGGTGTGTTTAATTATTAAACACAAACCAATAGACCTAAACACATTTGTGGAAAATACGGGCTAGAACAGAGAAGCAAATTCTGTTCTTTCATACAGGCTGCACTAGTCTCATCCTTGTCTCTCCTCCTGCTTCCTCTTTTCTCACCTACTGCTAAAATTTAAATTATAAGCTTCTAACCCTACTTAGAGAGTTTGTAAAATGCTACATGTAGTGATGGTGCCCACTGCATAAATTTGGGCCAGTTATTCTCTCTCAGCCTGACCTTCCTTGTAGTCTTGTTCTGGAGATTAAAATGGAGAGAAGGGCAATGGTGTCCATCACCTTGAGAAAGTCAGGATATAAATGTGGGCCTAGACCTTACATCACAGACATAGTTAAGAATGTTTAACTATGGTCATTTCTGCACTACACTGTTATAGTGCTATTATTCCACTTTCAGCATCCTATGGATTCCTGAGGTTTGCAGTTTAGGGATGGGCATTTAGAATTCTCAGCCAGAGAGCTCTTATGCCTCAGTAAATTACAAACTCCGGAATTATAATAGTACTATAACAATGTAGTGTGGAAATGGCCTATGTTATCATCTCCTGACCTGACTCCCAAATTCAGCAGCCACACAGACTAATAGAGATCTGTTCTGCTGGCAACACTGATGCAGCAGGGTGACATTTCCATCCCCCTCACCAGCAATCTGTAGTGCAAAACTCAGAAGCAACTCCTGATTGTACTGCAGATCACTAGTAGGGGAGCTGGAAATTTTATCCCTCTGCACCCTGATTTCCAGTGGAAAAAATGCCCATCCCTTGGTGCAGTTTCTGGGGGTTAAAGTAGGATGGAGGGAATATTAGTGATCATGGTAATAGCACTATTGATCAGAGATGAATACCAAATAGTTACGAATAAGTCTAGCTTATGCATTTGTAACTGCTTAATAGGATGCCAGCTGTGGATAATAAACATAAAAATGTGCAAGAACAGAAGAAATACTCTGAGACCACTTTCATCAAGATATCTCATAATGAAATAGTAGGATAAACAGAGAAACTGAGAGGTTTCAATTTGTTATTCAAATGGTCCTCCGTCTTTTATTTGCATCTGTATTTGCAGTCCATTGGTGATGACAGTTATGCTTATTCAGATGGATGCTTTCAAAGATGACTGAGACTGATTTGCAAATGTGAGCTATGAGGCTCAGAAACAATAGAGATTGTTCCTCAGTATTTGCTCACTGGTCTTTTGTACAATGACGCCTTCAGAACTATTTTAATTTTGGCCAGCACTCTTAAAAATCCAGCTGCAGAGATCTGCAAGCAGATTCCTGACTGCACTGGACCAGAGCCTGGAAAAGTTACTTTTCCCAGCTTCAAGAATCCTCCAGGGAGTCTGGCCATCCACTTAAATATTCAACTAACTGCAGTTTGTTGTTTTATCTGAACTGGGACAAATTGTGGGTTATTTTTACTATGGTTTGTCTAAACAAGTTACCTCCAAGCAGTACAGTCATCCCTCCACATTCACTAGGACCCCTGTGAAAGTGGAAAAACTGTGAATAACTCTAGACACTCCCAAACCATATTTAACACACAAAAACATATGATCACCATATTCAACCCACTATGGATTCCTCTGAGGTATCAGGATTCCTTTACAAGGCAGAAGTGGGTGGCTGGTTGGGGTTACTGCTAGCTCCACTGCTGCCCCACACCATTTTTAAAAGGGAGTTACAAGCCTCGTTTGCAGTTTCTCAGTCTCATGGGGCTTGCAGTCCCTATTAAAAAATGGCATAAGGAGGCAGCAGAGGTGACAGCGAATAATCTGTGAATAATCAAATCCGCCAAAGTGAAACCCACAAATGTGGAGGGCTGACTGTAGTTTCTGATCTTGGCTTAGTTGGCTAAATTACAGTTAAGATTAACCACAGATTTCAGTATAGATTAAACAGCAAAGCTGATCTTTTCACTGCTATATATATAAAAAAAAGAAACTGAGGGGAAGGGGAGGAGTTGCGTTCATGTAACCTAATTATGTAACCTAAACTAGATCTCAACCAAGCTGTTGTGGATTGCTCGCTAGATGCATTCAAGTTAGTATCAGAACACCCAGCTGACTGCCGTACTTCTTTCAATGGGACATACGTTAGACTATTCAATGTGCATTAATCACAGGAAGTTTCATAGTCCAATGGATGTTAAAGAGGAGCATTGACCAAAATATTTGGAAATTTCTGGAATAGAATAAAGCATCAACCACAACCCATGCTCTTGTGACTCAATTGCTGACCATGCAAGCAGCAGCTCTGAGACCTTGTGACCTCCCTTTTGCTGGGCATGTGACTTTAGAATGCAGGTTGAAAACTGCATACAGTATTTATAAAAAACAACTTGAAGTTACACAACAATAACCTTTACCTTTACAACCCCCTCTGTAGGATGGCAGGGCAAAGGAATATAGTCTTTCATTGTCTCTGGCATGATTAGTTTTCTGCATGAGTGGAGATTGTTGATGGTTTCTTTTTAATATGGGGGAACTATCGATATGTATAATCAATCTCATGCCTGTCATTTGAAGTGGTAGAGACCTGTAAGAAATCCATCATACAGATGTCTGACTGTGTTTCAGTTCTTAGTAGTTACCTGCAGCAGATAGGTTCTTTCCCTCAAATCACTCCATCATGAGATCAGTGTGAAACTGGTTTTATAGATGTGAAAGATTATCCAGACTTTTAATGACTTCTTGAAAGATAGCAGCCAAATCGAGATAAGGACAGGTTCATATGGAACAGGGATGCTTGAGGGATCCAAATGTTGCAAATGACCTATAGAAACGACTTGGAACGAATGTGTACATTGACAATTAGCTATTCATCAGATTGTACATGTCTGAGATGCTATAAAAGTTTTCATATGTGCCAAAATACACCTTTAAATGCTTTTTGTCCAAGAATACACATTTAACTGTGTATTTAAACAGAATTTAAAAATATATTTGGGGATAATCTCTTTAAAATCACACATTAATGGGGAAACACAAAAGAATTACAAGTAAAAATAAGAGCTTGGAAATGTTACCTTTTCTGGACTATATCTGCTAGAATTCCTCAGCCAGCATGGCTGGGGGGAAATCTGGCTGGGGAATTCTAAGAGTTATAGCTAAAGGAGTTACTCTTCCAAGCTCTGGTGAAAATACATGAAAATGACAAGGACCAAAAATAGATTCTCCCATCCTTACTATGGAAGTAAGCTTTCACCCTTGCATTCTAGGTTGTATTAGAACTGAACACAGCCAGAGGGGTCTAGGAACATGGGTCTGTGTGTCCATGGGTCCCTTCAGAGGACAGAGACCCAGGAAATACTATCTGGCACAAGCTAGCCAAAATTACTGTTGCCATTTAAAGGGTTCTGAATTTGGCTGATTTTCATCCTTACAAAAGCTATGGCAGCAATGTCCATCTTTAAAGCTGTGTAGGCTAGGTCTGCATATAGCTTAAGTGGGCATAATACTGGTAATCAGGTTAGACTAACAAATGAGAATATATATAACATTATTTAAATCTGTCACTGTGATCTTGCGTCTGATTTTGATTGTCTTGGTAAGAGAAGATGGTATCATTCACCTCATCTGTCTGCCTTCTACTGTAGTGACTAGAAGATTAATACTAGATAATGGATCAAAAAGAGGGCAAGACATGGAAAGCATGAATAGCATATAAGCTAGCAATTAAGGAAATAGATATATAGCGGTGTATATCAATATCGTGTCAGACATGGTTTCTGCACTACATGAACAAACCCAACTTTAAAGTCTAAAGCTGTCCATCAAGATTATTTCATGCACTAACAGTGCAGTCCTGCACTGATGCAGCTTCCTGCATGTTTACTTAAAAGCAAGTCCTACTGTATGCAACTAGGCTTGTATCCTAAGCACTTCAAAGTCTACCAAGTTGAATCTTTCATAATTTCATATCTGACAAATGTTCACACCTGACAAACCTTGTTCCTCATTGTGTAAATAATGTGCATGTATAATTTATGAAAGGGACTAATCCACAGCACCTAAAATGCCACCGGCATTTACTGTACACTTTATGTAGTTTAAACATAAAAATACTGATTATACAAAAAGCCAGAGGAGAGGAGAGAGAGAGAGAGAGAGAGAGGCAGAAACAGAGAGTTATAGATACAGTAGTGATAGATAGATAGACAGACAGACAGACAGACAGACAGAAAGATGAATAGATAGATAGATAGATAGATAGATAGATAGATAGATGAATAGATACAGATATAGATCCAAAATTTATATTGCACTTCACCCAAAAATAAAGAAATAGGACATAAGTGATTGGGCAAACAAGGGCCACATTAATATTTACTCAGAAATCTATAGTGAGGCTTGCTAGTGTGGAACTCAGCTAAAGCATGAGCTCTCCTCTTTCAGGAATCAAGGGGTAAGCACTCAGGCCCTGATGCCAGTCCTCTTATAATCAGCTAGCCTCAGCTAGCTGATCTTTTGCAGACCAAAAATCCTCCCAGGCCAGTTTCTTCCAAGTTCCATGATTTAGAAAGGAGGCTGTCCCAGGCATGTCTCAAAGGTTATTCCCTTCTAGCACCTAAGCCCTATCCAATTCTAGATGCAAGTCAAGGAGCTCATTTTCAACCAAACCTGCCCAATGAATGTCTATCGCATACTAGCTCATGTCCCAGTTTCTGCACTACCCAGCCAATGTGACCAAATCACAACTCTGTCTCAGCCAGATTTCCCAGTGCCTCAAGGTCCACAACATGGGGTAGGCAAAAATCTCCCTATCACCTTTTCCAAAATATTCCAATCAGATTGTGCGGACCAAAAATTCCTGCTTGGCTCCAATGCAATCAGCTTGTGCAGCATCATAGAATAGAGGAGTAGCCTGAGCATGAAAGGTAAAAGAAGCCAGTGCTGAGGAAGAATGGGTTTTTATGCCCTCTTAGATTTGTCGCCAGTGTCTGCAGCATTATGATGCTAAGTGCTACCACACCATACCTTTCTTTCTTCAGAGGGGAGTGCAAATTTGCTCTACTGACATAGAACACAACATAATGTTAGAATAATTATTAGTATATTAAGCCAACTCAGAGGTGACAAAAATGTGAAAAAAATCAAGATTCTAGTTATTTTTGCCCCACAAGATTTTTACAAAGTATAGATTGTGTATGTGTGTGTAGAAGGAAATGGTGGTGCAGTGGGGGGAACTGCCTCATTGAAGTCGAGAAATCTGTCTCTTCAGAGCATTAAAATAAAATGGGAGGAAAGATGCTTTTGTATGCTTTCAAGTTGCCTGCCAGCCTACGATAACTGTGAATTTAAAGGTATGCAGACATCCAAGTTAGGCTCTAACAGATGATGTGATGTCTTTAGACTGAGCTTGGAACTGGTCTTCAAAATGCTAGAAACAAAAAGGAGTCAGACAATTGTAGACTCTCCCAGTGAAGAAACCATGAAATCAGCTACTGCTCAGAACCTTCTCCCGCCTAGGCCAAAACTCACAGATTCCCTGATAGAGAAAAACAGAAGTAGAAGGGAATGATGGATATATTAATACAAGCAGGAAACAATTTAAGATGCTGGAGGTAAATACTGTAAACGCCAACAGGTGTCCCAAAGGCCAAAAGTGGCCTTCAGGGCCCAAGCAAGTATAAATCAAGCTAGAGAAATATGAACTATTTTAAAAGGATAAGTATATACATAAGTGTATTGGCTGAGCCATAGCCACACAAGTACACATGGGATAAAGAAAACAGACAAGGTATAATAGATTCATTCCATAAGTAGATCTCCCATGTAATATCTGTATTGACCCTCAACAAGAGGTAGTCTGCATTTTAATATGACATTGAACCACTGGAAACAGAATTTTGGGCAAAAATGATAATGTGTTTTATATATTCATTTAATTTATATACATCTTCTTCCCAGTATGCAACCCAAGGAAGCTTACAGTGTAGATCAAAACAAAATTTATAGTACAGAATTTAAAAAACAATGAAACAAACAGTCCTATTAAAAACACCAATCCTATTTAAAACATGGAGTTTTAAAAAACTGAAACACACTAATGAAGATAACAGTACAGCATTCCCATGAAAAGACTCTTCTGAAACAACAATTTAATAGTCCAAACCTGTCAATAACAATAATAATAATAACAATAATGTCTTCACCTGGCAGTGGAAATAGAGCACAGAGGGCGCCAATCTTACATCATGTGGAAGGGAATTCTGTAGCCTGGGAGCAGCCACCGAGAAGGCCCTCTTCCATGTCCTTATCAAACTTGCCTGCGACAGTGATGGGATCAAGAGAAAGCCTTCCCCTGGGCAGGCTCATGTAAGGAGATACCATCTTTCAGATAGTCTGGAGCCAAGCTATGCAGCCATAATTTGATTCAGCAAAGCACATCTAAAATTTCCTATGTTCATTGTAAGTGACTTGCACAATGCCAAGTTTGCTCTTTGCAGTCAGATATCAGCATTCCATTCAATTAACTAATGTGATTCACATTTCAGAAGGACACAAAACTATTTATGACCTCAGATTGACAGCAATACAATGGAAGTGCTTCAGAATGCTAATTAGACAAGGAATAACAAAGAGTACCTTAAAAGGAAAAAGAAAAATGATCTGCCTTGAAGCATTGTTCTGTACAATTTACAACAAAAGATGCACTTGTTCTGCCAAGACTTTCCCTCGTTCAGCATTAATCATGACAGCAAAATGCAAAACATTACTCTCATTCTTTGGAGCTAATTAACTACTCATAAAAAGAATTATATCACTGCCTGTAGTGTACGCACCTGTGGAGGCAGAAAACAAAAATCTATGAGCAATAAATTCAGATTAAATTATGGAGACTGAATGAAGAGTCACCCCTTAAAAGGCAACTGTTTCTGAAATATTTTCTATAAAAAGCACAGGGAAGCAAAGAGTCATTATGGTTTCCTAAAGCACAACTAGATAATGCTAAGAAGGACATTTTATCGGTTTTAATTTGGTGTCTACAAGAGATTATGTCACAGTATTAGCTTGTCCAGTGCCACAGAGATGTTTTAGAGCAGCCTCCCTCCGATATGTGTCCTGATATTTTGAAAAATGACCCCCATTCCATGCATGTTGGGGTTGACAAGTCTTGTTATCCACAATATATCTGGAGGAATCTAGGTTTAGGAAGAATAGATTAGACCATAATTGCACTACAGACGCAGATTCATTTAATAGGTACTTTCTTTCCACACCTGGGAATTCCACAATTTCTGGGAACTGTTGTGTCTGCAGCTACAGATGCACAGTTCTCAGCATTCCTCCTCACCTTCATTTGTATATGTGTTTTAGTTCTTTTGTTTTTGAACCAAAATGTATTGCAAAATTCAGTGATGCATGAAAAACTGAATGATAACTGTGTTCCAGTCTAGGAAGTGCACATTGGGTTGGTTTGCTTCAAAATGTAGATTGAATGAAATTCTCATGCATCCCTATTTGTAGTGAGGTTTTAAAAGGAGCTGAGCAAGGAGAAGCACCAGCAATGCTGGCTCCTGCCATGTTCATTTCCCAGACTTATTTTAGCGAACCATAACCAGTAGAGAGCCAACATAGGTTGATGTTCTAAATTCTACCTTGCATTTGCTGCACAAACTGTAGCCTTTATTTGAAAGATGAATAAAAGAGACTTCTTGTCCTCAGTCCAACTCACATATTGCATTTAAACATGCATCCAAAAGTGCACATGTACAAAATAATGGTAACATGGGAAAGGTAGAGGTGAGAAGGACAGGGCCACTTTTCTCATAGCCTGCTGCAATTGTATCTCTTAAACCTGTTATTTATGACTAGTATGCTGCAGATGAAAAAGCAACAGGGAAGGGCATCCTTTGTTCCTTGAATTTATAAAGCAGAAGGCAGTTCCACTAAGCCCATAACTACTAATTTTATCTCACAGAAAGGGTAGATGGTTAAATAAGCCTTACAGTTTGTTAATCTCTTCCTTATCAAATGGCAAGTTTTTCAGTGAGCCACCACAATAGAATCTTTGGTCTGCAAGTCTCAGCCAAATCGCCAGAGGCCTCTGAATCTAGTTTGCCAGGCATCTCCTGAAGCTTACGTGGCTGCAACCCTCTAGGTCAGTGGTTCTCAACCTGTGGGTCCCCAGATGTTCATGGACTTCAGCTCCCAGAAGCCCCAGCCACTATGGTCAATGCTCAGGGCTTCTGGGAGCTGAAGTCCACGAACATCTGGGGACCCACAGGTTGAGAACCACTGCTCTAGGTGTCTTGTGGACAGCCTGGAAAAGTTACCGTTTGGACTAAAAGTCCCAGAATCACTAGCCAGCATACTCATTCTGCCTGGAGGATCTGGACAGCTGCAGTCTAAAAAAGAAACTTTTCTAAAAGCTCTGATAGAGTGTTTGTGAGAAGGCTGTACTAGAAAGAAAATAAATAATATTGCATCAAATGCACTGGCATTACAAACTGAGTTCAGAAACAAACTGGGAGCCAATGAAGATGTTTTAGCACAGACAAGGTATCTTGCTACCTGATCCTAATAAACAGCATTTTGGTTGCATTTTGAACTTGGGGCAGTTTCCAAGCTGCTTCAGAATGTAGACTGAATGAAATTCTCACGTATCCCTACTGATAAAGTGATGGGTTGATGATGGACAGCAGTGCAATTTTAAGAGAAGCTGAGGAACGGGGAAGCATGAGCAACACTGGCTCCTGCCACAGATGAACACAAAGAAAATCCAAGACAACAGAAGGACTACATTTCAGTGGTAGGACAAATGTTTTGTAGGCATAATGTCCAAGGGTAACAATTCAGTATCTCTCGTTAACAGAACCAGTTAACAGGTGGTGTGGAATCTTCTTCACCATTCAAAACAGGCAACACTAGAATAGATGGGCATAAAGTCTGGCCTGACATAAGGCATTTTCTTATGGTCCAAAGAACTATTTAACAATTTCTTCTCCACTGTGAGCACCTAGAAAAGCCCTGGCAGAGCTTTCTTTAGGAACCTAGATGCTTACCACAGTTTGGTTTGTGTCTTGACTTATCCAAAGGAACAGGAGGAAAAGGGCCATCAGGCAAAGACTCTGACTGTCAGGGCCAAGTTAAGACACAGTGAAGTCCCAAGATATGCCAAGTTTAAGAATTTCTACGGCACTACCAAGAAATTGATATTTATTATTCTTATCTTTTTCTGTTGAGTGTTGTCTCACAATTTGAGGCCCTAAACTGTAGCTTACTTAGCATGTATATAAACCCTGCACTACTTGTCCACACAGATGGAATGGGGTTAACATCTCTTTGCCTTCCAGCATCTCAGTCTGGAAGATCTTGGCAAGAATCCTGTTGGTCACGTAAACAGTTGTAACCCCTGGTTATGCCTGTGTATCATTTTTTTTAAAAATGTTACAGAAGGGAATAACTGGCACCTCCTTATGCAATGCCTCTTGCCTCAAGCACACAACAGGAGTTGGCATGTTCACAGGTACAGCTCTTTCCTCTCTGCCGCCAAATTGTTGCACCATGCAGCATTTCTGGCTGCCCTTGTACATTGGGGGAAGAAGGAATAGCCTGACGCTAAGGGCAGAAGCTTCTCTTTCTTTCCTGGGAACACACGGGCAACTGGGAAACGTCTTCACAGTGGATCAGTGGCTGAGGAGATGGAGCTGCTCCTATGGCCCCTCAGCTGTAGTTGCACACCTGGAGAGGCAGTGAGGAAGAGGAAGCAGCATTTATTCCCTGGGGTGTAAGCATGCTGGCAATGACTTGTCCTGCTTCAGCAAGTATACTGGATTTTGATCACTGGATGAAGTGCTTAACAGGTGAGGGAGGAGATGAGTTTGGAAAATGGAATCCTGGGCTATGCCAAGGGCCAGACGGGAAGATATTTTGTGGGTAGGAAGTCATTCCCATTTCAAGTTTCACATCAGCAAAAGACTTACAAAGGGACATTTGGCAAGCTCAGAAAAGCTCCTTTTTCGTACTACAGCTCCAAGAATTCCCCAGACAGCACCATGTTGGCTAGGTGGGGATTCTGGGAGTTGTAGTCTAAAAGTAGTTTTTCTAAAGTTGGGCCTTAAATTTGCATTGTTGTGGTGGTGCTGGTTTGCTGTAAAGTCTGCTTCAACTTACAGTGGCCTTATGAATGAATGAATAACATCTAAGAGTCCCAGTCATCAGCTGTTGTGCTCGGGTCTTGCAAACTCAGGGTCATGGCTTCCTTGTTTGAACTAATATACCCGTAGTACAGTCTTCCTCTTTTCCTACTGCCTCCCATTTTACTGAGCATAACAAGACAGTTGTGCAAGAAACTACTAATTTCAGCCTTAGAACTTGCACCATAGCAATAATAACAAGATGTAGGAGAACAGTGCCTGAACTCATAGAATTGTTGTCAAGATATGTTTGAAGTGCTTTGATTCCTTAAAAAAAAAAAGGGTTCCAGCTACACTACCACAAAGTATCTCCTTTAGCCTGTTTATAGCTAAAGTCTAGGATGGAGTATATGTGTTGAGGGAGGGGTTCATTTAGCAAATGAGTTGTTCTTTAACACCGAGCTGTTTTCATCATCTGCAATATTTTGCCTCACAGGAGAAAGAGCTGCAAGATGTATCTGTTTAACCTGGATTTATGATTTGGGTCAGGAACTAGGGTGAGTGGTTTGTTTTTTTTTTTAAACAAACAGGCAGTGGTAACATGCAGCAACTGGCTGACAACAGGCATGGATTGTTCTTGTTTTGCTTTGATAGGCATGCCTAGATGGATGCATTTTTAATTTAGTAAAACACCTATTCCCAATATGCTAATATGATGTATTTTAAATCTGACCCGTTTCATAGGGCTCTTTCTACTGAAACTGTCCGCCCGTTATTTCAAAATATGAATAAATTAAACTCAGAGGACATGATCCAGCCAAAGTAAGTCCCACTGATTTCAAGAGGAGTGGCTGACACAAATGCTGACACACCTCCCATTGCAAACAGAAGGATTTGATAGTGGTTAACATTGGCTTGATCATGCTTGTACTGTTTTCAACAGATATATTAATCTTCACAATGAAAGGTGATGTGCTTGTGAAAATGTATCTTGCAAGTGAGACCTGCTACAAAATGTGGCAGTGCTTCTGTTCAGGGTTCCAGCCAGTCAGCTGAAGACATGAGCATATAATAATGCTTATCTCAACCACCCTTAATGTACTGATTTCCACATGCCAAGTGTGCTGTGAAGGCAACAGGGTGGATGGGGTGTGGGTTTTGTTCTTCAGACCTTTCTCTAATTTCAGGTTCAGTTTGAAACTCAGGACCTTACTGATACTTTCAAAAATCAATCTTCTTAATGTATCTTGTTAATTATTTGGAGCTGTTTTTGTGTGTTTTGTTTTTGTTTTGTTTTTTGTTTTTGGTAGCACAGTCAGAACACTATAGTAAACTAGAATCTTTGAAAAAGGGAATTTCCAGTCACTGATATTAGCAGCTACCCCTTCATTACCTTCTTTCTAGTTTCAAGATCTTAAAAGGCTGATTTGTCATAAAAATGAAACTGCCTTGAACTAATTTGCAAATGGCCACAAACTGGCCTAGGGGATTCCCATGTCTGCACACAAGGATATTTTTATGAAGCAAAATGCTCCCCCATCTTTGCCACAAGAAACCATTTTAGCTCTTAAAGGAGATTCTTGGTGCTTGCTTGCTCCCTTGTTTTTTCAATGTACCAACATGTTTGAACTGATCTAAGTTACCTGAACCATATTAATTTGATTTGTTGGGGGAGGGCAGGAGGACTATACCACTTTCAACTGGCATAGAAAAGCATGAGCCATGGCAGGGCTCAACAAGACCTCTGAGTATTGAGATGCTGAATGACTCAGTGGAGAAGGTCTCTACGGAAAACAGCTGGGGTTTCTTTGGTCAAAGGCAGAGAGGTTTTATTATTTTAGAATTCACTACTGCTGGACAGTGAGTCATGTTCTGCACTGATGCAAAATGTCTGAGACATCGATCTGCCAGTAAAGTTACAATAACATATTTCAGAACTGCCTTGCTAGTCATTATTAAGTAGCTATGAATCTTGCTCTTTTACGGCGCAGCTCCAATGAAGTCACCAGGTTTGTGACAAGGCAACTGACAACAGATTAGCTGTTAGAGACAAGCAAGCTGAAGTGAGACTGACACTTCCGATATTGTTCTTGAAGGCTATTTTTGGCAAACAGGAAGAAGGATCTGGATGCTATTTTGATCACTTCCATGAAATTTTTGGCTTGTAGTACACAGGCAATGTGCTCGGGCCACATTCCATGGTTTATGGAGACATTACAGTTTTGGAGACACTGCAGGCACACTGATTGGATAAATTAAATTACTACTACTACTACTATTGCATTTATTATTATTGGGGCTCATGGCAGCTTTGAGATTTTCACACTTACAATAACTCTGGGGCAGCTATTGGATCTGTTGCTGTACGAGCAGTATATCCACCTTTGGTTTTACAGTTGCTCCTCCTACAACAGCCATCTGGGTGCTGGACCATATTCCCAACAGAATTTCTACACCAGGAGCACTCCCACGCAATCCTGAACAATCATTGAGGGAGCAGTCATAAAATGTGGTAGTTATGTGCCTTTAAATTGTTTCTGATTTACATTGACCCTCAGGTGAATCTATCATAGGGTCTTCTGTGGCTGGGAGAGTGTGACATGCCTAAGGTAACCCAGCGGGTTCCCATGGCTGAGCAGGAACTGAGACCTGGTCTCCAAGGTTGTCGTCCAATGCTCAAACCACTGAAACATGCTGGCCTCCTAGGGCCACCCAAAATGGGGCAAGGGGCATGGGGACATTACTGTAACTTTTTTGGCCCTATCTGGGCCAATTTAAAGCATGACAAAAATGCCACCAAACTTCCTGGAGGGCTTTGGCCTGGAGGGCCAATTTTTATTTTTAACTTTTGGGGGAGGGGGTTGGTAGGTGATGTGGTGAGGTTGCAGCCTTCCAATACCTCTTGCAGCCTAATGCAGCCCTCTCCACAATTGCCCACCTTTCTGGTATATCCTTAACTGGGCCGGTGCTTAACCAAAATTCAGGTAGGAGAGTTTCCCTGTTTGAAACCCACTCTTTAATATAAACAACATGATAACACACTCTTTCCTGCACTTTCTTTTTTCCATCCCATCCGTTTCATGTACCTGCATGTCATGCCTAGTTAGCTCCAAGATTTCTGCAAGGAGCAAGAGTTCTTACAGTTCCTCCTGATAATCTTTCCGTCCTTGAAATACATCAAGTACATTGCTGATTTATAAGCAGAACGGTGGTAAACGAGTAGGTAAGTTCTATCCCTCGTATTGCCAGGAAATTCAGCCTTCTTCAACCATATGCCCTCCAGATGTCTTGAGCTACAACCCCCACCTGCCCAAGACAACATGACCAGTGGTTAGGAATTTTGGTTAATGTTGTCTAAAACATCTTCAGTTCAAAACATTTGCAAAACATGGGAGCAGTGGCAATGGATTGTGACTGGGGAAGACTGGTGTGGGCCCTCCTCCATGGTTGCTCCCATCCAACAGGCGCTTCCACCTGAGATCTCCTTCTCAGACAAGGCTAAGCTGACTTTCTTCTTCTTTCCCACCTACCAGCAGGCAAAGCTCTTTGTTTTCAAGCAGACTTTGGGCAAATGCTAAGTTGCTAAGAACGAGGCTTTTAAGGGGACAGACACTATACTTTTTCTACTTCTTTAATCTTGTTTCATCTTGTTTAATCATACTGTGAAGAAACAAAAAAGAATAATAAGTGAAATCCACAAGAGGAAAAGGAGGCACATCTCAAGATGTTGAAAAGATGGTCTTCTATTAGCTAAAAGCTTGGGCTTTTTAAGTAAGACCATCTTTTTCTCTTATGGATAATCCTATCGCAAGGTGCCTGAAATGCCAGTTTTGGGAGAAGGGCAGGATATATATCAAATGAATGGACAGACAGGTAATACAAAATAAGGTAGACTAATGGTTTGATTTCACATAAGATACCTTGCTATGCTTAGGTTCTAATGATGCAGCAAGAGCGACAATTTTATATCAAGCAAACTCACACAAGAGCAAGAATCAGGTGAGAGAAAAGTTGCAGCCACAAACCGAAGTGAGGTCATGTCCTTGGGAACTTTTGTTTGCATTTCTTCACCCCATTGTATGAGAAAAGGCCCCTTTGGAACTTCTGATCCTCATAACAAAGTGGTTTTTAATATGTGTTGTTTTGAAAGGTCAGCTTTACCATCAACCCCTCCACCCTAGAACACTGAAAGCATAAAGGATACATTGAATCATACACATTGTTCTTGGTCTCATTTGCATAGGGTGAAAACCCTGCATGAGACCAGTTTAGTAAGTGAGTACCACACTGATATTTCCCCAGGCAATACATACTTTCTAAATGTAGCTTCTGTGCTCCTCTAAAACAAACACTTGCCCCCACCTGTCTTGCTAAATCATCCATGGTTTGATTTTTTGCTTTTATAAACATATGGGCTAGCACACATAGAAAAAAAAAGGAAGAAAGGGGATGAGGAGCAGGGGGAGAAAAAGCTTGGACTACAACCCCCAGAAGACCCACAACCAGGTGAAGCATTCTGGGAGTTGTTGTCCAAAAAAGTAACACTACCACAGCCTAAGAAAATCTGTCTTGAAACTGTCTTTGGCACATTTTTAATTCCCCTCCCCAGCAGAAAACACCATCAGATAACCATCAATGAAAGCAATCTAACTCAAAAAGTGCAGGAGGGAACAGCTGTTACGTCCTTTTAGCATATCTTTTCAAACTATCTATCTTCAACATATTGCTGATTCATCCAGTGACCTTTCATTTATGCTAAATCCATCTGTACAACCATGGGTCAAGAAAAACAGCCAGTTCCCAGTAGATAACAATGTGCATGTAGCTATCTGTTAAGCAATCCAACTGAACCTGTTCAGACAATTCTACCCCACATATGCACCCTCCTGTGAGGGGGAAAAATCCTCCTTGGCATTTGGCAGAATAATACAAATGACCCAGCAATGGGAGTTCCACCATTTTGGGATGGTTTGCTTGTCTGCTTGGGGCACCTGTATTGCTCTGCCTAGTAAGAAGCTTTATTGTTTCCCCTGATTTCTCAACTAATACAAGAGCACAGTAAAGTCTTCCCTGCTGTACATATGGTTGGCTTATGAAGAAGTTACATGGTCTCTATGGTGAACTAATGGGCTTAAGATGGTACTAACAAACCACATACCAAATGATTCCATGCACATCAGTTACCATTGGGTAAAATGTCCTCTATGGCTTCAAATAAGGATGAGATCATGTGACTCCAGATTCTGAACTGCAGCTCCCAGCTTCCCTCACCATTCTATGCTGGCTAGGGCTAATGGGAGTTGCAATTCAACAACATTTGGAAGTCCACATGATTCCCATCCCTGAACTAAATCCAATTGCTAGTCCCGACTAGAGTAGACCTAGTGAAATAATTAGAACTTGGTAAGTTAATACTTTTGTAAGTTCTGTTGATTCTTCAGGTGAACTCTAGTTGAGACTAACACATGGATTTAGGACTGTTTCATCCATAGTTTAAAGATAAAGTGCTCTGCTTTGAGAAGCCAGTGATGGGAGTTCCTACTTCCTAAAGAATTCTGCTAGCAATCTTTTTTTTCTCTCCCATATACTCCTCTTCTCACAGTCTTCATTTTTCTATGGCCAATTTAGCCTCTGGGATGGCAACTGAGGGAATTAGATCCTATATTTGTGGCCAATAGTTGAAAGACTAAGGAGCTTAGTTGGGGGCTTTTCACATGACACAATTATAGTGCTATGATTCCATTTTTATTGCTATAACAACATCCTATGGAATCCTGGAAAGGCAATAAAGCTCTCTTTGGCTGAGAATTCTACACAGTCCTCCTTAGATGGCAAATGTCAGGATATTCCATAAGATGGAACTCTGGCAAGTAAAGTGGGATCATTGTGTTATAACTGTGTAGTGTGAAAGGGCCCTTGGACTCTCCTAAAGAGAAAGAAAAGGATCTTGTGGCTTATTAAAGCCCAGAAATACACAGAGCCTAGAAAAGTGACTCTTTTAAAAAACTAACAGTTGCCTGAAGTGACCATGTTGGCTAGGGGATTCTAGGAGCTGCAGTCCACAAAAGGAATATTTTCCTCATCTTAGGGTGCCACTCACAGCTGCTTTCAGAAGCTGTCATTGTTTTTGCAGGGACAACACCTAAATATGGGGATCTTTGTAGCACACAATCATATGGTTACTGTGGGAGACGCAGAGGCATACTCAGAAGTGTAAAAGGCACGTCTGTGACCAATACACATTTCACTCATCCACTGCAGTCAGCCAGGATTTTTTTTTCTTTCAGAAGAACAGGCACAAGATTGTTTTATGATTCATTTTTCTCATAAACCCAGAACATAAAAAACAAACAAACATAATGAATGCTAGGGGAAAACAAAGAAATGAAACCCTCATGCTTTGTATATACATGCCATTCAGAATAGATCCTAAAGCCAAAGGGAATTGAGTGCAGGAGAAGATGGCTAGCCCTATGCACTGTACATTTTCAAACATGAGTATTTTTTAGATTGCTGAAGACTGGCTTTGCTAGCTCTGGGGAGTGTTAATGGGCAGAATTCAGTCACAGCGAAGCATTTTTCAGCCAGCATGGTGCTATATACCAGAGGGAAAGGAAACAGCAGTCAGGCACAATTCCATTATGCCTGGATATGACTCCAGCTGAAAAGCCTCATCTTCCAGCTAACAGCTCCCATTAGAAGCAGGGAAAAGGAGTGGCCTTTCCATTCTGCTTAGGCCCAGCCACATTACCTGCAGACTTGCTGCTTTGTTGTGCAAATTTGAAAAGTTTTGGAGAACAGAAAGACCAGACTGTTTTAGCGATCTTAGGTACGTCACACACTCTTAGGCCCCAGAAAACATGACGATACATTAGTCCTATTGTTGTTATTGTTGTTCCGCACTTTCAAGTTGTCTCCAACTTAAGTGACACTAAGGTAACCTATTAAAGGGTTTTCTGGGGCTGAGTGCGTGTGGGCTATTGAAGAGGAAGGGGGAGATCCAGATAATATTGAAATAGCAGTTTCAGTTGACACGCCAAACAAGAAACCAACCAAAGGAAAAGGTAAGAAGCAGGAAACTGATGAACTAGGTGGTGATGCCACAGTGGAAGATGACTCCTTGGTCAAGGAGAGTGAATTAGAAGCTCAAGAAGCAAGTGATCAGGATGGGAATGAAGAATTTGCAGAAAATGAGGATGAATCCCTGAAAGCATTGCCTACTGTGGACAAGAAGAAAGCTAGTTCAAGGCAGACGGAGAAGGACTTGGAGAACCAGGGCAGCAACCTCCAAGATACAGAAGAGGATGGCTTCACTACCACCCATGATGGAGAAGAAGAACGAGAGAGATAAAGCAGGTTCTGGTGATGGTACACAAGAAGTATCTAAGCCTCTTCCTCGTTCAGAAGAGAGCCTCACTGAGGCTCACGAAGAGATGGAAGCTCACGTGTCTGTGAAAGAAGCAGAGGATGATAACATATCGGTTACAATCCAGGCCGAAGATGCCATCACTCTGGATTTTGATGGGGATGACCTTCTAGAAACAGGTAAAAATCTGAAAATTACAGATTCAGAAGCAAGCAAGCCAAAAGACAGGCAAGATGCCATTGCGCCGAAGCTGGGGAAGGAAAGCAAGGACTATGAGATGACTGAGAACCATAAAGATGGTAAGAAGGAAGATGGCGTGTCAAGAAGGAGGCCCGAGAAAGCTCGAAGAAGGCAGAATCTGGAGACAAAGACAAGGATTCTTTGAAGAAAGGTCCCTCGTCTACGGGGGCCTCTGGTCAAGCAAAGAGCTCAACTAAGGAATCAAAAGAAAGCAAGACTACGTCCAAGGATGACAAAGGAAGCACCAGCAGTGGAAGCAGCAGCAGCTCAACTAAGAACTTGTGGGTGAGCGGACTC
The DNA here is from genome assembly GCA_948472985.1 of Iguana delicatissima. Lineage (NCBI taxonomy): Eukaryota > Metazoa > Chordata > Lepidosauria > Squamata > Iguanidae > Iguana > Iguana delicatissima. The sequence goes on from CAOKZL010001027.1 coordinate 976,566, forward strand.
TCCTCCAACACGAAAGCGGCTGATCTGAAAAATCTCTTTGGCAAATATGGGAAGGTGCTTGCTGCCAAAGTGGTCACCAGCGCCCGAAGCCCTGGAGCCAAGTGTTATGGCATCGTGACCATGTCATCAAGCACAGAAGTAGCCAGGTGTATAGCCCATCTCCACCGCACAGAACTCCACGGGCAGCAGATCTCTGTTGAGAGAGTAAAGGGAGATCCTTCAAAGAAAGAGTTGAAGAAAGAGAGCGATGAGAAATCTGGCTCTAGTCGGAATCCTGGAAAGAAAAAGGCCGCATCAAGCGACAAAGGCAGCAAGACTCCCTCCAAAAAGGAAGATAAGAAATCTGATAAATCAGAGAAAAAGGAAAGCAAGGATTCAAAAAAGCCGGAAGGTAAAGAGGAGAAGAGTAACAATGGATCCAGTGGCCCTGCTCAAGAGCCGGCTAAAACCCCTGAGGAAAAGAAGCGATAAGTGTAAAAAGTCCAAGTCATATGGTAATTCTTGACCAAACGAAGGGAGACCAAGTTCACACCAGGCCCATAAGAAGGGGAAGGTTTGAGAAACCACCAATGTTGAGGAAAGGGCGCTTTCTTCATGATAAGATGAAGTTCAGAGACTACCGGGGCAGAAAGGACATCTTGCCTTTTGAGAAGATGAAGGAGCAAAGAATGAGGGAGCACATTGTTCGACTGGAGCGAATACGGCGGGCTGTGGAGCTGTGAAGGAGAAGGGAAATTGCCGAGCGAGAGAGGCGTGAGAGAGAGCGCATCCGGCTCATGCGTGAGCGCGAAGAGCATGAACGTTTGCAGAGGGAAAGGGAACACTTGGAGATTGAGAGGCAGAAGCTGGAGCGAGAGAGGATGGAGCGAGAGCGCTTGGAGAGGGAGCGCATTCGAATTGAGCAGGAGCGTCGCAAGGAAGCGGAGCGGATTGCTCACGAAAGAGAAGAGCTCCGCCGGCGGCGGCAGCAGCTTCGCTACGAGCAAGAGAAGAGGAATTCCTTGAAGCGGCCTTGTGACGTTGATCACAGGAGGGACGAGCCCTACTGGAACGAGGGTAAAAAGATCGCCTTGGAGAGTGGAGCCCGTTTCAGCCATGGCTCAGAATACAATCGGCAGCAGAACCGGTTCAGCGACTTTGACCACCATGAAAGAGGACGATACCCAGAGAGTTCTACTGTCCAGTTGTCCTCCTTTGAGCGGCGTGAGCGGTTCCTCAACCAAGGTGATGGGAAGAAGGCTCAGCCAGCCGCCAGGCGTGAGGATCCGGGGTTCGAGAGGTACCCCAAGAACTTTGGAGGTTCCACCGAGAAACAACAACAGGCAACTCAATATATGGCCTGTGGACTGTGTACTTTTTTTCTGTACTTTTTTTTAAGCAAAGGATTGGTCCTGTGGTGAAAGCATTCAAACTGGCACACCTCTTCATTTAAAGGTATGTGCCAGAGGACCCTTGTTTACAAATGGAAGCCTCTCAGAAGTACAACTCCCTTGTAAATAAGGTGCATGGGAAGCATGCACCCTGTTTTAAGTGGAAAATGGGAGACAGGTTTCACTGTCCAAATCCATGGCAAATTTGGTGGAGGCAAAAGTAGGGTACACCCGCTGGTGGGTTCAGGAGATGCAGTGAAACAACACGATCTCTGAAAGTTGTTCACCCCAGATCTCAACCACACTTTAAAGTCAGTGCCATTCAGATTCCAAAATCTTCCCAACATTAGAACATTTTGATATAAATACTCTAATGAACAGTATCAGGGGATAGAAATGGCAGAATGGATGAGCATTAGGTGGCCAAATAGCATATTGGAAAGTCATTTTTAAAAAGTAATTTGTTCAAAAGCATGTTCACAATGTCTAAAAAGTGGTCCATCAGTGTTATTCTTTGCAATCATGACAGCAAGGAACCTATTGTATTACTTGTTTTACTACACATTACATTTCTACTACTTCTTTTGTGAGGAAAAAAGCCTTGTCAAAATCCCTTTAAAAAGTCCCTTTAAGGGTAACTTTTGATTGTTTCAAAATCTGCTTTGGTGCTTAGTCCTTTCTCAGACTTTTGAGTTCCCTGGCCTTCTGAAATGAAAGGGACAATTACAAGGAGTTTCACAGAGATGATAACGTATCATATGCCCTAATCAGAGAAGTTTGTGTGGTTCTTTTTATCGTTTGAAGGCAAGTGTAAACCTTCCTTTATACCACAGCAAGAGAAAGTGTGGCCCACTGACAACAGGAAACCCCTTCCAGGCCTTTTTGGAACCCCCACTCCCCTCCCCAGAACCATCATTTTTTGTATTTTTTATTTCTTTGCTTAAAAAGTTCTCCACATCACACAGAAAGTGTGGAGTGGCATTTTACTATGTTTGCACCCCCTCCTTTGGCTGTTTTATTTCTAGGAGAGCAGGAAGTAAACTGGAACTAGTTCACTTCCTGGTTAAAGAAAAAATCTTTCCTGAGCTTAAAGGCCTAATACATGATGTAATTCCCTTCCTTCATGTGCCCTAATGGGAATGGAGAGCATGGCCCTTTCTGCAGCTTACCTTTTTGCGGAGCTAGGGTGCGGGGACTGCATGAGCAGCCTCCAGCGAGAGGCTCTTACTTCCCTGCTGCTTCAGCTCCTCCCGAGCTGCCTGCTCCCGAGCAGGCAGCATGAGAGCCCCACCTCTTCCTTCCACAGTGCTGCCTGGGAGTTTCCCAGGCTGCACTGGGGCAGGAAGCGCAACCACTGTGGCTCCAGAGGCTCTGCATGCACAGCAAGAGCATGCGGGGCTCTGGAACAATGCATGATCGCGCACAATTTTCGGCTGAAAGCCAAAAATGAAAAAGTGCGCGAGTGGCGCCTGCCCTACCCGGGAGCATCGCACGATTGTGAGTGCATCATGCAGATTGCTCCTCACAATCGTACGACGCTCCAGGCACCCTTTCACATGACAAATGCTGTGCAAAAAGGGCCCATGTAGTTAACAAGTTGAAACATGAAATTCTGAGGGAGGGACAGGAGGGGATGTGGTGTGTAGCTCTGCAAGGGCCCAGTAGTTGGCCATCCATGTTTTATTGTTGTTGTTGTGTACCTTCAAGTCATTTCCAACTTATGATGACCCTAAGATGAACCTATTATGAGGTTTTCTGGAGCTGAGTGTGTGACATGTTCAAGGTCACCCAGTGGGTTTCCACAGCCAAGTAGGGAACTGAACCCCAGTCTTCAGAGTCATAGTCCAACATTCAATCGACTACACTGCCCTGGTGTATACCATGTTTTATACAAAAGGCTTTTGAGAAGGATAGCTACTTGAGCTACACCACTACCTATTTATTATTAACATATTCTTATATTGACGCTGCTTTACTCCCAGACTAGCACCAAAAAGTCCTCTGGTGAATGTTTTCAGGTGTTTGGAGGCCTTCAAAGGAGAAGGAAGTGGGGAAAAATCCCATCACTGGTCAGCCACTGGTGTGACATTGGATTTAAGTGATGATGTTTCAAATTGCTATGTAGCATTGTGTTAATATTTAGTTAACTTGCATATCAGATATTAGCCAAAATGGAGCATATGTACTTGTGTGATCCCTGGGTGTGATCACACAAGTATACATATTGCATTCCACCTCCATGTCTCCAGATCCTCTGAAGATGCCAGCCACAGATGCAGGCAAAACATCAGGAGCAAATACTACTAGAACACGGCCTCATAGCCCGAAAAACCTACAACAACCCAACACATAATTTGTTCAGCACATCTTTCATTTTCTGTAAAAAAATGCATAGAATTTATGCAGCACATTTCCTACATATTCCAGACAGATGAATCATCTATATAGTATGCCAAAATATTACTGACATTATTTTATTACTGATAAACCAACTATCTTTATAGTATGCCAGAATATTATTGATATTATTGTATTACTGCTATGGAGATTGGTAAGCACTGGTTCAGGGCCTTTCCGCACTACACTGTTATAGTACTATTATTCCACTTTCAACATTCTGTGGCATCTTGGGACTAGCAGTTTGGGGTGAGGCCTTCAGAATTCTCAGCCAGAGAGCTCTTTGGCCTCAGTAAACTACAAACCCCAGAATTGCTCAGGATGTTGAAAGTGAAATAATAGCGTTATAACAGCGTAGTGCAGAAAGGCCCTCAGTAATGGTGGCTTGTCTAAGGGTATACCATTGCTGTCATGTCGTGTCACATGTGGGTTTAAAAAAAAGTATTAAAGTAAAACTAAATACAGGTTAACCGTCAGTAGTAAGTATGGATTTGTATATACAAAGTTGGTAGAAGTGAGAAGCAAAGACAATTGTGAGTATATATAGTATATTATTTTGTAGAAGGGGAAATCCATTCCCTCAAGCATGGGAATGAGACAACATTTTATTGGACCCACATGTGGGTTAGCTACTTAAAATGCTACATTATGTTGAAGGGAGGAAGTGCCATTGTTAACAATATTCGATCCAGTCAGCTGGACTCAATAAAAGAAATTAAAGCAAAACTCCAACCTAAGCAATGTTTTTTTAATTGAATCAAATCCTTAAACATGAAAAGAATTCTTTCCAAGTAGTTCATGATGCAGACAAAGTATTCTGAAGACATCCCATTAATCCAGTAAAGCTGGGGCTTTGCTACCCACTACGAAGCTAACAACCACACAGCTCTTTCCTGCTGAATATTTTACTCCCTATAAGGGAGTAAAGATATAATAAACATAAATGTGGTACAAATGAATATAGATTCCTAGTGCAGTGTGGTAAGGTGCACATGAAACTTGATATAGGTGGACGGCATCATTCACTTCAACACAGGGCATATTTGTTATACAAAGGCATAGGAATGGAGCTGCCTCATCACTGAAATAAACAGGGCAACCTTTGTGTGTGTGTGTGTGTGCGGGGGGGTAGAGATTCATACACACACAATTATTGCTCTGAAATGACTGCATGTTTAAATACTATAAAAGTCTGAGTAAGATATCATTCTTCTGAAAATCAACAATTTGAGAATTTTTGGCTGTGACCACTGAACAGACATCAGGGCCAGAAATGGGGATGGGGTTTATACAGCCCTTCAGAAGCTGAAGTGCAACTCCCATCAGCCCTAGTCAATGTAGTCAATGGCAAGGAATACTAGAAGGCAATTCAATGTGTGGAAGGCTGCCAGATTCCAACCCCATCCTGAATCCTGTGACGAGCCTCAATTAGGATAGATCCAAGTCTATATTGAATCTGTGGAAACTTGGATAGGTCAATACGAATATAAGTTTTGTTGAGTGGATTTACACTAGCTGGCAACCAATAGGATTTAGGCCCAGGAGTTTAAGCATAATTTTGAACCAGATTAGAAAGTTGTTTTGTTTGTTTTTTTGGTGGGGGAGACACAACATTTTCCAGAAGCCCTCAACCAGCATGCTCACTGACTGGGCCAAATACAAAAATGCAGTTTTTCAAAGATCTGCTTTGATTTTGGGATTCAGTTCTGTAAGTGTGTTACAGTTGTGAAGTCTTGATGTGGAGGGAGGGAGGGAGGGGGGGGAAAGAATGGCAAGGAAGCTTATATTCATTTATATTAAATTAGAACTTATACAATTGGTTCTCCCTATCTGTGGATTCTGCATCCACAGATTCAACTAACCAAGGCTTCAAAATGTTCCAATAAATAAAAAAATTCCAAAAAGCAAAGTTTGGTTTTGCCATTTTATACAAGGGACACCATTTTACTACACCATTGTACATAATGGGACTTGAGCATGCATGAATTTTGTTATCTATGTGGGCTCTTGGAACCAAACCCTTGTGGATACTGAGGGTCCACTGTATGACACTGTAGGAAACCAAATACTCACCATCTAAATGTTCAACAGCTGAAAGACCCTGATTGCTGCTTTACCCATCCATAAATGTTTATTTCAGAAATGCCAACCTTGATCAGATTTTGGATGGCGGAAGGATATTTGCCCAACTTATATTTTTTCTTCTTTGTTTAGTATTTGCAATTTAAACTTTAATGAAATTTTACAATAGTAATAATAATTTTAACCAGACATACATCAGATCACTTAGACTAGTGTTTCTCAGGTTATCTGACACATGAAACCATCACTTTTTCCCCTAACATGCCAGGAGCTGATATCATATCTGAGTCCATTGGCTGCAACTCCTTCTTTTTGGAAACTTGCCATGCTGCCTCAGAGGGTGGTGGAGTCACCTTCTTTGGAGGTTTTAAAACAGAGGCCGGATGGCCATTTACTGGGGGTGCTTTGAGTATGTGTTTCTGCATGGCAGAGGGTTGGACTCCATGGCTGTTGTGGTCTCTTTCAACTCTACGATTCTATGGCCCTTTCCGCAGCTTACCTTTCTGCGGAGCTGGGGTGCGGGGATCGTGCAAGCAGCTTCCAGTGAGAGGTTCTTGCGTCCCGGTTGCTTCAGCGCCGCAGCTGCCGGTGGCTTGCGCGAGAGCCCTGCCTCTTCCTTCCGCAGTGCAGCCTGGGAGTTTCCCAGGCTGCACTGGGGCAGGAAGTGTGAGTGCCATGGCTCCAGAGCTCCGAACGCACAGCAAGTGTGCACAGGGCCCTGGAGGAATGCACGATCACACATCATTTTTGGCTTAAAGCCAAAATGAAAAAGTGCACGAGCGGCGCCTGTCAGACCCTGGAGAGTTGTGCGATTGTGAGTGTGTCGTGTGGACCACTTCTCACATTCGCGCAACGCTCGAGGGGCCCTTTCGCATGGCAAATGCCATGCGAAAAGGGCCCATGATCAGCAGCTCACAGCCTGGCACTGATTCATGGACCACCAATGAAGAGCACTGACTTAGACTAATAGTAGTTTTGTTTCTAATAACGACAATCAGAGCTCTCTGTACTGAAGAGGGATCCATTTGTTCTCATTAAATCTTTAATTATGAAAAGACTTCTGTGTTGGTGACACAGAGTATGAGGACAGACCTAAACCAAAGGTACCTAGGCACCTATCCTATACTGGATCAGAATGCTGCCTACTAGACCAGCATTTATCTGTCTTCACTGTCAGCATTTCTCAGTCATGGACTTCCATATCTCCTGGTACCTAGTACTTTTACCAATTGTAACTAGAGAGGTCAGAAATTGATCCTGGAGGCTTCTGAATACAAAAGGACCCATATCCAAATATCTTTGGATATTTACAGGGTTTTTTGTTTTTTTTAAAGAACCAGGTAGTAGGTGACAGGGCCACAGCTGTCTGGGAAATGAGACAGACACACAGCCAAAGACAAATGACACCAGAAACCTCTCTTTGGGGACCTACAACCATGACTCCCTAGACTTGAAGACAGATGGCTCTGGGTCACTGCTTCTTTGTCCTGTTGTGCTCTCTACATCCTGGTTCACATGAATATAGTGGTTCACAGACTTGTTCAGTCTATATTTACAGACTAAATTTTCCTATAGGTAACATTTTTCACATTGTAATCATCCCACTGACGTAATGGAAAAGGGTTTTTGATGGCAAGCAAAACAGGTTTGAATCCTCTTATGGAAATCAAAGAGGATTCAATCAAGGTGGCAAAAGGTTTTAAATACCTCATTGATGTCTCCCGCTCTCCCCCACCATACTGTAGAATCCATTCAGTTCCTGTAGGCTTGTGGTGTGAACGAAAGAGATTCACTGCTGAACAAACAGATAAAGTTGAGATTGCAGGAACTGATCAATACATTTACACAGGGAGTAATGAGAATACCTAGCAACCTCTGCCTTTGTCACTGTCAGGCAGGTGAATGAATGAATTAGAAGGGGATGGAGATATAAATATTTGTATTTTAAAATGGCAAGTTAACATCCTGCTTTAATTTACTTCCTAGTGTAGCAGAGAGTTAAGGACAATGAAATGTGAGCCAGGAAGTCTGTGGGGTTTTTACAAATCTGAACTCAGTCATGAATTCACTTTGTGGCTTTAAGGAAGTGTCTATATCATTTTCAAACATGGGCAAAAAAATAGTGTGAAGTTCTTCTCTCAGCCTACATCTGTTCATTTGACTATCCATAATAAAGTCCTGGTACATCTGCAAACTGTGTACATATATCCTACCAGCCAGCATTTCACAGATGAAAACCAGGACATATGTGGCCAAGCAGTATGAGGGAATGGTCAAGATGACAAAAGTTGTGAATAAAGAAGAACACACAACCTAGAAGAGGTGGCAGCAGCTTGCTTTAGCTTGAGCCTACTGGAAAGGACTATATTCCGCCCCTCATTTCCCCTACCCCTTGCTGTGTTAAGTGCTAACTGCTTTTGCATTTTGAAATTAGTTTGCATCAGTGGAAGTAAGCTGAGGACAAAGGGGAGAAGTGGCAGGGAGGAGAATGAAAATGGGACATTTTCAAAGCAACTGAGAAAGTGGGATGAAAAAGGACTAACAATAGGGACTGTTCCTGACAAACTGAGACACTTGGAGGGCATGTGCATGCTCTGTACTCTATCATATGCAGGCTCTTCTCTCAGCCTACATGCATTCACTTGTCCATCTATATGGTCTTGGTCTATGTGCAAACTCCATGCCTGTGCTCTGTACTCTTTCACGTACCTTTTCACTCTCTAGCAACCCAAGCTCACCTACACTGGAGCAGTTAGGGTGAAACCATTTAAGGATGGCCCCCTATAGCCATACAACAGGGCTATCCAAAGGAAGATAAAAGATAGTAATGTCCATAAGATTAAAGAAAATAGCCACCTTTCTGAATAACAGTAATCATGAATATAGTCGTCTTTTGATCACCCAACCAGTCAGTGTGCCCTCCTCTATTAAACAGAGTCACACTAACAATGAATGGGATCTTTATACCTGTCAGAAGAGGGGAAACTAGGACACCATTTGGTTATAAACCAGCCTTTGAGGAAAGAGCTAGTTATGTTGAATCGCCTTCTCTGTTTTTTTCCAAACAGCAGCTGAGTAGTTTAAAATAATAGAAGAGGGCCTGCTTTTAGCAGAGATTGGAAATTAGACTCTACCTGAACGTTCTGTATCCTTTGCTTGGCTTCATTTGTCTGTTTTTCTTAGCAAATCTAAACAAGCTTTTCCTGTTCCTCATGTTTGTGTATAGAAAATAGAAAATCTTTAAAAAAAAACATAGGTCATGGAAGAAAATATCTAGGACGACTGAGTTAAGTCTTTTAAAATTTTGCAGACATGAAAGAAGGCAAAACAGATACATATTTGTGCCTACTTTATTAAAAAAAACCTGGTTACATTCATTGTATGCTTATCTATATTACAGTGCATTAAGAAGTTTTTGGTAATTGCAAAGAAGCACTTTGAAATGAGTGGCTTAAGTACCATATTTACAGAATTGTGAGACAGGCCAGAAGAGGATCCCTTGTTGGTTGTCACTGTCTGAGCTGCTCAGATCTTGAAGAAGGCCAGCAGAAATATGACTGTGTAATGGAAAAGGGGCTTTTTGGAAAGCTGCAGGCTGGTGCCTTAGAAAACAAAGGGCTGAGATGCCTAGAAAGTTTGGGTATCTATTAGAAAGATCTAGAAAAAAAAAGCTTGGGACTTGGTACAAGAGAAAGAGGCCAATTGGAGGAACCAGAGATGCATGCCCTCCAACTGTCCTAACTTTACTGGAACAATCCAAATTCAATCCCTGTTGTCCCACTTTTTCAGCTGCTTTGAAAATGTCCCACTTTCTCTCTCTTCCTCCCACTTTCCCCCTTTGTCTTCAGGTTACTTCAATTGCTGCAAACTGATTTTAATGTGAAAAAGTGTTTGCATTCAGTTAACAAACTCAGCAGGGAGAAGAAGACAGAATGGGGTGGAAGCTTGCCATTCTGACTAAGCTCAGGAAAAAGCAAACTGTGTGTTCTTTCTCATTCATCGCTTTTGCTATCTTGACCACACTGCCATGGTGCTTGGCCACACGTATCCTAGTTTTGATCTATTAAATGTTGGAGTATATGGAGATGGCAAAGCAGAGCTGGAGGCAGACAGGCAAGAAGATGAGGAAGCATACGGCATGAAAACTAAAATTCAAATATCAATCAGAAATAATACAACAATTTTTTCGTTTACAGGTCAGTGTTACATTATAGCTTGATTTGAGAATGACATTGCATTTGGACTCATTTGCATAGGACACTCATCTGGCGCTACCTGTGAAAGTTTAAAACAATTACTGATATGTTTTGAAAATATTTACTTTCTCATACAACAAAGGTGGAAGATAGCTAGTAGCCAACACATCCAGTTCTGTGCAGCATACCATTTACATCCAAATACTGCTTACAGCAGATGTACCTGATTGCAGTATCCCAGAGAAAGAGAATAAGGCTCAAGGCGAACCTTTTAGAAAGAAAGCTATCTAGAAGGCTTCTTATAAGAAATCAGAATAGATACTGGGATGGAACAGATGGATCCAGCTCTGCAAAAATTATTGTTTTCTTCCTTGCAATGAAGGTAAAACTTTAACAAGACACTGCATAGTCACGCAATGGGATGGAACCAGATTAAGGCTAAAATTCTATACATCTCCTCTGATAGAAGGATAATTGAAAGATTGTACTGTACATTAGTTACCCACAGGTTCCTTTGATGCTAACTTGAAATGTGCTTTGCGGAAAAGTTGTTTACTGCTTTTGTATTATTTTGTACTTAACGTTTCTTAAGAAATACAAAAAAGTTTGTCATAACTAACTTAATTACCACTCATTTCAATGACAACTGAGTCTGATTGGCAGCACAATCCTACACAAATCTATTTACAGTTTATTAGGACTAGGAATGAACAAATCTGCCTGGTCTGCTTTCTGTAGTATCTGCATTTTTACAAGCCATGTGTGTTCTATCATATTTCTATGCCAGTTTATATTTTTTAAAGTCCACACAAAAATTATATGTATTTTCACATTTATTTTTCTGTCCATGAAAATGTACGTATGTTTTATATGCAATTTCCCCTAATATACACATTTTATAAATACTTTTCCGAATATACTGTTTTATATATATATTTTCCCTAATGGGAAGTGGGAATTAGTTCAAGAAGTGTCAATTAATTTTTTCACTCTACAAAATTCAATTTACTTTCAAGTAAGCAAGTATAGGATTTATTTGGATCTATCCCAAATTATATATAATTGAAGGATAATTGTTAACCGTATCATTCTGGCTGTGTCATAGACAGAATACTGTATTTTGGTATCAGCAGCATCCACATACTCAAAACCCAAGAGTAAGTTTCCATCCTCCTAATCAGATTTTATGTGTCTGTTACACACAAGGTTTATGTTATTTGTCTTCTGATTTTAAAGTTTTAGCTTACACCTGGGCCATGTTTTCAGACCTTTTCTTGGCAAACATAAGGTAAAGGTACTTTAAAAAAAGAGAAGGAAATTTAATAGTCTCACCCAATTACATAACTCCAGGAATTCAGGCTTAAGGAACAGCATTAAGTACCATGGGGCTCAGGTTAAAATGCGCACTCTGGCAAACACTCTTGTTCCTTGGCAAATCACTTCAAAGAGTTTCAGATCTACCTGTGGCTAACATGAACCTGCCTTTCAATAACTCTGCTGCCAAGTTTCACAACAACATCATTCACAGAAACACTCAGGACTAAACTAAAAGGTGGAACCTTAGTGACCTTCTGTAGAGTATAAAATGTACTGTCAACACAGGTTTGCATATATGCATGTGAAATCCCAAACCTGTGACTTTTAGTCAACAAGTGTCATAGCAACCCAGTCAAACAGCTATAGCTGGTTCATATGGCTATAATTGTTGGTTTGAGAATGACCACTAGTTCTGAGATTTCCTTAACCCTATATTTCCCATTCAGGGATCAGAACTTTGAGATTGTTAAAATATTCCTGTTACTACTCTGCATCACTATGTGCCCATTATGTGTCATATCATAAAACAAAAATAATATCACCAAATGATGGTTAATTTCTGACAAACTTGAGATCTTTTTGGTGTGTGTTGAATCACCCGATAAACCCTCTGAAAAGTAAACCTAACAGCCACATCCTAAACCCTAATACAGCATACTCTCCAATATTTTACTGATTAAAATCAGGACACGTGGCCAAGCAACATCAGCATGGGATCAAGATGGCAAAGGTTATTAAGGAGGAAGGTCACACAAGCTAGGAAAGGCTTCAGCAGTTTGCCTTTGCTTGAGTCTACTATAAAGGACAAAATTCCCTCCTCCTCTCCTTTCATCTCCTCTCTCTTCTTACTGTTCCTCCCTGCTGAGTTAATTGTGCTAACTACTTTTGCATTTTGAACTCAGTTTGCAGCAACTAAAGTAAGCTGAGTAAAAAGAGGGCAAGTGGGAGGAAGAGAGAGAAACTGGAAAATTTTCAATATAACTGAGAAATTGGCATAACAGAAGATGAATCAGGACAGTCCTTCCCAACTAGTACAGTTGGAGGGGATAACAAAGCGATCCTGTATCTGTTTATTCAAATGTAAACCACACTTTATTGCTGCCTAATAAAAGTGCTTAGGACTAAATAATTATTCCTGTCACTTTCTGGTGAACTTTATGATTCAAATATAGGGAGGGCAACCTTTTTCACACTGAGGCCCACACATCCTTTCGGGTATAATCTGTTGGGGCCAACATATAAACAACAGACATACTTGAAACCACTAGTAGATAGGGCTATAGCCAGGAACAGACAGAGTAGTAGAGACAAAATTAGACAAAGCCATTCCTTTTCCTCCTCTCTCCTAATTCTTTTCTCTTTCTTGCCTCTCCTTCTCCACCTAGGAGGCTGTGGATGACCCTTGCAGAGAGCTAAACTTGACATTAGACTAAGTGTTACCTGAGAGGAGGCTGAGGGCCACATACAGCTCCTGTGTTGTCCATCTCTGGGTTGTCCATCTCTGCCTCAAGCTCTCTCCCCTGAAGAAGTACATAGCAACTCTTCCCTTTTCTTTGGGTACCTAAACAATGTCTGGGAATCACTACTGCAGTTATAGAAGCCTTATTACACATCCATGACTGATTCATTTTAACTGCTCAAACATATTAATGATTGTGGTTCTATAGCCACTGTCATAAAGTCTCCCCAAATCCTGCTTTAGACTATTCAGAATTCAGGACTTATTCTGTTTGTTTGTTTTTTAAGAGAAAACAAGTTTCTGACACAAAACCCACATGTACAGTCTCAAATAGCAAAGATATTAAACTGTCTAGGTTTCTCCTCATTAAGGTTTCCGCACACTCAATAAACCTATTTTTCAACAATTTTTTAAAAAATATTTTGAAATATTCCTTCCATCCCAAACTACTGTAAGGTGTTACTCCTTGCTTAGCCGGGAACACCACACTCAGGTTTACTGAAATGCACCCCCAGCCTGGAGAAGAGAAGACTGAGACGATATGATAGACAACTTCAAATATCTAAGACTTTCTTGGCAGATGAAGCAAGCTTGTTGTCCACTGTGCCTGAGGGTAGGACCTAAATTATAACAACCAGATTCTAGCTAGATACTGGAAAGAACTTCCAGATGGTAAGAGCTATTCAACAGTGGAACAGACTACCTAGAAAGGTGATAAGCACTATTTAGTTTGTTGTTTTAAAGAGATTTGATTACCATCTAGCAGGGATGCTTAGTTGTGGGTTCTAGGATGGTGTGAGATGGCTCTTGGGGTCATTTCCAACTCTACCATTCTGTGATGTTATTATTCATGATCTGTGTACATTCAGCACAAAAGAGCCATTCCACGGCAATGGTTTGAGTGCTGGACTATAACCGTGGAGACCAGAGCTCAATTCTCTGCTCAGCCATGGAAACCTTCTGAGTGACCTCAGATGCATCACACAGTCTTAGCCCCAGAAACTCTGTGACAGGGTCACCATAGGGTTACTGTAAGTTGGAAATGACTTGAAGGCACACAACAACAACAACAACAACAACAACACATTCAGTATGCACTCAAGCCCAATATTAGAAGGAGTTCAGGAAGATCAGAGGTGGTTTTTAGTGAAGTGTTCTGTATCTGTGCTGATTGCCTTTCACATAGAGAAATATGATTTAAATATCTCTTTACCTATCTCAGTTTCTGTCACAATAACTATTTGAAAGATATCTTTTTAACAGATTTTTTCCCCAAAATTCTTTACCTCAGAGCTAGGTTATGGAAATTGTTTCTTCACCTTATAAGACTAAGAATGGACTGGGAAATAAGAAAAGAAAAATATAAATGTTAAGAACCTGAAGCAGAGAAAGCACACATGCCTGAAAGGTAGCAATATAAAGAATTAGGGAATGGCAATGGCAACAGAAAAAGATAAAATATGTGTCATTTATTTCAAATATAAACACTGGGGAAGACCAACATTAATCCTAGTAGCAGATTTTGGACACAGTCCAGACAGAGTTAAAAATTCTGATTTTATATATTTGCCAAAGGTATTTTGCTAAGATTACAGCTGACTATCTCCATGATAAATAATGCTGCTGTTATTGAATTATGATTGTGCCTATATATGTGTGTGTGTGTTATATTACTTTTATTACTTTTAGTCCTGACTTACAATTTTGAAAATAAACTTGACAGATTCCCATTTCAAGATTTTGGTTGTATTAAATGATAAGTATGTGTGCTTCTAAGTGTATGTTTTATGGTTTGTAAAATGCCTTGGGTTCCTGGGCCTGTGGACAGGTGGTTAATATCTGTTTCCAAAACAAATAAAATATACTAGTTTAAAGAGAGAGGGGGAGAAAGATGGCTAAGCAGACAAGCCAGTCACTCTGACCTTGTGCCAGCCACAGCCTACTCAGAGGGCACACTGGGTTACATTTGAGGATGTTTTGAACACTACTCCCAGTACTCAACAAACATCATGGGAAGCATCTTTATCATGCACTTCCTGAAAAGTTGTCTAAGTCAGGGAAGTTCTCAGGCATAGACCTCTGCATGCTGAAGGCATTCCAGGCTATGGAACCCTGTAGGATACTAACCTTCAGGGAAAGATTCATGCACAGATATCTATGTGGAAATTACTCTCTGTCTCATATGTCTACATGAAAATGTGAATGGTGTGATCTGAGAAAACCTGTGTGTTCTCTTGGGGTGAGGCTCCAGGTTTAGACTTGAAGTTGCCATCTACAGCTAGCTACAGGTTTGGCTCCACTGCTGTTTTCATGCAAACAATAGATAAACACAACTCGTATCTACAACATATATTTCAAAAAAATAATCTGTGAACAGGATATAACAACAAACCTGTCATTTGTCTTCTTGGAGTATGATGCAATAGCGCTTGAATACCATGTTATACAAAACTTGGAGAAGTTCAACTTTTAAACAATAATTCAGAATCCTCAAAGGATTCTGGCAGTCGTACTGTAAAAAACCCTAACATTTACAAGCTTTGTAATTGTATTGACATTCATACCGCTCCTGTTAATCACCGCTGTGTCAGCACCTGGCATCTTTGAGCAGCTGCTGGGGCTTCTTTACAGCCCACTGCTGACCCCTGCATTGCCCCCCCTTGGAAAAAAAACACCTTCAGTCTGGCCTGTGAGCAGCAACATTGGCATCTAGTGGCTGTACTAATTTCACACAATGATTCTGATGGAGCATCGTTTCAGGACATTATAGGAAATTAGATGAAGCCATGGGGTAGTGCTTCATGTGTTGTTCAGAGTGGAGTTGCTTGCCACTGCTAGGTATGCCCAAAGGGGCCCATCAGCAGATGAACTGGCCTGCCAAGAGTTCAAGCTGCCCAGGGTCCCTCAAAAACAGATCCAGTGTATTTGTACTAGAATTGATCCACGTTGCGACAATACAGATTGACCAGAGGTCTTGGTTCAGGACACAAATCAAATCTCCATATTATTACCTCTGTAAGAAACCCTTATGAAATCTAGGGATTCGCCATAAGTTGAGAGGTAACTTGAAGGAACATACACACACAAGGACCTTAAACAAAGGCTGAGAATTTGTGTGTAGGTGTGTTGACTGAGATAAATGACAAGATTTGGGCACTGAAGCTCACCCATAAGAAAAGGGTATTTGTTTTCATTAATGATGCAAAAAAATGATTGTGAGGCAAATTTTGGAATCTGTCTCAAAAACCAGGTAGCAAATAATAAGCTAGATAAAGGGCCTTTCCGCACTACACTGTGGCAGTGCACTTATTGCTCTTTCTCTTTTTTATATATTCTTTTTCTTCATCGATAACATAAAAATAACTAAGAATAAATAACTCAACATTAGAATAGTACAATACAATAAAAAGAAAATATCTATACATCCCAGCATTTTCTCATCTCACATATTGTTTCTTACCTTTATTGCACACGGTTTGGTGTATCTACCATTCTACATATACAGTAGAGTCTAGATTATCCGTCCTTCGGTCATCAGACATTCCGGATTATCCGACATTGCAGCTGCTTGGGGGTGTGGCTGTAGGCATTTCCACACCCCCAGACACGCCTAGACACGCCCCCAAACATGGCGGCCGCTACGGGCCTCTGGATTATCCGACATTTTCGGCTATCCGACTATCAGCCTGCCCGTTTAGAGTCGGATAATCGAGACTCTACTGTATAACATTTAGTATAAGTCTGTTTATAACCACATACACATACACATACACATACACTCCCTACCCAGCTTCACAAATACAAAACAAAGTTTCTAGAAATATTTAACATTTAATATCTTCCCTTATTCTCCTTTCCTGTCTTCCTCGGTGATTCTCTAGTTAACACTTATCAACAATTAAATATCAAGTAGACTATATCTTTAAGAAGCAAGAAAAAAAACCTCCACCTTTATCTATCCTGTTAATTTCTTAAATTTTAGACATTCACTTTTAACTCAAGGTTTTATTTTCTATCATTCCTCTTTGCCTTTTCCATTTCCAAGTGGTTCATGTTTATATATAATTTTCCTAGTCCTCTATCTTTTCTTCCATTTTCAGATTATTTCAAACTTTATCATTATCAACCTTGTATCTATAAAGGCTCTAACCTCACTTAAAATTTCTCAGTTTATAGAATATTATCTGTGATATCTTTAATTATCTATATCCGTTTCTATATTTCTTAAGGATTTTTAAATTTTCTCTATAGTTCTACATACCTAAATATATTTCCCAGTGTCTCTACCTTTTAACTTCTATTTTTTCATAGCCATAGAGAAGTCATCCTTTATCCCCATTATTGCTATCTCACCCCATTTTTCCTCTAGTGCCAATAAAATAGGGTTCCGGACTTCTTTAAATCATTTTGTCGAATTATCTGATAGTATAATTGTCAATCTATCCACTTCTATCAGATCATACATTTTCATCCGCCATTCCTTTATATTTGGTGCATCCGTTTGTTTCCATTTTTTAGCATAAATCATTCTAGCTGCTGTAATCATGAAAAGTAGTAATTTTTTCTGCGTTTTGTTAAGTTGCTTGATCTCATCAGTCATATTTAACAAGTATATCTCTGGTATCACTGAAAAATTTAGTTGTGATATTTCGATTATTCTTTCATGGACTTCCTTCCAGGACTTTTTGGCTCTATGTACGCCGACCACAGACTCTGGTTTCTCTTCAGACTGTATAAATCTTTCGCGTTTTACAATTATTCCCCTTTCAACATCCTGTGGAATTCTGGGGCTTGTAGTTTACTGAGGCCAAAAACCCCTCTGGCTGAGAATTCCAAATGCTCCTCTCTAGACTGCAAGTCCCAGGATGCCACAGGATGTTGAAAGTGGAATAATAGCACTATAACAGTATAGTGTGGAAAGGCCCAAATTCAGCTATTCAACTTTGGAACAACAGGTAGTAAGGATCTTGAAAAAGGAATGGTTAAAGAATTTGGAGACCTCTTTTCTCTTCTCCTTCCACCTACAGGAAACTACAAATATGTTCTTTATAACGTATCTCAGAAAAACTAGGCACTATTTTTATCTAGTTCTCTTCAGTTCTCTTTTATGATTCTCATAAAGGACAGCCTGTTATTTTTTAACCTTTGAGATTAAAAATGTACATAGCTTTCTCAGCCTGATCAAATGGATTCTCAAATTATATGTCTGTTTTCTTACACAATTCATATTAATGGGACTTGGATAAGGACTCATATCAAATGTCTACCTTGCCCCTTTCTGATTTTTAACAATAAGAATGAGAAAGATTTGTGAACAACTTTCAAAGTTTAAATAATTTATTAATGCTATGTTGACATTCACAGGATGTTCTGTATTTCAGCCAACAGATTATGTGGCTATTCTGATTAGAGAACAGTTTCATCCAATGCTACACTTCAGTTCAATCTTTTAATAAAATATTTTCTAGTACTTTAAAGCAAAAGATGATGTGAAGGCACCTTTTCTTCCGAAGGCTGGCCTAATGCAATTAGCTATTGCCAACAGTTTCCTGATGTGGTTCACCAGAACCTGGAATGTGTATTTAAATGGTCCCAGAGGAAAGAGTGAAATTTTCATGATACATTAATTCCACTTTGGGAGGGAGAGGGTGCTGAAATATCTGAAGGGCAGGAAGTGAACTAGTGTTTGTGCACGGGGCAAGAAAACTTTGTCAAAGAAAAGAAAAGTACATGTATTTGTGCAGGGGATATTAATAATTCAATCTCTTAAAAAATCCATGTCAAGGAGATGCCGTGCTGATGCTTCTCTTTCTTTCTCTCTAACAATTCAAACAAATGAGAGCCATCTGCAGTGTGAAGTGGTTTAGTTTTACTCATATTTGATTGTTAAACTAAGCCTCTGACAGATTAAAAGAAGTTGAAGGTAGAAAGCAAGGTTCTGCAAAGTTTGTGCTATCATGAGGTACCATCTGACCCACTATGTTCTGGGCTTCTGGGTAAAGATAACCAGGAGCAGGTCACCTAATCCCTCAAAAACACATCTTGTTATTATTCTATGGAAACCACACCTGGATCTTGATAGGTCTGTTTTCAGAAATATAAACACAGCACTTTATAAAATTAACCATACGCCAAGGTCAACCTTTCTCCCTATGCATATGTGACAAATGACAAAACAGGGCAGAAAAACAAAAATGAGAGGCAAAAGAAATTTACAACGAAAAAAGAAAACAAAGCTCAAAGCACAATATGGAAACAATCTTCTAAATACATTTCTGAGAACTATATCTTTTACTGTTTTCTTTTTCTTACAATAAAAAGGCACATGCCAAGTTAACAGATATGCACTGTAAGGTTTTTAATTTTGCTTCAGCTTTACTAAAATGTTGGGGATCTGTTCCCCTTTTTTTTATTTGTATGATATTAATGGGATCTTTTCATTTGAAACAAGAGAATAATATACTCCATTTTGATTAATTTCCCATGACCATTAACCCAGAGAGGCCTAATACAATGAAACCAAAGTTCTCCAATACCTAATTAGATACAGGTGGAACCTCAGTGCATTATAGGAAGGAAGAAGAAACCATTTTGGGATGACCTATAAAGAGAAGGCACAGGGATAAGAGGTGCTCAGCTGAGAAGAACTTAGACCAATAAAAATATTAGAGCTAACTTAATTTGGTGCTGAAGGAGTCCAACTAATATCATGCAGACCAAGATCAAAGACTTTAAACATTAGCTTGGCAAGATAGTTGTCACAGGCAAATTTTCACTCCATTTCAAATGATCATCATTACGGGCTGTGCACAGATCTTACTGTTTTATTTCATTATCTATCATTATCTATCAGATGAAGCAATTAGAAGTCAATTTCTTGCAAATAGGTAAAAGTTCTAATACAGTTCTCCAGGACCATGACTGAGTCACTGC
The DNA here is from genome assembly GCA_948472985.1 of Iguana delicatissima. NCBI lineage: Eukaryota > Metazoa > Chordata > Lepidosauria > Squamata > Iguanidae > Iguana > Iguana delicatissima. The sequence goes on from CAOKZL010001027.1 coordinate 996,320, forward strand.
AGAGTACTTTCCACACCTGCAATGATATCAACACTACAGGTATAAAAGGCTGCAACAGAAGGACTTGCTGGAGCCCTGTTGTATGGGGATGGTCTGTTAAGGAATAGTTAGGCAGTATGTCCTATGCCAGGAGCTGTGCCACAGGCATGGCTTTGTTCTTCAATGACTGTGTAATCTTGGTTTCAAGTGAGTAACATATACAAAGACCCTGAATTATATTCAGAACTTCAGTCTGCAAGAAATTCTAAAATATTTTCCTGATTCACTGAGATCACCAGCTCTAGGAATAGAAAATAAATGAATGAATCCTGGTCTCTGGATGGGCCCTAAGAACAGCTCAAGTTCAGAAGAAGCCTTGGAAAATGCAGAGGGGGAGGGAAGGAGACCAGTATAAAAAATTACAGATGCTCATCATATTATATCTCTACAGATCATAACCCAATCCATTCTACAATGGTACCACTACCAGAAAGAAGGGGCTAATAAACTACAATTTAGGAAAATAAACTAGGCTGTAGACTAGACCAATGCTGAGGAAGTTGCTTTTTAAAAGATTTTTTTACTTACATTCTTTTACTTATTATAGTGCTGAGATATTCTTTAAAAAACCCAATATGTTATTTGTTATACAGTTTGTTGTTTCTCTATTACTTTCTTCAAAGAGAGAGACAAAAAATAATCTAAGGATTGGAAGGAGAATGGTATAAAGCTCGAAAAATTCTTGACAAAACTAGTAAAAATGTCCTTCAAAAGTAAAATTTGAAAATAATGAGAAAACTTGTTGCATTAATAAAGTAATCCACTCTTATTTGCCATGCTGTTTGACTTCATTATACCCCCCCCAAAAAGTGATTAGTTGTAGGTAACTATACTTCTTGTAACTTGTTACTTCATTGTTGTGGAGTAGAGATCAAGTCAAGACAAATAAATGTGTTCAAGAGCAAATTAAGCTTGAACTTTTCCTAATAACCAAAGTGATTAAACAGACTGTCATATTTTGGACATATCTTGAGGACACATGACTCCTTAGAAAAGACAATAATCCTTGCTAAGACTGAAGGCAGTAGGAGAAGAAGAAGAAGACTGAGGTTGAAGTGGATAAATTCAATCAAGGAATCCACAGTTGTGAATTTGCAAGACCGGTGACATGAAAGTCTGCCATTCATGGAGTCACCATAAGTCAAAGTTGATTTGATGGCAATTAACAATGATAACAAGAGGAAAGTCACATGTGTGTAGCACGTGATTTTTTTTTTTAGATAGTGTTTGTACCCTTTAAGCTGGGGAGAGTGAAGGCTGAAATATTACTTGCTCTAATGCTTAAATGTAGCCACACTTGGCTTAATACCTGAACAGTCTGTTGTAGGTTTAATTGTACAAGGAACGGCCTGTGCTGCTGTAGCTGAAATAAGATGCAGTCGGATGCTGTTCCAATTCAGAGTTCCCTACTATTGTAATTATATATATATGTGAGTAGAACCTGTTGGTATAAGCTTTTGCAGCTGAATCAGTTTGTGAGGGGAGTCAACAGAATACAAGGGCAGCGACAAACTCAGGGCTGGGCATACCATAAGAAAAGTGAGGCAATTGTCTCAGATACCTTAGTTTTCAGGCTTTAGGCTTAGCTCCCAGGCCACTGTCATTCATGTGACCTCCTGATATATGTTTCCTCATGCATCTTCTTTGTTCATGTATATTATAAATTAGGAATGATGAGTCTGACTTGAACAAGAAAAAAAGCAAGTCAGTAGGGAGGTGACCTTGTTCCTGCTTTATCTCCCAACAGTCAGCTGCCTTGGGCTTTCTTCTTCAAGACTGGAAGTATAAATGAAAGTTCCCCTGAGCAGGTACAGACTGCATTATTTTCCAACATGATGTTAAACTAATGCAATTCTCTGAACATCTAGGATTAATGAGGGAAAGGTTTCCATATCAGAGGCTTGCAGATATAGACAGACCTGAGCTCAGACTTCACCCCTACTCTGCTTTCAAATTAAACATGCATTTGTTCAGTGTTGCAGTGAGTCTGGATAGGTGTTGCTGTAGCGAATTCTTATCTAACATGGAAGGAGCTCCTAAAGCCCTTCTGTCGCTAGATTGTTGGAATACAGAAACAATGCCACTGTTGAGACATATGTTATCAGTTTCTGTCTCAGACATTTTCCTTTTCTGTTTCTTTCTTTCTTTTTCTTTTAAGAGCAGGAAGCCTCAATAGATGTGGCTGGATGATTTACTTCTTAGAACATAAATATATACCACTTGATTTAATTCTTAGAATGCTGATACGCACCACTACCGGTGTTCTCAGAGTTCAGAGTATTTCACTGAACAAATAATAATAATGTTAACACAAGACATATTTTCCCTAGAACTGTTCGAGTGTATAGTCATTAATGCATTTTCCTTAGACATGGGAATAAAATGCATTAATATAGATCAAGAGACAGTCAGATATATGTACATTTACCCACTTGGGCTACACACAACAATTTACCCTGAAGTGCTCCCATTTATTTTAATATGATAGGACTCCTCTAAAGTAAATAGGTTTTGGTTTGCTTTTTAAGGTCCAGAATGACAAAGAACAGAGAAGGAAGGGTACCAACTTACTTCCTAAACTGCTGACCAAGTCCCTAGGACTTAGGGAGGCTTTCAAAGGGCCCCTGAACTTACAAAAATATGAATAGAACTGCCAATGCTTTTAAAATATTTCAAAACCCAGAGACATTTTAATTGAACCAGCTTGTAAAAGAATCCAACCTCTCATTATTTATGGGAAGTTCAAAAATGGATTCCAAACAGTCAAAGGAAAGATGCATGGGGGGAATGTAAAAAAATCCAGGGTACCAGGTTAAGATTAAAAGGTAAAGTTGAATTTATTAAAAAAAAATATTTAGAATTCAGTGGAAACAAAACTACTCAAATTCTTTATGGAGCAGGAGATAAAAATAGAACTCGATTAAGTGTTTCTACTGTTCACAGAAGTTTTAAGTTATCTGAATATTAATGTACCATCTCCTTTGGGTGTCAAAGTCTCCTTGCTCCCCTCCTCCTATTAAAATAATGTATACCGGACCAATTTTAAAAGTCATGGAAATGCTTCAGGAGGAACATCTTTCCATCTGGCTAATCCCACACTGGGAGGGCAGAGTAGCTTTTACCCCACAGTGGGCCACATTAAGAATCAACACTTAAGGCTTCTTGCTTGTCTTCCAAGCAAAGAGCTCAGTAGTTGTAATCCTCTCTGATTGGTTAGCAGAAGCTGACCTGCCTCACTGCAGCCAAATTTGATTGGTTGAAGTCAAATGTGGGCTTGGCCACTCTTTCTCTCTATGTCGAGGTAAACCCCGGGAATTTCAAAGATACTGTCTTCATCTAGAGAGGTTCAACCATTGTCATGCTTCTTGCTGCTTCTTGCCTCTTTGAGGACAGTAGTTGACTCCATTAAAAAAAAAGAAGAAGAAGAATGGATGAACAAAAGACAATTTTCTGCTCCCAAGTAAGTTTGAGATCTTCTTGGCCAAATAAGATCTTTGGTCTGGTAAGATGGAAAGCTTGTATATTTTGCAACTTTTGCCATTTTTAGATATTTTCTTCCTCTTCTAGAAAACTTGTAATGCCCTATAAGACCCTGCTTTCCAGAAATGAAGAAACGGATTTAATCTTCAGTTATAACCCTGTGCTTGGAGTTTTTAAATACTTGGTTCACGAAAAGTACTGCTTTGTCAAATGGTGCCAAGCTCCCACTCCACTCAGGTGGTACTGGTGTTCTTAATTATTCTTATCATAAGATGAATTGAAGCAGGTGCCTTTGGGATCTGGAAAATATTCAAAGCGACGGTAATTAAGAGGTTTATATAGGTTTTTGGCTCTATGAAAGCCAACAAAGTGATTTGGAACTGGTAGGTCAGTGTATTAAGCAACAACTGCGCATCCCCAAATTGGAGACTAGAGAGGAAGGGAAAGGAGAACATAGTCCTAGGTAGTAAAATTATGAATTGGAGGGAAAGAATTAGTGAAAAATATCTGGGTGGGGTGGAGTGAGGGTAGCCACATTTAGTCTGTTGCAGCAAAACCAACAAGGAGTCTTGTGGCACCTTCAAAATATAATAAATTTTATGTGGCATAGGTATTTCTGCACTGCAGCCCTCCACAACAGATGAATTCATTTAACCATTACCAAACAAAACTTGCTACTTTTGTAGTTGTCACAAAAGTGTTTCTTGTTTTTTGCTGAAGGACCTATAAGAGCATGGAAAATATTTCCAAAAATGATCCTATTATGGATCATCCACCCTCACCATTTTTGGCTGTTTCTAGAAAGATGTTAGGTGCTCAGCCAGCAAAACTGGAAATTAATGTCTTCTTTAATTGTTGTATATAAAGTGCTTAAATCTGAAATTAGTGCTATATAAGATATATAAGGGTGTTCATGTGTGTGTGTGTGTGTGTGTGTGTGTGTGTGTGTGTAACGCAAGCCAGTGTGGTGTAGTGGTTTGAGTGTTAGACTACAACTCTGGTAACTAAATTTCAGAGCCCCGCTCAGCTATGGAAACCCACTGGGTTACCTTGGGCAAGTCACATTCTCTCAGCCTCAAGGCACAGGCAACCCCCCTCTGAACTAATCTTGCCAAGAAAACCCCACAATAGGTTCACCTGAGGGTCACCTTAAGTTGGAAATTACTTGAAGGCATACAACAACAATAACATCCTGTCTATAATCTGTAAGAAGTGGTTTGCTATTGTGTGATTTTGTTTCAATGAAAATTCATTTTTCGTTTTAACCAGTTTAAACTGATTCCCCATGCCATTATCACAAACTACTTTTGAAACTTAAGTCCTTCTACTGCACTGTGGAGAAGTGGTGGCACTGGAGGGAAAACAAATATAGTACCTCTTGGGCTAACAAAACTAGTTTCATGGACTCTGGATCTAGGCTAATATATATTCTCATATAATTTGAGGTATGAAATTTCATATTTTCAAAAAGTTGAAACCAGTTTAGACTTCTCTGCTTATTTGCAAAAATGTACTCCCATAAGAAAAAAAATTATATATAACACATGCCAGAGAGCATTGTAAAATGACATTCTGAAAAGCTTGTGTAACCACAGAAACTAAATGGGGAATGGAGTCATTTTGAATGGAATTAAAAAGAAAATTAATATTACAAGGAATTCAATTTTCTCCAATGTTATGTTGTGGTAGGGGAGGGGGGCAGAGAATAGTATGATGCTGGTGCTCCAAACTGGACCCTGAAAATATATATCCCATGCCTTTATGTTACATAAGCAAAGGTGATGCTGGAAGCCAAAAGCCAACACTCACAAAGGTTTCAGATATCTACCAGGGCCTGCCATATGCCACTGGGCTGGGAAGCCTATGTAAAAATATAAATATAAATAAATGATTTTTTTAAAAAAGAGAGACCACATACAACTTAACATTGCAATGCCTTATACCACGCGTACACAATGTGTGTCCTGCCATGCATAATGTAGTTGTTTGTCAACCCGGTAGTGTTATAATTCCAATACCAAGGAAAGAGCAACCGGAGAAAGATGATTAAGGTTTTGCAGAGCCACTATATATGGTTCTGTGCTTTGTTTCTTATGATGAACCACAAGTGGTACAGGTCTGCCTTAACCAGAAAACAGGAGAGAGGAGGAGGAGGAGGAGAGGAGAGTTGAGAGATGAACAAAAGTGCCGGAACCTCCCTTCTCGGCAGCTCTGATCAGACCATGCAGTTCTCTGTAATTTGCCTCTGGTCTTCCTCCTCCTTCATCAGCTCCTGCCTGGTCAGCAAAGGACAGATTGCAGCCCAATTTCTCAGCACCACAAACGCTCTCCCAATGCCCCTCCCCACACCCAAGGAACTAGGTGAGCAAGTGAGAAGTATAGGGCCATCATGTCAGCCCACTCCATTTCCCTCTCCTTTCCCTAACCTGGCTTGGACCTGGGTGCCTGCTCTCCCGACCATGCCTCAGCCCCCTTCTTCCCTCCCCCACACATTTTGATCGTTGCAGTTTTTCCACTTTCGTGGGGGGTGAGTTGGGGAGCTGTAACTCTATCCCTAGAGAATATGGAAGACTTACACAAGGAGTGGAGATTCTGTGTCTTGAGACTGCTTATTATTACTGACTGAAGGTAAAGCTGGTATTGTTAGGACCATCTAAGTACAGTTTCATCTCTTATGATAAATGAAGATCACAAAAGAAGAACCTAAATAAATCATTTTTGACAATTTACTATTTGCATTCATTGTAACTCGCTTGCATCCAAACTGAAAAGGTGAATGAACCTATTATGAACTGCTGTCCTTTTAAATGTTCTTAGAATTTAGGGTTTGGCAATAAAAACTTTTTTCAGCTTAAGGTTAAATTTGTCAGATCTGAATCTACTCTTTGTAATTCTGTATTGCTGCCATGGGACTAATACATCATGCTATGGCAATTCAACCATGTACAAACACATTAGATACTGAATTTCCCTTGCTAGAAGCAAACAAAAATATTCTGGCAATACATATCTGTTTCTTTTAAATATTAGGATACTTAAGCATAACAGCATATGCACCTTTTTATTTCCTAACTTCTTAACTAGACTTTACTTTCCAAAAGTGTCATTTAATTTTAGCTTTTGTAGCTTAAAAAGAAAAGACTGACAGTTTTTGTCTTGGGAAAATGATGTATGTTTCTGAAGATGAGTAAGGTGTTTTAAAAATAAAACATATTTTACTTGGTCTGTGGATTCAAATCAATCCATTTGTTTTTGCATACAAATAGTGGATGTAGGCAAGTAAAATTCTCAGGCAATATCCCTGCAAAGCACAATATGCTGTGCAGCCCATTTCTGCTATGAACAGAAGACTGAATGACCCACTTACTGGAAATAGAACAAGGCAATAGCAGGTATACAGATTTTTGCTGACTTAATAAATGAAGGGGATTTATTATATTTTATTTTGCACCATAAACACATGGCGTTCATGCTCCCAAGCGGAAAGCTTGTCTGAGGGCCTCATTTACCGACCTAGAAGGACAAGTTAATCCCTTATCCTTACTGCCAGTTTTAGCCACGCTTACGTTTTTCTTGGCATCTGCTCAAATGTAGTGTTGGTGTCATGTGCTTAAATGCTGCTTCAGTCAATATAATTTCTGTCCAGTTCACCTGCAGTGTGAATTGAGGGACTGTTTGGCCTTATTACCACCAAACAGTTATTTTAAACCGAAATCCTCACAGCTGACAAACTGGCAGAAAAAAAGTCTTTGGCTTAGATATGCAGTAGGAAGAAAACATATTCTTAGAAAAGCATCCTTTTCTGTAACTGATAAACCACAACAGTTCCTGAATTCAGATTACTGTGCACACTAAACCACAACTTGGGGTTTGTATGTTGCAGAGGGTCTGAAATTATACCCCCTTTTCTTCTCTTCCAGTCTCAGCTTCCAAAAGGAAGTTAAGAAGACTTATGTCTAGAATTAAACTCTTAAGCCCCCATCTTCCTCCTGAGGTATTAATTATTCCAACAATGTGCAATTTAAGTCTTTTAAAGCTTCTGTCATTTATCATCACAATCATTACAGCTTGCTTAACAGTAGTACTATGAAACTCCATTGCAGCACAGATAGGAGAGATGCTCATTGTGGTGAATGATCTATATAGCAACATTCAGATATCTGCTGGTACTCCAGTGGGGCAACAGGAATTTCATGAAAACACAGGATTTTCACCACTTGTTGCAAAGTTAGGGCCTGATGGGGATGTATGCAACCAGCTGGCACTGCAATAAAAGAAAAGGTCCTGAATTATGTAGCAAAAGTATGCTGTGTTAAGAGGTTTTTGGTTTTTTGGAGGCCTCTGTGTGCAATTTAATATATATATATAAGTGTGCAATTTAAAACTCAAGACCTGACTATAGCCCTTACGTTAACAGCAATTGCTAAAATTTTGGCTGTTTTTAATGTGACTATGATCCTCAAGAGGGAAAATGTACATAACAACTGGCTGGCTTCCCTGGGTGAGATAGCAATAAAGAGGCAATTAACGCTTCTCCTAGAATGCTATACAAAGAATACTTACCTGGACTCGGTGATGGTGATGAATGTCACTGCAGGGGAAGGTAAGCTTTTGATGGTCTCCATGGAGTGAGACCAGAGTGTTATGTTTGATTGGTGCTAAGCATCAAATCAAGACATGTGATGGGGCAAAGGAGACAATGAAGCAGTTCGCTCCCTATTCGGTGGTCTCTTTATTCCATGGTTGAGCATCAATAAGACAGTAAAACCATGGGCAACAGTTTCAGTCTTTCCATGTCCACATACACAAACCTGATTCTGAAATGGGATTCTCCTGTATTGGCCTTCAAGTACTGCAGAAGGGAGCACCTTCAAAGGAGCGCAGGAGAAGGCCCTTCTGTAGTTTGGGTGTGTTAAAAGCTGTAAATGAAGCCACTGAGGTATAGCAGTTTGAGTGTTGGACTATGACCCTGGAGATCAGGGTTTGAATCTCTCAGCCATGAAAACCCACTAAATAACCTTGGGCAAATCATCACAGCTTCAGAGGAAGATGAAGAACAAATATTGTCAAAAAAACCCTGCCTGGAGGTCGCCATAAGTCAGAAATGACTTGAAGTCACACAACAAGAACAAACCAGTAAATAAAGGAGTATGAAGGCAGAAAAACATGACAAGCTCAGTTAAACCAAAGGCTCAGTTTTGATTCTGTAGCTAAACTGCTTAGGTGTCCAATATCCAGCAGTTGCTTTTTCAAAGAATTTTTTTTTGGCTCTGATCATAACTATTTGCAATAGCTTTTGAGGTAAACAACCAATCACATTTAACCACAGATTCACAGCTTTCAGCCAAGCTTACAGAGTGAAGTAAGCACTGGGTTCTCAAGCAGATCTGTGCTGGGATCTTAATTTATGCATACATTATCTGGAATTAGGAATATGGTAGCTAACTCTGCAATGATCTAAAATGATGGTGAAAGCTTCAGGAGTCTGCAAAGTGCTCCAAAGCCATCTTTTCAAACTGGGTGAATAAGCAGTTACAAGTCAAATGAAGTCCAATCTACATGTGTTGCTGTGGTGGTGGTGTGAGCCTTCGGTGGTCTCTTTATTCCATTCCATTTCTGACTTACGGTGACCCTGAGGTGAACCTATTGTGGGGTGTTCTGAGGTTGAGAGTGTGTGACATGCCCAAGGTCACCCAGTGGATTTTCATGGCTGAGTGGGAAAATCAAAAGGTTGGAGTCTAACATTCAAACCACTACCCCACACTGGCTCTCTGTACGTGTATACTGGGGTTTAAAAAAAAAAATCAATGCAGAAGATCTCTGGTTCAGTTCCTGGCATCTGCACTTAAAATGGATCAGAGAGCCCATGATGTGAGAAAATATTTCTGCCTAAGGCAAAAGAGCTGCTCTCAGCCCAATCTGGTGCCTTCCAGAGGGACTGAACTGAAACTCCCATTACTCCTGATGATAATGAGAGGGCATAGGCAGAAGGATGGAGATGTCAGTGCTGGAGGAGATGGAGAAAATGGGTGATCATTTATAAGCTACACATCTACATTCCTAAATTTAAAAGTAAAGTAACTTTCCAACTCTGTTTTTGACAAATTTGCCTTCCCATTAACAGGAAGTATATAGGGGAACTGCTACAGGCATTAGATGAGGCCTAGACTTAGGCCATCTAAACTCAGCCTCCATGTAATTTCAGATCCAACCAGTTTCTGATCTCAAGGACTAGTCCTTTCGTCACCATAGTGTAAGCTCCCTGTTTCCATAATGAATTATACAGTAGCTGTTAAACAGCTCTGTCATCCTAATAATCTTCCTTCCCAACACGTAATTAATTTTAGACTTTAAAAATATTTAATTGGAAGACAATGTTAGACGTTAGCTACTCATGGAACAGGTTCTGAATTTCAAAGCTAGAATTGCACAACTTGAGACCCACCGAGTGGAATGAAGCCCACCAGCATGCATATGGTAGCTCAGTAGGGATTCAGTAAGCCTTTTGTTTTAATGTGGACTTAGGATTCAAAAATATAAAAGAAAAAGTATGTGAATGTGATACTTCCTCCCCTCCATTGGTGTTAATAAGAAAATGAGACAACACATTATTAGGAATCTCCATCCAGTTTTGCAAGTCAGAAATTGTGCAGCTCATTCTCAGCAATTTTTTCTCTTCAGTGAATTTTTGTTTTGATCAATATCCACACAGCATTTTTCAAAAATATAAGGCAACTTTGGTGAACTTAGCACAGCTCATAATGGTTCTCGTAAAGTAGATCAGTAGAAACTGAAGGGGCTCCAGCCAATGCATGTCCTGAAAAATTTGATAGGAAACTTTCCCTTGATTTGCACTATCTCTTTGAGACCAAGTCTGTTTGAGACACTGGTTTTTAAATTGCCAGAGGAAGGAAGCTGAAAAGGAGTAATTTCACCTCCACCCCAGTAATTTTGCTGGAGATGAACCTTTAGACAGTTATAATACAGAAAAAAATAAATAGAGATGCGGCTTGGATCAGGGCTGCTGGATGTTGAAAGAAAAATTCCAGCTTCTTGCAACCCTTATTCAAAATTCCTTATTTGGATTATTACTTTTCTTCTTTTTTCTTTTTAAAAACTATTCTACTTTGCACTGCAAGAATACATGCTTTAGAACTGTTCATGATGGATTCCACCCCCCTGCTTTTTTTTTTTTCTGGCTTAAACAGTGAATGGCTGAGCTCCGAGTCTGAATAAACAGTGTGGGAGGTGACTGTTCTGTGAGGCCCATGTAAAGGATGCAATCATTCTTCTTACTGAGTCTGTTCAGTATTAAATCATGTGAAACTAGCCCAATTACTACATGCAACATTCATTCCACCTATGGAGGGCCAACATAACCGTGTATTGCTTCCAAAATGCGCAGGGAAAATACATATTCAGTAACAAATTCTCCCGGCTGCTGGTGTTTAATTGTGTATAAAGTTCATTGACTTGCTGGTTGCTGTCAGATGATCTTGCAAAAGCCTGCAAGAAACATCTCAGGAATGCAGTGATGTGGGTAGAAACAAAGTGAGTTCATGCCACAGACTGCTTTAAATGAAACAAAAATCACCAAGCCACCCAGAGGAGGGAACTCACCAAAGAGAGGGATATGGGATAAGCACTAGTTTAACCTCACCTCAGTGCTCCAGAAGTCATTACTATAAATCAAAATCTTTTTTTAAATAAACCAAGTAGCCTTTTAGGGAATCTGTAGAAAGTAATTTTGCTTGTTACATGAACTCCAATTGAAAAGAGAGAGAGAAGGAAAGAAGAAAGAAGAAGGAAAAAAGGGGGCTATAAAATCCCTTTGCTCACTTGGTAGTTCACCTAGAAAGTCTCTGTTACAAATCTAATCTCAGCTATGAATTCAGCTCAATGGCCTTAGGCAAGCTAGCATTCTCTAACAATCCTTCCTCCATCTGTAATATAGGAATCTTGTCCAATAACTTCCTGTACCTCTGCCAGTCTGTCTGCCACCATTTCCTACTGACTTGTGTTGCTGGTGGGTATAGCTGGGATCCAGATGCTTTCTTTCAAAGCAGCACTTTGGTTGCTATGTATGTGTGTATGATGTTGAGGAGATCTTCCCTGATCTTGGGTATCCATTACTATTGTTAATGTCTCTTGGAATTTTTTTTTCCAGGAAATGTCCTGAGACCTTCATACTAAGAGCACTTGCACTGCAAGCAGGAAGTCCACTGTCCAGTCCCTGGTATCTCCAGTTAAAAAGAACAGTCATGTTGCCGTGATGAGAAAGATCTCTGCTTGAGAGCCCTGGACAGCTGCTTTCAGTCAGAATAATATAAAACAATCTGCTAGCAGGAAAAGGTGGCTTAATGTAAGGCAGCACCCTATAATACTGGATCGTGCCTTTACCACAGAGCTAGGGAGTGTGACCTTTTAGACTACATCTCTCAGAATTTCCCAGTGGCCGAGGACAATTCTGGGAGTTGTCATCCAAAGATGAAATGTTTCAAAGCTGTACTCTAACACATAGCACAAATCTATGCAGCACATCTCTGGCTTTTGAACTGACATCATACTGTGCCCAACTTTTAAAAAAAATGTGATTTAGCAGTTTTACTGCTACAGTGGTCATTACTCCAGTGGACGGGCCCTTTAATAATCTCTTCAACAAAGAAAAAAAATAGCAAAACACAGCAATGTTAAACCATTTGGTCTCCATTGCTGTTCCGCCTTCCAGCACTGGAACATATGTCAACACTTGTTTTTTTTTGTTTGTTTGTTTCTTATTATTTTAAAAGGAGCTAAATAGCAACAGAACACACCCCTACCCTATCTCCCAGAAGGCTGTTGGATCACCCATTATGCTAAGAATGGACATCATGCTGCTACCTTTCAGTGTGGCATTCAGGACTACCCGGTAAAGACCAATACATAATTTGAGCAATCATCTGGATAAAGACACAAGCTTGTCTCTGCTGCTCATTTCTATGGCTCATTTTGATGACCAGAGTAGTCTTGGATTATAACTTCAACCATCTGGAACATAATCTTCTTCACAGACAGATAAAACCTGATCATTGCCATATTAAATTCTAAATTATGGTATATCTCAGTATTAAATTATAAAAACTTGTCTCAAAAGAATATCAGTTTTAAAAAGACCTAGAATATTAAACTGTGTTGGGGAAAAAATGCTCCAGTTTCTTTCTTTAAAAAAAAAATTGATCTACTTAGGCAGTCTACAATCATGTCCTTAATCCTTTTTCTGCAGTAATTTTTACCATATTACATTGTCCAAACACTCCTGAAAATTCATTTTGCTTTATATTTCCCCCTGCTACAACTACTGGACTTGTAACAGAGACATGGAACAAGAAGGATTGAAAATAAAGTCTGTAAACTGTTCTTTCTCTTCTCCCACCCCCAAGTTCAACAGCCCTAAAAAATCAATCAGTTCCAAAACCATTCCACAGCTGGATTCATACTAGAAAGCTATGTACAGAGTTCCAAAAGGCAGCAAAGGTTGCAAAACCCAATGAGTAAACAGCTATCTTAAAGTGAAGAAGTTGCCAGATAGAAGACTTCTTTCCAGTTTACTTTTTTAATATGCAAAATTAAAAAATGGAAATATTTATGCAACATAAACCTCAATCTTAAAACGCAGCAATAAGTTACCACTGTAGTAATTACATGGAAATATGTACCACTGATGTAAGTGAAACATATTTTCCACATGTGACTGATGAAGAAGGCTGTTGCATGTGAGTGCTTAAATAACAATAAGCCAGTGAGGTCACAACCTCATACAAAGTTATTGTTGTTGTTGCCTTCAAGTCATTTCCCATTTATGGTGAACCTAAGATGAACCTATCATGGGTTTTTATGGGGCTGTTTGTTTTATGGGGCTGTTATGGGGCATGCCCAAGTCCCCCAGTGGGTTTCCATGGCTGAGTGGGGAATTGAATCTTGACCTCTGGGGTGGTACTCCAATGCTCAAACCACTGCACCATGCTGACATGCTTAAACCTGTTGAAAGCAATGGGTTTGGCATATGTCAGTCTTTACGGGACCATGTCTTCAAACACAGACATATTTTTCCTTTATATCTACATGGAATTTTAGAATTTTATTACTTAAAAGTACATTATGAACAGTTCTATGTGTATTCTTGGTCTTCAATTTACTCATTTCTAGTCATTATACATTCCCATTCCCCACTCGAACAATAATTTTTCATTCTTTCCACAGCCTGCCAGTCTTCTATTCATATGCACAGTTTGGGGGAACATGGACTTCCCAGAAATAGCAATTCATTGGACTACTATGGAAAATCTTTTAAAATCGCTATGTTATTTACATGGCTTCCTAGCCAATGTCTGCAGTCAGGCCAGATTCACAGGAAATCATAATATGAATGAAAAAATGTTCTGGGAATTTACACTTAAGACAAGAAGAAGTGCTGTGTACAAAGATTTCACCACAAATGTAGGTAATATAATGTAACAAGTTGAAACAACAATATCAGTTAATGAAGTAGATGCATTCTTGAGCATTATTTCTTTTAACAGAAAATTTGCTACCAGAGGTTGAAACAATATGGAAGGAATAGGGATAGGTTGCTACATCACAAAAAAAAAAAAAAGAAAAAAAAGAACAGTGCAGCATTTGTCAGTAAATTTTTGATTAAAAATTAGCAATATGCACAGGTGAAATGAAACAATCAGGCCAGGTGAAGTTTGCATAAGTAAACAAAGATTCTGAACCTTCTACAGATCATTTGAAGACTTCTTTCAAAATGCATCTTTCACCAGCCTCTACTTTTCTTAAGATTTCCATTTCCATTTTAGTGGTCAAGCTTACATATCTATGATTTTTAAATATGGTGGGCATAGCTGGTGAGGCAGGCTTATCTCCTCTCTCTATTCCTCTCTGTTCTGCTGTTCATGCATACTCAGTAAGGAATTCTAGTGGCAGCTGCTGTTTATCTTGCCTACTCTAAACAGGCACACGTGTCTAAAGTAAAAACAGCTAAGTAGAAACCTATGTTTTTCCCATCACAAGTTTTTCCTTTTCTGTTGCAACCCAACACCTAAAAGTCTATTTTTCTGCAGCCGTCTTTCCCCACTTTCTCAATGCCAACCCTGCTAAAAATATCCACCTAGACAAAGGAGAAGAAGATAATGGGAGGCTGGGTGGGTTTAAATGTCTTTTTAAAAAAAGCCTCACTGTCAGAGGCTATGTTAACTGACATAGGCCTGTATGAGTTCAATCTGACTCAGGCCCTTTCTGCATGAGATGCCATAAGCAGATCGTAGCATAGTTAGGCAGATTCTCTGGAAGCGCAGTAGTGATGCTGTGTTCTGCACCTCTCTGCCTTAATGCGAACAGAAGTGGAGTGTCTCTTCCGCATTACAGCCCCCTTGTCCACTCCCCTTACCCTCCTTTGCCCCATCCACCACCCCTGATATTTTCTTAATGTGCAGTAAAGCACTTTAACATTCCCGCATTGAGGCAGCAGACAGGATGTATGCAAATGACGGATTTTTTCCATAGTTCAAATAATGCGTCTTAGCTACGCTTGTGGATGGGCCAGCTACTAGATGGTTATGACATTGTTCGGAATCATAGCCCCAGAAACTATTACAACCTGTAGGTAATGTATTTAGTGATGCTGTGTGGAAATGGCCTCAGATGTAACACTAATAGAAATAGAGTAAAAGGGTCTTCTACCAAGACTGCTGGTCTAGATAAGATCATCATTGTCTCTACACTGGTTAATAGTGGCTCTGCATCATGGGAATCACATGGCATTTCAGATGTTATTGAACTTCAATTCTTAGCAGCCCTAGCCAGCATAGCTAATGGTTAGTAATGCTGAGATGTTACCATCCAATAACATTTGGAAGACCGAAAATTCCCAACACTCATGTATATGCTTTCAGAATGGAGTGTTCCTGCCACACCTTGAGATGCCAGGAACTGAACTGAAACTGGGAAAAGAATGTCTTCTTCTTTTAAACCAATCATTCATATTTTAGCACTTTGAAAGTGACCTTGTTGAAATTCATCCTCTCCCTTTCTTTTCCTGGCATGCACCAAAGAATATACTGACTAAATATACTGTATACCTATAAATATACAAAGAATATACTGACTAAATCACAACTATCTTTCAGCAGCCCTAGCCAGCATAACCAATAGTATGGAATGCTGAGAGTTGCAGTCCAACGACATCTGGAAGGCTACAGAAGTTCCCACCTTTGGCTGCAACAATGGTTTATTCAAACAGTCCAGGTTTTTGGCCCTGATGTGTTCCAATAAATAAACCATAATATAAATTAAACACAGTTTATCATAGCCAGATATAATGACAAACCACTGTCATGGTATATTGAAGGGCCCATAAAAGGCCAGTCTACTTTCCTCTCTGCTACATGCTTGGTATGGGTCAACTCAATCTGGCATGGCTCTGGTTTTGCTGATTTGCTTTCTGTATATTGCAGAAATATACAGCTGCTGGGCTGTGCTTTGCTCCTAGAAGGTTATGCTTCCATGTGTTGTTCTTAATGGGGGGAAAAGTCTTTTTTTTTTTTTTGGTCATTCTACCTGTATCTGCTGATAGCAGAACGTACTAAAGTACAGTACCCTTAGTAAGAATGTCACTTTTGAGACCCAAGAGGAAAAGGGATTATTATAGCACTTTGTCTAAAGGCAAAAGTGGATCTTTTGGTTCAGCACATATTAGAAGAGGAAAAGAGGAAGGAACATTGCACTAGAATTGATTGAATTCTAAACTTGATGTCACGTTCAGTAAGTATGTGGGATCCCCTTAAGAAACTTCAGTTCCTGGTTTGTTTACAGGTTTATGTAGAAGGAAACTGAGGAAGACAGTCCCAGTAGCCTCCTAACCCATTCTCAACTTCACATTGAAAGAGGGGCTGTTCATTAGTCACAAAGTTGTTGAGGTAACTGAAAATGACTTGTGCTTCCTCTTCTCTCACATCTCTGGGTCAGAATCTAGAACAGGCATTATCTGCAAGACTTTCACTAACACCAAGACAAATGGGTATGTCAAACACTTCACAAATGAATCTTCAAAGCCACCTTCACAGCTGGAGTGCAAACATGTGAGATACAGACACAAGAACTAGCAGTAGTCCAGGATTCAAAGTAGTCTACGGTTTTAAAATATCGAAATATTAGCTTCCTTCCTATCCTGAATAAGAGGTAACTGGCAACTCTTTTTTAAAAAAAGAATCTATTGTTGATGTTGTAGAAGCATTCTATACAGCCCACTCTCCACATCCATGGGTTTCTCTTTCATGGATTTGATTATTCGCAAATCTGTTGCTGCTGCTTAGAAGACTGCTCCTCATCCCTCTCTCTTCCTCCACTCCATCTCCTGTCACGTCAAAGCTCCGTCCCTTTCCCAACTTGCTACCACAATGCCCCAGCCAGACTCTCAATTCTCTTCTCCCTCTCCTATCCCAAGCTTCAGCCCATTACTCCCTTTCCCACTCTGCCACTAAAAGCCTTCAGCCATATTTTAAACCCCTTCCAAGCCCATCAACCTCTACACACCACTATTCTTCCTTCCAACCCTCTCTTTATATCTTGTTGCATCTGCTGGACTTTAAGCCCCTCCCCAGCCCATTGGCCTTCTCCTCCTCCTCTTCCTCTCAATCTCCTTCCAACAGCCCTTAAAATCTGACTGAAGCGTTTCAATGGGACACTGGGAAAGGGAATGATGGGATGGACCTTTTGGCAGGACAGGAGAGGGAGAGAAGGATGATTGAGCATTAGGGTCATTAGGAAGGGGTTTAAAGTCTGGCTGAAGCCTCCTATTGGCAAAGTGGGAAAGGGAGTGGTGGGATGGTGCTATTGTCGGGACACGAGACCAAGAGGAGGAGTGGTAGCAGAAGGAGTAGTGCTAGCAGGTCAGTCAGCTGAGCAAAACTTGAAAATCTGGCTGGATCCATCATGGTGGCAATATTGGAAATGGAGTGGGTTGTTGTCAGGAATAGAATCTGTAAGCATTCACACTTTTTTTGGGAGGGGGAGGGCTTAAAGTATTTGAGGTGTTCCACTTTCGAAAGGTTCCCGCATCCCTAACCCCCGTGAATGTGGAGGGTGGACTTCAGAATATGTAGTCTGAAGTGCTATTCTCTTCAATGACCATTTTAATAAAAATGGAGGATCTGGGGCACAAAGGAAAAAAACGGATGCTTGACAAAATGTAATGTTTGCTCCAAGACACAAGCCAAAATTAACATGTGAAAAAAGGCAACTATACTTAAGAGGGCAAGGATTAAGGAATATATAGCTTATTGGATAAGACTCTGTCTGGCTTTTAAATCCATTTTCCAACTCTGCATAAAATGAATGTGATTAAACCTGCACAGCCCTTAAACATGAACCATTCCTTTTCATTTTAAAGCAATAAATTTTATCTAGCATGTATTACACATACATACACCTCTCAGCATCCTGACATCTATAAAATTACTCCTTTCCAGGGGAAAAGAAACAATTAGATACTTTGAGTCAGAAACAGAGTAAAGATTAATTGAGCAAAGGAGACAGCAGGGCCACAAGACAAAATGATTAAACTGAAAGCCTTCCTCTGTATATTTGCACCAAAGATTAAAAGTGTTTTTAATCTTTCGGAACTGGTTCAGTGGAAAGAGTGATAAGAGAGGCCTAGGCAAGACTGGAAAATCTTACTGATTTTTCCCTCCAGAAGAAACTAGTCAAAAAAGAAATATTACACTTGTTGCTTTCCATCTAATACTGACACTAAGGCCGGGGGTCCACAAAGACTTGGTTGGCTTATTAGTAGGTAATTATTTGTTCTCACCAGTGGCTCCCTCCTCTCTTTTGAATACTTTGGCATTTACAGGAACACGGAGGGAGGGCTTGGGAGAAAAGCCACTGGGATTTCTTTTCTGCAGCCCAGAAAGGACTCCCACTGTTTCTTAACTGTTGAAGAATGTAGTGGAAATGGAGGCAGTGGGATAGTGTTGGCGACAGGTGTGCTTCCCAAGAAGTTGAGTTTATTCTTACCTGGCTAGCAGGTAACTGGATCTGTGGATGACCTTACTCCAAAGTCATTCTTTACTTTGGGATGCTTCATTTTATTTCTTCACTGTACTCTTTTTTTAAAAAATGCAATATTATCCAGAGGGCTGCTTAAACCAACCAAATGGCTTCCAGTTGACCAGAGAAAGATCTTTTTTCTGTCATTTGAACAGCAGGCCCTGCTAAACTTCTACTAAGTCACAGACTTTCTGAAACTCCCTACCTGTACCTGTCTCAATATTGTTTTGAGTTGTTTTAAGTCCCTGTTGTGACTAGAAGGGGGAATACCAATCAAAATAAAGTAATAAATAAAAATACTTGATGACTGCATAAACAATACCAACAAGCATTGCATGTTTTGAGGGCCAGAATGGTGCAATGGTTTGAGCATTGGACTATGACCATGGAGACCAGGGTTCGATTCTCCACTCAACCATGGAAATCCACTGGGTGACCTTGGGGACATGACACGCTCTCAGCTCTAGAAAACCCCATGATAGGTTCACCTTAGGGGTGCCATAAGTTGGAAACAACTTAAAGGCAAACAACAATGACAACAACTGCAATGTATCTTTCAGTGTAGGACATCCTGGAACTAGAAAAAAAAATTAAGAACTGCTAGGATTTGAGGTGCTATTATGGATCATGAACATAGCCTGTATGACTGATTCTGCACTCTTGTTTTATGATCACCAACTACTTGACCCACTACAATGTGTTAAGTTGTCAGAAGTATGAATATTCTAGTTTTTGTAGTAACTACTTTAACAACTACCATCTCAAAAGTTCAGAAAATTGTGGATACTTGCAGCATGAACCAATCCATGTTTATTTCAAAAACAATAATTTGTTCAGCCTTCAAGCAAGTGATTCTAGAATCATAGAGTTGGAAGAGACCACAGGGGCCATCCAGTCCAACCCCCCCTATGCAGGAACACACATCAAAGCATTCACAACAGATGGCCATCCAGCCTCCACTTAAAAACTGCCAAAGAAGGAGGCTCTACCACACTCCGAGGCAGCATATTCCACTGCCAGACAGCTCTGACCATCTTCCTGAGTTCTTCCTGAGGTTCAAGTGCAATATTCTTTCCTACAGCTTGAATCCATTGCTCCTTGTCCTAGTCTCTGGAGCAGTGGAAAACAAGCCCATTCTCTCCTTGACACCTTCAAATATTTAAACATAGCTATCACATCCCCTCTTAACCTTCTCTTCTGCAGAGTAAACATTCCCAGCTCCCTAAGGCACTCCTCATAAGGCATGGCTTCCAGACCCTTCACCATTTTGGTCACCTTCCTCTGGACATGTTCCAGCTTGTTGATATCCTTCTTGAACTGAGGTGCTCAGAACTGGATACAGTCTTCCAAACGAGGTCTAACCAATGCAGATTAGAGTGGTAACATTACCTCCCTTGATCTAGATACCATACTCCTATCGATACAACCAAGAATCGCATTGGCATTCTTGGCTGCCGCATCACATTGCTGACTCCTGTTCAGCTTGTGATCTACCAAGACTCCTAGATCCCTTTCACGTGTACTGCTATCCAGCCACGTGTCCCCCATTCCATTTTTTCTGCCTAGGACCTCACATTTCTCTCTGATGAAATTCATTTTGTTAGCTTTGCCCAGCTCTCCAATCTGTCAAGGTCATTTTGAAATTTGATCCTGTCCTCTGGGGTATTAGCAAGCCCTCCCAATTTGGTGTCATCTGCAAATTTGATCAGCATGCCCTCCACTCCTTCATCCAAGTCATTGATGAAGATGTTGAATAGCTCTGAGCCCAAGACAGAACCCTGTGGCACCTCACTAGTCACTTCTCTCCAGGATGAAAAGCAGCTATTGGTGAGCACTCTTTGGGTTTGGTCGGTCAACCAATTACTAATCCACCTAACAGTAGCCCTGCCCAGCCTGCATTTTATAAGCTTCTTTGCAAGAATGTAATGGGGAACTTTGTCAAAGGCCTTACTGAGGTCAAGATATGCTACGTCTACAGCATTTCCTTCATCTACCAAGCTTGTAACCTTATTGTAAAAAGAGATAAGATTAGTCTGGCATGACTTATTTCTGAGAAATCCATGTTGACTTTTAGTGTTACGGCATTGCTTTCTAAGTAATTACAAACTGACTGTTCTAATGATCTGCTCTAGGATCTTTCTTGGCATTGATGGAAAGATTCTAGAGGAGATCATTAAACAGTCAGTTTTCCATTCAAAGAAAGCCATCCTGATTGATGATATAAAAATACATACAATCCTCCCTCACATTTGCTGGTCTGACCTTTGCAAATTTGATTATTTGCAAGGCAAACACGTGCCTCCCCCACCAGCACCTTCCTTTTCCACATACAGTGCTCCCCCTCCCACTCTTTTGCCTTCTCCCTGGGCATGGAGAAACCACACCGGGGCAAAAGGCAAGGGAATAGGAGGAGGAGTGCAGGGGAAGTTATTCATGGTTTTTCCACCTTTGCAAGGTTTCTGCATCCCCAACCCTCATGAAAATGGAAGGTCCATTGTACAGTTAGCAAGTAAAATTCTTACATATATGCAGGGGTTACCAAATAGAAATCTTTCTCTATACGCTAAGGCAGAGATATTTCTGCAGTGCAAGAATTATGCAGCTTGTTGGTCAAAGGTCACACTTCTGGGTTGCATAAAGGAGCAATTTAGTTGCAAGCCAGCAGGTTTTCTCTGCTAAAACAACTAGTTAGTATGCACGTTTGTTTGTAAAACAGCAGAATTTCAAACTGGGAAATCTGACTTGAAACACTGTGATTTAAAGCAAACCACTGTGGCAGGTAAGCAGGGAAAAAGTATTTATTACTATGTATTCCAAGTTTCTCAAACTATAAAGTGTTTACTGCTATGTATTGCAAGTTTCTCAAACTATCCTAAACAGGACCAGCTTTCATAGTTTTCCTAGCTCTTCTTCCATCTCTTTTTTTTCCCCACAGAAAAATCTGTTCAGGTGGAAAAGATAGAAAAGCTGCACACTGCTTTTTGATCACTCATGCTAGGAATATTTGGAAATTATAAGCTGGATTCAAAGTTGCCATGAATAGAGCTCTCTGTGGAGGAAGTGTATGTGACGGGGTGGCAATTATCATAAATTCCTGCTTAATCCCATCCCTCTGTTCTAGAAGACCCTTCAGCACTGGGGAAACAGTGATGCAGGGAGCATAATCTTTCCCATTACTCATGAGATTCTCCATTGGATGTCTGTCTCTTCTCTGAATAGAAGGGGTTCTTCCATGTATGGAACACAAACTCTAGATCAAATGCAGTATGTGAGAAAGCTGAATAATGTGCTGCCATTAAATTATTTTGTGGAGAGTCCATTTGTTGTTGGAGGTTTTCAAAATGCAAAGATAGGAAAAATTATTCTTACTGCACACTGGGTAGAAATGAAATAGCACACATATTTGTGGTTAACCAAAAAAAAACCTGTCTGGACTTAAAGAATATTGTCTGGACTTTAAAAGGTGTAGCTGTTGAAACATTACTTCTTTTGTGCATTTCAATAGTTTCTGGGATAAATCTTATTTCCTTCTTCCTAGGTGTTAAAAGCAGTCATTTGTGTAAACATTCATCCGTACCCGGCATTCAAATGTGTTATAATGGCTATCAAAATTAATCAAAGTTGCAACATGCATTTGACAGTTTAGATTTCAACAGCCTAGCCTTCCTCTTCTGCCTCATAAGAATATTCCCTTCCTTCCTCTATACCATATATAGAACAAGACTGACTTCTGCTTGAATGTATTTCAGTATCTAGACAAATGATTTCTGCTAAGTAATAAAACACTTAAAAACCATTTTTCAATTGCTACATTCAGAAAAGGGAAAGTCTTTGCAACAGTTATATTAATACCATAACTAAGGGTGTAGATGTATCCTTCACCTCCCCAATTTCACCACGTTCATGTGTGATCACAATTTAATATTCTTTTCTACTGATCGGGGAGAGCAATTTGTGACCAAAGGTGGACAAATATAGTAAAAGAAAAGAATGTATGTTTGCAACCCACTCTTCTTCTAGGAAGCATAGAAGCCATGGCCAAAGTGAGGAAGGCCACACTGTGACACAGTGATTTGCCCAAGACAATCACTGAACTTTATAAATGAGAATAGTTATTCATGTTCATTCTCTTTCCCATGACTGTTCTCACAGGGCTCTTGCTCCCCATCCAGACTCAAGAGCTCCCTGATTATTGTCCAATGGGAAAGGAATTGGAGGCTGTGAGTTCTACTTTTTCTATTGTCAAGACCTGCAGTAGGAAGGGTAACAGACCTTGATGGCCTAAAATGAGACCTGTGCCATTCATATTAGATCGTGAGCTCACAAGATATTACAGAAGCCTGAAGAAGAATTTGTCACACTGTTTCCAACCCTGGAACTGTCCAAACACACTGGACAGAATTCCCATCATTCCCAGACAACATGGAGTGATGATAGTTGTCATACAATGCATCTGGAGAGTACCAAATATAGGAAGACTGAGGAAAGGATGTACAACAGCCAAAAGCAAGGGTTAGGTACAAGCTCTATGGTCACAAGAGAATTCACAGTCAGATTTGATATGCTGATCTTCAAATACCATCTTCAAGCAGGGACTGACAGACTGAAGTATGAATGGCCTTGGGGTAGCAAGCAGACCCATCAAAACTTCTCCCCAGAAAGACTCTAACTGCCATTCCAGATTCTGAGTTTGGTAATGTGTCCTCCTCCACCATTTCAGTGAGGTCAACAGGCATTTTTCTCTAAAATTCAAGTCCTGGAAGATTCGGACTAGAGGCCTCCATGGAAACCCCTGGAACTCAAGCTTGTCATGAGACAAGCCAGGGCCTGAAAGACCATACAGCAGGAGGAGGAGAGACAAGATTATCCTTGCCAGTGGAAACAGGAAAGGTGACCAAGAGAAAACTGCAAGAAATTAGAATATAAGTTGTTGAATTAAAATTGATGGGATGCAGGTAAAGCTGCTTCTTTTTCTAGTCAATTAGCCCAAGAAAAGCTCTTTAAGTCATACATAAGACCCATCTAGTCCAGCGTGCTGTTCCCACAGTGGGCAACCAACTGTCTACAAATGGACAACAGTTACATATTCCTTGTCATTCAGACAAAACTATGGGGATGGCACTATTGTTCAGATGGACTGGGTACTATTTTGAGCATGAAAACACACCACGTAGATCAGATGAAGGCCCATCTAATCCAGCATTCTGATTTTAACACTGACTGTTCAGAAAGCAAGATGACCAGAAGGTTTATGACTACTCTTTCTTGTTTGCTGCCAGAACTCAGAATACATTCAAATTGTACTTGGATATTCAGTTTAATAAAAATATGTAGTAGCTGTTGACACAGCTCATCTTTTATGTGTTGGAAACAAAATACCTTCAGAAATCAAGCAGTATATAACATTTTGGAATCAAGGCAATACATTTGATCATTCCTTACATATTCTTATAGGATATAATGCTTAAAATTAAGGGAGCAAAATATAGTTTTCTCCCTTATCTAGTATTCTCTGTCCCCTTTCAAGATGGTTTGAGAGAGAAAGAGAACATAAGAGAAAATATAGCTCAAGCTTTATGAGCAGGATGCTACCTGCAGGTATCTGTGATTTACCATTTTTAGTGTTAAAACCTCCCATTCATTCTAGCAGACAGGCATTCTAAATGGAGAGAAGATTTGAGTATCTTATTGTAGATCTGAGAAAAAAGAGAAGTATAACAGCTTTAGCACAATTAATTGTATGCATGCCAAATACAACAGTTATTAAGATCTAGTTTCTATTACTCTCAGAAACATGCTTTTGAATGTGTAAAAAATGTATAATGTGTAATTAGCCTATGACTATGCAACAATGATTTGAACTGTAAAAACTCAATTTTTGTTCATGCAGACTAATGTTAGACATTTGATAACAATGTAGCAGCAGGGACAAGTCTGCAGAAATAAAGGAAGAGTTTTTTTGCACACACATAAACATATGAGCACTTCTATGGACTTGCTCCAAAAGTGTAAATAATTCAGTTTTTAAATGTCTTGTTTCAATAGCCTCTTACTATCAAAACAGGGCAATTCGAGACAAATTCATTCAGTATCACCTAATCTTGAGAACTTCCTAAAACTATGGAATAATTCCAAAGATTTTGAATCATTGTGACAAAACATAATTGAAGAGTGTCACATTTCTTAGTTAATTATAATGGGCTGATATCCACCAGCCTTGCCATATTAAATACAATATTCTTGTATTTAATATACAACACAGCTTCTTTTTCTTTGTACAGCTCCATTTCTCTACGCCATTCCATGGCTCTCATATTGTTAACATTCTCAAAGCACATCTGTACTGCAGACCTAAACCACTTTTAAACTCCTTTAACAGTCTTAACCTCCCCTAAGGAACTCTGGGAATTACAGCTTTGTGTAGCTGCTGTGAGTTCTCAACACTATCATAGGGTTGTAATTCCCAGGTTCTTGAGGTGGTGGTGGTGGGGAAATCATGACTGTTTTAAAGTCATTTAAATTTGTAGTGTAGAATTTCCTCAGTCTCAGTGCAGCTAAGTGTTTGTAATAATCAGGAACATGTGGAGACATTTTACTTAAACCTGAGTTCTCGTAAAAGAGGTTTAAGGAGACCATATAGCCTGAATTTGAGAGCCACTGGCTGTGTGTCACAGAACATGATCACTAACTATGCCCAGTTTCAACTGATCTTTATTCTATGAATTTATAGGTTAATTTAAGTTGACAGTATGCAGAGAAGGGAGTAACTCAGACTATATAACTCAGACTATTTAAGAACTACAATTTTATTTCCATATCCCTCATCTATCTGAAGATTATGTTAAATTTAATTTGCGCAGGACACCCTCAAATGATTAAGACAGAGATACTTTCACAATTAATCAATACAGTATACTTGAGATCACTACAGATTATTTATAGTCATCTCAAAGATCACCCACTACTCACAATTTATGATCAAAATCAATTTTGTTGGCCAATAGATTGATAGATTCTGTTATGGTTGGTTTAATTCAAGTGCTTTTGAAGTGGTTCTGAGTTAATCTGATTCAGATTCCCAAATCTTTGAGAGTACAGCATAGAACCAGTGACATGTCTATAGGAACTGCGATTTAGGAATCAGGCTATGGAACTACTAACATCCTGTTCTGTCTCCTCCATTCTCCTTGCAACTCCTTTCTCTTCAAATCTGGCTTTATCATCTCACGCTATTATCACTAAAATGAATTAAAATGGAGCAAAGTGTGTTCATACAGATTTCCTTTTTCAACCCAGCTTTGATCAGTGTTTTCAAAATGTGAGCAACTGTGGTTGCTGTGGGTAAACTAGACTTACATAAGAGTTAAAAATAGTAGATATACACAATTTCACATACATAAGCACCAGAATCAGGTAAGAACAGGTAAACGCAATCTGCATATGAAGGTAGAGAGACTGGGGAGGCTGCATGGGCTGATCCTGATCACCAAATCCTGGTTCTAAGGTATACCGGCAGTGGGTCACAGACATTCAAGAGTACATATGCTTGCAGTAACTATAATACTTCAAGTCCTTTCTCTTCCGTCCAGTATCTCATGCATCAAGAGGGAGAACTGAACATGGCACTTACAAACTGCTTAAAAGCAGTGGCCCAGTAAGAAGAAGGCTTAGTGACCCAGCAGCCCTGCTAATTTTAAGGAAATATGCAGACACACCTTATATGTCTAAGGCAATACAACAGCATTCTGATGGAGACATTTGTAGTACAAGGAACAGAGATCTGAAAAGCTAGTCCAAAAGTTATGAATGTTTCTCTTCCAAATTAAACCTGAATTTTCTGTTGTCCTCTTTGCTTTTATTTACGTCTTTTAATACTGTCTTATTGGTTTGTTTTAATGTTTTCATTATAATTCTGTTTTTTATTATTATTGGCCACCTTGAGCAGTATTATTAGTGAACAACCATATGATAAGTCTAGTAAATCTCATAATGGCTAGTAAATCTCATAGGTGTCTGGGAAACCTGACCTTTCTATGGATAAAGAAAGCATTTACAGAATTGTGACATGCCATCAGCAATTCTGAATAGCAGATATTTAAGAATCCTTATAGTGCAGAAAACAGAATAAACTGAAGACCTGCTTCATTCTCTTCTGTTTTGCCCAATGTAATTCTCCCAGAGAGATATCTCTGTCCTATTATTTGGCAAACAAGGTAGAAAGTTTAGCGAAGAAAATTATGACATTTCTTATGAGAGATGATTATAAAAGTGTTTCATATAATGTAGCTCTTTTTGCTATTATAGCAATGAAGAGTGGGAAGAGCTTTCTAAAACATTTCCAATATCCTTGGGGTTGCCTGAACTCTGTTACTGCATATAGTTTGTGTTAGTTACGCTGAATTTTAGAACTATGGTGGGAATTATACACATACATATATTGGCATTATAGTTAAATTACAAAATTTGCTTCGTATCTCTACGTCAGGAGAACCTACAGCCCTCCCTGGGCAATTGGTTCTGCCATCAGATTGTATGAAAAGTTAAAAAATGGAGGTAGCAGGTTTATAGCATGGAGGCTTCACTCTTCCTGGAGGTGTTCAAGAAGGTTGGACAGCCTTCTGATGAAAATGCTCTGGACTTCCCTGACTGAGCAGGATGATGGACCTGACAGCCTACAAGTCCACACCAACTCTATGATGCTATTGAGAAATCATGGTCATGGATTTTAATGTTATTAGACACCCTTATGTTCTCATAAACCAGGATGATATGGGCACACACACACTGTACACACAAACCCTACATTATTAAAACATGCACATTAATCTGATGAGGACCAATGCTTCATATGCTAATGAGTGCATGTTGTGAACATTATGCAGCTCTTATGAGCCCAGATCTTCTGAGCACTTTGGAAATAACAACTGCATTGATTACAGCAGCAATGTTCTGTGACAAAATGTTATTGACGCTACTGTGTGTCTCTGTTTGTATGCAAATGTAAATGGGGCTTGCTAATGAATCAGGCAAGGTGCAATCGGGAGGAACATGCAAGTATTACAGCCTAAATGGACTGCCCAGTATAACAGAAGAGTTAAGGGTTCAGAAATGCAAGTACAATTTTATAGGTTAATACTAGTGCACAAAGAGGAAGTAAGGTGCTGTCAGATGGAGAACTAAACTGCACTGTTGAACTATGCCCAAGGGAAAGAGAAGAGAAGAGAAGACAGTTCATACATAGACACAGAGTCTGTTCTATCACAGAACTGAGTGTACTATTCCATATTACGGAATTTGCCTTGAGCAAATTTATTAACATGGCAGATAGAACTACAGAATATAACACATAGTATGATTGCTAGATCTGTATTATTTGTGTGTTTTTTATTCCAATCCAACCTGGAAACATTTTTTTTTTAATTGAAGGGGAGTATAAAAACACCTTAAAGAAATAAATGCACAAGGAAACCATACTTGGCATCATCTAGCCAAGTTTAATTTGTTAAAAATTAAAATAGATAGTTTGTCATGAAATCAAACCAATAACTGACTGAAGTATCAGTTGCACTATTATGTCAACTGAAAGATAGGATTTATAAAATAAACAACAAAAGTCATTCTGGAGTTTCAGCAAACAGATTATTTACACCAGTAGTTCTTAACCTTTTCTTTTCTGGGGACCCCCTGCAAATATAATTTTTTACCAAGGATCCCCAAGACTTAACTCTAGATTTAAATATTCAAATATTTGTTTAAATTTTCAAATATTTACCATCTTATACGCCAGCAAATAGAGTACTTATTTATTTATTTACTTATTAAAGGCTTCTAGAAACTAGGATTCAAATCCCCACTCAGACACTGGGGCAAGTCACATCCTCTTCAACCTCAGAGGAAGGCAAAGGCAAACCCTCTCTGAACAGATCATGCAAAAAAAAAAGGAAAAAAAAAAGCCCTGTGATAGGTTCACTTTGTGGCTCCCATTAAGGCAGAAATGACTTGAAGGCACACAACAACAAAGTGGCACTGACAGGAGGAGGTTCTTTCTAGCGATCACGTCTCTCCCCTTTGGAAACCGACTTATGATGACTCTAAGGCGAACCTTTCATAAGGGTTTTCTTGGCAAGATTTTATTGCCTTTGCCTTTCTCTGAGGCTGAGAGAATGTGACTTGCTTGAGGCAAATCGGTGGGTACCCATGGCTGAGTAGGGATTCACATCCTGGTCTCCAGAGTCATCGTTTGGGCACGTGCACATGCATATCACCTTTCGTCAGGGCTATGTCACCAGGAGTATACGTGTGTGTATGCCCAAACTGCTCCCTCATTTGCAAATGAGGGAGTAGTTTCAGCACTTGCAAATGCCTCCTCTGCCAGGTCTCTATTGCTATTGCTGTTGCTGCTGGTGGCGTTCAGCGGCAGGGCTTCGTGGACCCCTTCTGAGGGCTCTGCAGACTGCCGGGGTCCCCAGATCCCAGATTAAGAACCACTGATTTATACATAAATAATCTTGTGTTTCTAACTTGATCTGTATCAGCCAAAAATACTGGACCTTCTAAGTATGTAAAAATAACAGATGTATGGAGTATGTTATATAAAAAATTATGTCTCTCATTGATTATTGCGAAGGAAAATTAATTATGAAAGCTATAACAGATGTTCCTTTTAATTTTATATTTGGCTGTTGTACTGTTTAATAGTAAATAAATGTCATATTCTTTGAGCCCACTGATTTCAATGGAAGAGTTATGAGGATATGCTTACACTTTCTCTTACTTAAGAAGGCTGGATTGTACTCAAGGTTTAAAATTAAATTCTATTTTTTCTTCATTGCTCTCTGCTTAAGCAATATACTGGCACAAGTAGAGCAATTTTGCCAGTAGAACAATTGAAAACGTGAGTGGGGCAAGTGCTTTTCCTGTTTCATACTGCAGGCCTTCAAAGACCTTTTGCCTTTTAGTACCCCCAAATCTGTTCTGTAAAAAAAGAAAAATCTTTCTCCCGCACTATGATTTTGTATGGTGCTAAAGTCAAGCCACATGAAAGCCCCAAGAAATCCTACACATGTGAATCCAAGTTTAACCAAAGTGGGGGAAAGAGCTCAGATTTTTATGATGGGAACTTTATTGGAACATTCCCTTCATGTCCTTACATTCAGAAGAGAGTCTGGATTCAGTTACAGCTGTGCCGACTTTCACACATCTGCTTTCTTATTGTTAGAATTACCTTTCCTTGCTACATACCTTTTTTAAAAAATACATTAAAGATCACCTTTAGCTATGTGATGCTGGAGATCAAATGCTTTAGCTTCAGATGTTCAGGCAAAGATACATGACAAGATGTATCAGTTATGCTTTGAAGCTGCTTTAGGGTTTCTCCTCATCTGATTTTGTTTGAAAACTTGGAGCACCATGTAATTACTCCCCACCTTCCCCGTCTGCCACATAGGGCAGTATGCAAGGATTTAAATCAGTTCTTGGCATAATCACAATCTGTACATGCAGTATTGCTGGGGGTGATACCTGATATACTGTACCTTGCAAAACTTATATTCCTATATTGCTACATGGCTAGCCACCCATCTAGACAGATACACAAATATGGCTAGATGTCTGCAAGTCATTTTCTACTCGAAAATAGAAAGGCATGGTATAAGTTCCCTAGCAACATTGTTACAAACATCCAAATAAACCGCGATTCTGCAACGTTCAAATTTACTGCATAAGCTATTTTGCAGGCTGCACAATGGAAAGCAACAGATGCCCAAACTTGAAAGGCACTTGAACTGCTTACACTGCACAGCTGAGCACCAAAAGTTCGAAGAGATGACACTGACAATACTGATGATGATACCTTAGTCTCATGCACACAACCTGTCGGAGTCAGCATGGTGTAATTGCTAGAGTACTGGGCTTAAAAGAAGCGGAGTGGATGTATTTGAATTTAACTACAGGAGAATAACACAGATTTTTCTGGAACTGATTCTCAGATTTAGGATAATTTTACCGGAATTACAGATCCATCCAGAGACTGGCGAGAGGTAGGAGTGACAGAGAGGTGGGCAGTGGTTCGCTGGGGATTTTTTTTGTGACAGACTGGTGAGTAGTGGTTTCCTGGGGATTTTTTTGTCAGAAAGTTATCGCTATGTTCTCTTTTTTTCTCCTCACTCAGTCCATATACCCTCATTTTTAATGGGAAGTGACTTCAACTATGCCAGCTATAGGTTGACATACAGTGGGCTCAATCCTGGGGCTTTTTTGTGTGAGGCGAATGGTTTTGCAGAACCCATAATGACAGAAAGCTGTCTTATGCTGAGTCAGCCCAGTGCACTATCTAGCTCAGTCTAACCTACTCTGAACAGAAGGAGCTCTCCAGGATCTCAAGAAGCTAGTACTAAGACTTGAGGTGTTCTGTATTTACAGTCTGGACTTCACCTTGTTATGAACAGTGAAAGGTACAATCTGGACAAAAACAAGCATAGTTAAGATCCATTGGTGCCAACCGAAAAATGAAGCACACATCCAAATCTGTGACAGGGACTCAGCTGAGATACTGAAGCATCCAGCAGCAGTATATGCCCCAGACTAAAGGGGATTATAGTGTTCTTTGCAAACACTATATAAAATCAGCTTTTGCCAGTCGCCTTTCCTGATTTGACTGTAAACAGTTGGCAAATTACATTTAGCATTTGTTCTTATTTTACTGATTTTCGAAAATGCAACCAGCTCTATATCAGATGCAGAATGTTTTTCACCCAACGTACATTTTTATGTGTTGCTGTAGTGCTTGGATTTGATTCTTGCTCTTTTTTGTTCTAAATCATCATATTTCCATGGAAAGATACTATGATCCAGTGTTATGGAATTCCTCCCACACTTCCTTCCTTCAGCCAGCAGTAGCAAGAGGGAACAAGTTGTACACAACTGTAAACTATTTTTTCAATATGATTTCTTTTAGCTTTCAGTTTTGGTCTCCTTGCCCTCCTCCTGCCTTTCTATGCCTACAAGTGATGCTCTCTCTTTCTGGAACTCAAATTTGTCTCAATCTCAGTGTGGTATGTCACTTCCATTTCCTCTTTTAAACCTTTCTCAGGCCTCTTTTCTTTAGCAAAACTCTTTTTCTATCAGCCTAAAATTACCTACAACTTCACTGTGCCCAAAATCTCCCTTGCCACATTCCCATGGTTTGCTCTATGGATTGCTGTCTACTCTGCCACAATTAACTTTGTCTCCCATCAGATGTCCACATATCACTAATGTGAGCACTTTCAGGAAGGGCTTTTGTCATTTCTGCGTTCTTTTCTGTTCCTCTATCAACAATAAATAAAAGCTGCACACAGCAACAAGCAGGGCTAAATAAGCAAAATGCAAAGAAGATCTGCTCTAGGCACAATGATAGAGTCAGTTTTGTGAATAATGTAATTCTTCAATTATATCTTCAAATATTATTTGCATTTTCTATGGTGGTCTTTGGTATTACCAGGTCACATTTTCCTGCACAGAGTGGTTTTGAACCAGAATTGTGTTTTCTCAGACAATCAGGTTATCTCATTATTTCCCCTCTGTTTATGTATATGGCCACTGACAGAAGCATGTGGCCTTTCAGACGTTTTGGATTCCTATTCCTATCAGGCCCACACAGCATGGCAAATAGTAAGGTATTATAGGTGTTAGAAACCAAAGCATTTGGAGGCTAGACATTCCCAAAACTTGATATATTGTGTACATGGAGGGGAGAAGCAGAATCAGGATGATGATGATTCATGATGATGATAATGATATTTATATCCCACCTTTTTATCCCAGTTCAGGACTGAAGGCAGCTTGTAGCAGATTAAAAAACATTCTTAAAAATGCACAAAATATAGAAGTTAAAACATGATTAAATTATCATTAAATGAAACCAATTAAAAATATAAACAATAAAAAACATAACAGCACAACCAAAATAACAAACAGAAAATCCAGCACATTGTAGACGACCTGTCCTATCTAAACAATAAGTTCTCAAAGGCCCATTGAAATCTGGGAAGGGAGATCAAGAGCCTAGGGGCAACCATTGAGAAGGCTTTCTCTTGTGTTCCCATCAGATGTTCCTGTGAGGGTGGTGGGACAAACAGGAAGGCCTCCCCAGCCAATCTCAAAACACAGGCAGATTTGTAAAGCAGAATACAGTCTTTCAAACAACCTGGATCCAAATCATGTAGGACTTTATAGGTCAAAATCAACACTTTTAATTGGGCCTGGAAACAGGCTAGTACCTAGTGGAGCTGTTGCAACAAGCGTGTTTGCTCTCTGTAGCCAGCCCCAGTCAGCAATCTGTACTACCACACCACTATTTGTTGGAAAGTTAGAAAAGACAAACTATGTACAGCAGTGTTGTCCCTGCATTAGCTGTCCTTCCCAAAATTCTATTCAGAAGTTAGCTATTACTGGAGGGTTTATATGTCCCGAAGAGTAGCTTCTGTATCAGGCTGAAAAGTGACCAGTTTTTACTTTTAAAAAGGGAGCTGCAGGTACCCAGCAGTTAGCTTGAGATCTGTTCCATGTAAACTTGTTGAACACATTATTAAAAATGAAATGACTAACAATATAGAACAGGGGTGGAAATTGCACGATCCAACAGTTGTTGTTGAATGGCAGTTCTCAGCCTCCTTCACTCTAGCTGTACTAGCTGGGGATGCTAGGAGATGCAGTTGAACAACATCTGGAAGACCACGCATTTCACTACTCCTGATACAGAAGGAAAAGTCTTGCTGAGGAGGGGAAAGCAACACGCTTAATTGAAAAGTTAAGCCTGGTCTCACTAGCCTTTTAAAGTTCCTAGAGACTGAGTGAAAAAGGATGTGGATAAGAATGATTCAGCAGGTATGGTTTATTTTGATTAAAAAAACATTTTTGTAACATCTCTTACAAAAATTCTTCAGCAAATATAGCAAATTATGGCCCAATGTAAAGAGGAGCACAGCTCTCTCCAGCTCTAGCAGCAATTTCCCATGTTCTGTCACTGCTCTTTTTGCTCCAAGGTGGAAAATTATTCCTCCTTCAAAAATAGAAAATCCAAACAGTATTGCAGTATACAGGAAAAAAAAGTGTAAGAAGTGGCAGAATTAACTAGCTTTCAAGAGAAGCCCAGCCTGAACTTTATTGGTGGTCCCAGCTAGAGTTGCCTCACTGAATACAAACTTCTCCCACTCATCTGACAGGTTAGCAACTGAAGCACTGTCTTAAAATGGAACCGACTGAAAAGCAGAACCCATCTACTGTACTATAGAGAGCATGAAGGGCTTATGGAGGCTCACTTGGCACAGATCATGTACACACTACTTGCAAAGTCTCTCAGCTGGCTTAGTGCCTTTTTCTCCCCTCTCAGCTTGTTTTGCAAGCAGCATGCATGCATGAGTGGTCCCAAACAAGCCTCCACAGACAAGAAGAACTGGTGAAAGAGCAGAAACCCCATCAGATTCATAGAACTTGTCCCTAATTTGGAAGCTTCAGAGGAGCGAAGCATCAGATAATGGGGCATGGAAAGGCAGAGGCTTCCTGTAAATGGGATTCATGTAAGGGTTGACTCACCATTCAACAATTAATACAGTAGGTCTGCTCTACCTGGCACTACCAACAGAATTTGTCTGCCTGGAAAGCTGAGTAACACTGAGAGGCACCTCCAGTTAGTCACATCAGGCTTCTTCATAAAGCTGATGAGGTGGTGGTAGGGAACCTTCTCAGATCCACAACTTAACTTCTTGTTGTTGTATGGCTTCCAACTTATGGCAATGCTATGGTGAACCTATCATGGGGTTTTCTGGGGCTGAGAGTGTGTGATGCAACCAAGTTCACCTAGTGGGTTTCCATGTCAGGGAATCGAACTCTGTCTCCAGTATTATAGTCCAATGTCTGAACCACTACTCATCCCGCCCAAAATCAATCGCAGTACAGATGATTGGATGGATGGATGGATGAACACCAGGGCTGGAAAGCTGAGGTTACACAGTGACATACAATGTTAACCATAATTCTTCTGCTCCAGGCAGAACAATACAATATAACAGTCCACAGAACAATAAGGGGAAAAAACCAAGAATACAATGGTTTAGTATAACTGTGGTCTGGACCTCCAGAATTTAAATGAGCGACAACATGGCATAAATGGAAGACAAAATGACTAATAAGAAAGTGCCTCGAAAATTAGTATGGCTGCTGTTGTAAACTTGCTTCACATGCTGCATTTAGGTCACAAGATACCAGTTTGCCACCCCCCTTTGTTTGGTAATACATTTTCAAAGGACAAAACCATGACAAAACCCTATATAGCTTCAAGAACACATATCCCGTTTTTCAAATAAATTGTCCACTTGTCTTATCTGGTAGCAACCTGAGCCAATATGTTTCTTTTAATGAACAACTTAAAATCTTGCATTGGTTTACATGTCATCCTGCTGAGATCATCTCTAAACACCAGCCTGATGGAAGCTGGAAATGATCAAGAGGAAGTAGAGTATTCCATTAGTGCCCTTACACAGTTGCAGACTTCTTCTGCAGCATCAGGCTTTGACCACTGCTGACAACAAATAATAGGCTAGAGAGTCTTGTGTTTTTACCAGTTTACCATCTGATCTTTTACATTTCCATATAGAAGTAAATCCTGCTGAGTTAAATGGAAATGAAAATGTCAACTATTTCCTAATAAGTATGCTTAGGATTCCAACCTAAAACTTGCTTGCTTTTAAGTACATCTATCTCACTTTATAGGGCAAAAAGTCTTCTCAAGCTGGTTCACACTCACACTCACACACACACACACACGCACACACACACGCATTTTACAACTTTAAGAACATGAAAGATAAATAATTAAAACCACAGCATTTTTTAAAGTGACAGTTAGAACTACAGCATGTAAGAAACCCAGAACTCAGAAAGCTTACCCACACAATTCTAAGAACAATAAATGTTATTTGCTATCAAGCTGACACTGACTTATGACAACCTAGCTCCGGTTAGTGCTGGGATGGGAGACTGCCAATGAACACCAGGTGTAGTAGGCTATATTTCACAGAAAGGAACTGATAAAACCACCTCTGAATATTCCTTGCCTAAGAAAATCCTATGAAATTCATGGGGTTACTGGAAGGCACAAACACACATACATGAATGACAGACCACAAACCTCCAAAACCCCCTGTCATTAACAGTCCTGTTCAGCTCTTGCAAATCCAGGGCAATGGTTTATTTTCTTGAGTCAATCCATCTGTAATGTAGTCGTCCTCTTGTGTACTGCACTATTTCAGATATTATATTTAGTTCAAAAACCAGGATTTGGAGCTGCATGCCAAAAGATATTTCTGAAATCGCCCCCACTGCCATCATCTAAACCTTAATCTGCTTAATGTCAGTTTGCTAGTGTCAATCTGATGGCTGCTTCAGCTTCAACTGATTTCAACTTGAACTTCTATTTCATATATTTATTTTATATTTAGAAATTTATGTTATCATGGAATTGAATATGGTCAATGTGGAGATCCCAGCTGGTCACCATAACATTACATGCTTCATGATGTCAGGCCACTGTTCATGATCTTAACTTATCCTTGAAGATATCATAATATAGTCAAATCTGATTGTCCAGGAAAGCCAGTTTGATTTTTAAAATGTCCAAATGTCCATCAGTGAAAACTGATGTGAAAAGCTACTGGGGCAGCATGAAAAAGGCTTGTGAGGTATCAAGCAGCAGGAAAAATACTATTGACCACTGGGCTCCAAACTGGGAACAGGGCCTCATCCTAGTGCAAACCTCTAATTGTTTTGCTGCAGTAACATGTGAAATCTCTGAAATGTGCTCTATAAATATTAAGCATTATTATTGTTTGTCAGCGGCTTGCAGAAATGCATGCAGCTATTCAGATCAGAATTTGCCAAGGTTCTTGCAGCTGACAGAGTGTAAAAGCTAACAGAACCAAAGGAAAATGTCATAAAACATTAATTTTACATATTAGAGCAGCAAGTAATTACATTTTTTTAAACCACGATCTTCAGTTCTCACTGCTCTAAGCCAACTTCATTCCTCTGTGATTATTGCCAGAAAAGATAAATCTGGCATCCTTTTCATCTCTCTTTACAAAAACCTGTACTATAATCTGTCAGCTAGTCAGGTTATTAGCAGATAAGTGCTTTTTTTTCTCTTGTAGTCAAACAATATTCCCACTGAGCTACTGTTCCCAAATGCAAAAAACTGTTCTCATTTTCTATGAAATAAATTTCACAGGTCTGCTCAGTCTATTAGGACAAAATTTACACAACCAAAGCTAAACATTTCTTCTAAAAAATACAAAATGACTTTCCATTCTGACTGAGCATAATCCAAAGTAGTTCACATGAAATCTGCAGAACTATTACTGGACAAAGATGTGTCTGCAGTTGTTTCCCACCCACCTGGATTTGTCTCACAATGTATTCGGAACAGATGGTGCCGCCCAGCCTCGTCCAGGTTTGAATGAAGGAATAGCACTGCTCATTATATACCACAGATCCATCAAGTACAGTATCCAGGAACCAAACAGAGGCTTGAAAGTTACCATTTGGGATTACAGTTCCCAAAAATTCCCAGACTGAAAGTCTGCTGGCTATTCTAGTTGGACGATGCTTGGAGGCAGAATCCTAAAAGTTAACTTTTCCAAGTTGAGCTACCAGCAGTGGTCAGTTTCATACTTTTAGGAAGCCTACTGAAGGGATATGAATACACTTGGCCCTCCACATTCATTAGGGTTAGGGACACAGGACTCTCACAAAAGTGAAAAATTCGCAAATAACAAAATTTGTGTGTCTGTGGGAAGGGGGCTGAGCCACAGGTGGGGAAAGGGGGCATCCCAGGTCTAAACCAGGTCAGGAAGAGGACATGGTTGGTATGGTGGTCTTGTACTTTCTCTCTCTTGCCCATCTCCTTTCTTGAGTATGTGTGGGGCATGGTTACAGTGTTTGTGGTGCTGAGAAACTGGGCAGAGAGCCATCCTTAGCTGGGCAGGCAGAAACTGGTAGAGAAAGAGGAGGACCAGAGGTGGCTTTTTAAAGGGCTATGAGGCCTGATTGAAGCCACCAAGATGGAAGGTTCCCCCCAAAAAGAAGCACCTGAGGTGAGAGGGCAGGGGTTGGAGAAACTTGCAAATAATAAAATCCGTGAATGTCAAACCCACAAATGTGGAAGGCTGACTGTATATGTTCCCTTTGAGCTAGCGTTCTAAGGCACCCTCGTGCCAGTATGGACTCTGCTGTGATGTCCGTATAATGTTCCTTGAAGCATCTGGTTCTGGACAGACATAATGTTCAAGACTGCTTAAAACAGCAGGCAGGATTCTTTGCTTATGATTAGATCTGCTCACAGGTAGGATTATGGTAGTTGTAGTCCAAAAAGATAACTTTTCTAAGCTCCAACTATAACTCCATACCACGATGCTTGCCTGTGCATATTTTTGCCCTGACATTTGTACATGAGGACTACAAACAAATATGGAAGAGCCTAGACAATGAAGAATCTTTGTTTCTTTTATACTAACTTACGGGATCATTGCCATGAAAAGTGGTACCAAGGAGGTCAGGTGGCTTTTAGAAAAGGACTGGATAAATTTCTGTCTGGAAGACAGGTTTGATCAGCAACTGTTAGCTATGAAAGTGAAATGTGAGTTCCAGGTACTGGATACAAAACAACAGGGGACTGCTATCAACATCACCTTTGGGAAAATTTCTACAGGCAGCTGGCTTGGAAAGAGAACACTGGGTGGGATGGACTTTTGTCTGATTTAACAAAGAGTATTCTGGAAAAACTAGATACAAAAGGGAAAAGAATTAGGCTGAACACTAATGATAATATTGTATACACATTCAGCCCAGAGGGGAAAGACACCAACCACACCTTGAGTTACATCAATATTCAGAAAGCAAAACCATGTCTCACATTGGACATAGAAAGCATGTCCTTCTCTTGGGTTTTGCCAGACAAATGACAGTAACAACTGACCAGTTTTAAATCACTTAATTGTTACATTCTTCCATCACCATTAATACTTACTTGTGATGCGCAGAGGTGACTCTACTCTTTGCAAGATATACAGTGCTCAGGAGTCTCTAGCCAGGAGAAAAAAATCAAGTGTTTCAGAATCATACATAAATTTTAAGTGTAGGCACGACGAGTGTTCCAGGTGTTACTTTTGTTTAATCTCAGTATTAACAAATAATAGTTTGGATGCTAACTTAATATGTATGATGAAATGGATTATAGTCTACAAAAGTGTATATACCAAATAAAACTTGCTAGTCTTCAGGGTACCACTAGACTCCCTATTGCAGTTGTGGTTGCTGTTGTCGTTTCTAAACTAAGGTAGTTATTCCCTCTCCTCCCTTGTTTCACAGGAAATTTCCTGCTTCCCTTCTCAGCCTCTACAAACAAGGCAGCAATCTTGTCAGGAACCAACGTACCTGTGCTTGTCACCTCCTTTGTGGATTGCTTAAGTGTCCTCTGTATGGAAAAAACAGTAGAGAGACACACTGTTGGTTCCCAAGTACTAATATATGCTAGCATGTTCACACTACTGTGTATGGGTAGAGATCAAAGTGCAAGCACTGACGTTAATGGATCTATATGGTCAGAACCCACTTACCCAATATAACATCATCTTCAATATGAGCCTGGCTGTGGAAACTGGCAAATGGAGCCTCTGTGCAAGGTGAATACAACAAGTCTCTTCCATACTGTTGTCCTAATTCTGGTACAGTCCCCCTCCCTCTTCAGAACAGGACTGGGGCCCTACGGCGTTCATGATGTTGCTGGACCTCAGTACCCAAAACCCAACTAGCCTGGCCAACAATGGAAGTAGCAGCGCATTAAAATGTCAAAGACCACAGGTTCCACACTCCTGCCATTTCCATCAAATTTTACTTTTAGAGGGGATGTGAAATTCATCCTTTTGTCATGGAAATTTACAGGACAGTATTTCACTTCACCTGTTGCCTTATATTTTGATAAACCATGTTATTTGATTTGAAAGTTGAGGGCTATTTTGATGCTTCATCTGTGAATTAACTTATTTCATAGTTTGAAAAGATATTTCTGTATAAAAGAATATGTTCTGATCCACATGCTATGGATGCAACTCTAAGTACCACCAGCATGCCGCTCTGAACAAGGCAGATGAGCTCCTGGGCATTTTGTATTTGGTAACAGAGAAATAGCATGGAAAGAATAGAGACAGGTTCCCACCCTACAGAAACGAAGAGCAGTTCAACATATTTCAGCAAACTTGTTATCCAAAACAAATGATATGTGCAGGTGAAACAAAATCACCAGAGCAAGTAAGCCCTGAATAAGTAAACAAAAAAGTTTTGAATCCTCTAGAGACCACCTGAAAGCTTTTTCCAAAATTACTTTTTTCCCTTTCACTAGCTTCCATTTCATCTATCTATTTCCCATTTTGGTGGCCAAACATATAGTTCTACAGTTCTTTAGCATAGTTGGTGAAGCAGAATTATCTGCTTTCCCCTTTCTCTGTTTTGCTATTCAAGCATTCTCAGTAAGGGATTCTACAAGCAACTGCTGTTTAGTTTGCTGTTGTAGGCAGGCATACAGAGTTACAATAGGATCAGTTAGAATAAAATCCCATTCTTGCCCAGCTCAAGCTTTTATGCATTGTTTACTGCAGACACACTGAAACACTGAACTCTGTATTTCTCCAGCCCTCATTAACTGTATTTCCAATGCTGATACTGCTAAAAAATCTTCCAATCAAATAGAGAGTGAGGAGGAAAAAGGGGCAGGTGGTGTAACAAGTCTTTGTAAGAAGGAGGTTCTTTGTTAGAGGCCGTGTTAACTGAGGTGCACCTGTACAATTGTTTGAAAGTTCTGCCCCTCTAAAATCGTTTGAACCCTCTTCACCATTAATGCATGAAGACACAAGACAAGAAATGTTAGGATTTGCATGTTTTAATTCTGATTTAAATCCTAAACAGGATTTAAATGTTAGGAAGATCATATGATCTTCCATGCCTCAGTTCTTCTTAAAAATCAAAGTAATTTTTCCTCACTGGGCATTATTACCTGTAACATCTGAATAGCATGTTGTTCACATAATTCCTAACAGTTTGTCACGTATTGACATTATTTGTATATAGGTTCATAATTAAATCCTTCTCCAAATCTATGATCAGTTCCTGCATCTCCTTCCAGCTAGGTTGGCAAAAACATGAAGTTGCAATGTGTGACTGTAGGGAACCAACTGCAACCACAACCACTCCTTAAGGAAGGGATTATCACTCATAACTCCGGAAGACAATGCCTTCCATATGCAGCATAATATCGTACTAGCTGTCTTATACCATATGGCTACAAATTAGATTTCATTTCATTTATTTTTATACAACAGCAAGATTTCATCTCAGTCATAAATAATCAAGCAACAGATTCTTAGACTACAAGTATGATGCTTCAGTTTATGTCCTCACCCTGAAAATACATCATAAAAAGGAAGAAGAGAAGGGGAAGGGAAAAAAAGGAATGTGTCAGCACCTTTAAGACTACATTGTACTGCATCTGAAGAAGTGGTTTTATATCCATAAAAGCTCAAGCTAAAACAAACAAACAAACAAACAAACAAACAAACCAGTTAGTCTCAAAGGTGCTTCCATATTTCTTCCTTTTTTCCCTTCCTTTCCTCCTTCTTTATGCTTCAAGAGACTAACACAGCTACTTCTTGGAAAACTGTAAATACATGTCACATATATTCCCTATCCTGGCATTCTCCTGATAGGTTGGATTGTCTATTGGCTATGGATGATGGGAGGCATTTGGAAGACAGCATGTTGGGGAAAACTACTATATATCATTCATATGATTATTTCTAATTCTAGTTCATTTTCTGTTAACATAAAAGCAGAGGAGAGGTTTTACGTGGCCAGGCAAGCTGGGAGACTCATAGAGTTGTAGTCCAAAATAGTAATATTTCCAAATTCTGCATAAAGATTCTGTTAGATCAGACTAATCATTCACCTAGTGATTCTCCATCCAACAAATTCTTGGGATGTTTATGAGGAAGACATGAAGGCCAAGAGCCGATCTTCAAGATCAGAAACCCGCTGAAAACTACTGTACCCTAAGTAATGATACATACAGAACATGCATTAACTAGTCCTACTGCTACTATTATCATTTTAATTTCTTCAACATATTTTTCTAGGCATCTTAGGCATAAAATACAATTTATCAAAAGAATAAAAACAACACTTAAAATGAAGCAACAGTGTGTCCTAAGAATAAAATGCAGAGATAATTAATTGGCCTCTAAGATGCAGATTTTAAAATGTAAAAACAACAGTGATGAAGAGGATGATATTTGAGATTTATATAGTACTTCTACATATTCAAAGTACCTCACGTGCATTATCTAGTTGTAGGCCTTACAGAAACCCTGTCAAACAAGGAAGTATTATAATATCTCCTATTCTGCATATGGCAAATTGAGTGTGAGGCAGGATAAGATTTCAGATTTCTTATTTCTCTCTTCGTTTCATAATCAATTCCCATTGTTTATTCATTATTATTTATTTGATTTATATATATTACTACCTTTCAGACTAACAAAAGACATCTTATGCCTGAAGTGGATAAAGCGCAGCCCATTGGCCTCAAACGCTCCTCCTGGGCCACTTTTTTGTGGCCCCTAGACCCTGCAGGGGTCAAATGCGTTCTAGGGGATGTGGAAGACATTTCTACCACATTTGGAGGCCCCTTGGTCTTCCAGGCTTCAAAATCAATTATTGTTAAAAAAAATTTTAAAAATATTGGTTTTGCCCCAAAATGTTCCCAAACGTCCACTGGGGATATGGGGTGCATGTCGCCCATATTTTGTGCCCTCCCAAGCCATTTTACACCCAAGGAGGGTTTTCTTTGAAACCCAAAATACGGCAAAATGCTCCCAAGAGGCATTTGGAGGCAAAATCATTCTTTGATTTTATTTTTTTAATATTTTATTTTATGGGAGCAGGAGCAGCCCTCCAAGGTCTCCTAGTAGGCTAATGAGGCCCTCTAACCTTCCACAGTTGCACACCCCTGACCTATCAAGACAATTTGGAAAACTCTTGAGAAATGAAGGGAAAAAAACGTTTCCAGCTGCTATTGGGAAGAGGCAATGGGGACATACCTCACTAGCATTCAAGCATCCTCACTGGCTCCTAGTCCATTTCAAAATTTGTTTTCACTTAGTGAGGGTTACACTACATGGCCTTGGTACCTAAACAACTGTGTTCTTCACCATGAACATCCCCATACAGTGCAGTCATCCTAGAAGTCCATCCTCCTTGTATGCTCACTGTCTGAGGTGTGGCAAGGGATGGAAAGATAGATGAAAAGAATCTTCATCTTATAGATGAAGCACTTCTCAGAGAGACTCATCTGGCACCTATCCTGCTATCTTTTCATAGTCAACTGAAGACCTCATTTGTACCAGACCTTTCGATCTTCAACATTTTTACTGCATGATTTTATACTGCTTTCATCTTTTCATCTTTTGATTTCGCTGTCTATTGTGAATAATTATATGATTTTAATTTGTAAACTCCCTTGGATGAAAGAGGGCCTCTAAATAATTTAGATGGTCGGGTTATTGAACTGAAAGATATAACTTCTGTATGGAACCCATTGTTTTATAAAGTGAAAGTCAAGTGTATTGCACATGCACTGCTGATGTCAGGCTTTTTAAAAAACAAAATTCAACATATTATCACAAATAAACAATTACAAACAATATATATATAAGTATATCTCATTGCTTGAAAACAACTCACAACAGTT
Organism: Iguana delicatissima; assembly: GCA_948472985.1. Taxonomy (NCBI): domain Eukaryota; kingdom Metazoa; phylum Chordata; class Lepidosauria; order Squamata; family Iguanidae; genus Iguana; species Iguana delicatissima. The sequence goes on from CAOKZL010001027.1 coordinate 1,039,755, forward strand.
GTTTCCTAAGGAATATGAAACATACATTGTTGATCTTAGTCTTCAAACTCCAGAAAACAAACCCAGTGTCAACATACTGCAGAAAAAAGTGGAGAAACTTAATATACATGGATTAAAGAAAGAACAAAGATTTTACTATAACTATAAGGAGGGACTAAGTATAAGAATCTCAAAGTGTGGATAATTACATATATAGCATGGTGGATGGATGTAGAACATGAATAAATTAAGAATGACAAATCACAGCTGAGGTAGGATAGACATAAATAGTGGGTAATAACAACAACAATAATAATCATAATCATAATAGAAGTTTAAGAATATTCATGAATCACACTCAAACAAAAAGAAACTAGGAAGTTTAGAAGACTACTGGATAAAGTTATGGAAAAACAATGAAAGATTAAAATTGCTATCATGTGGTTAGGTAATGGTAAATAATGTACTGTATTAAATTGGATATACTACTTGAGGAATTTGTGTGTTGTGTTTACCATATTAGCTTAGTTAAAACTTTAAATTAAGAACCCTATCTGATAGCAAATAATTTCCATCTGTAATCTACATGATATATATTAAATTTTAGTACATATATTTGAAGAAAAAATAAATTTTTAAAAAATCCAGAAAGCAAAGAGCATAATTTAAAATGTTCTGATGGAGAAAAGAGAACCTTTTAATTCAAACTTCCCAACCACAGATGGGGAATTTTTGGTCCTCCAATCCAACATTATGGTAGGAGATATTGCAGTAAGAAAACACTGAAACCCAGACAGTCTATAGGGTAGTAGTTTCCATTAATGAAGCCCTTGATTTTACCAGACAGAGCTAACATCTGTCAAATTGTATTAAATTTCTAATTACTTTGATCAGGGTTGGTCTCCTGTGCCTAACACTGAGGTTGAAAAACATGTTTTGCAAGTATTTCAGTAGGAACTAAGGAAAAGAAACATCACAAATAGTAATCTTTTCCAAAATAATAACCCTAAAAATCAGAATTCTGAAGATAAAAGCACTAGTACACAAGAGACCTGGATGTAGGTCATAACTCTAAATTTATAGCTAAGGTTGTCAGGTGTCACACCCTGAGATTTCAGGACTAAAGACTGAGACTAAGAAGTGGGCCCTTCTGATATTCTAGGGTGTGTTCTTGTGAGAGAAGTAAAGAAAACACTCATAAGATGGCACAACTACTTCTGACTGTAGAAACAGGCATCAGGGAAATCCAGCTAAATAGATCCAGAATCTAATAAAACCTAGCTAACTGGGCAACCTAGAACAGAAGGTGAGTATTTTGTTTTATGGCTGGCTGTTAGTAAAAAGAACCCAGCAGTTGCAGCATTTGCTGGCATTCCAGCTAGGGCTTTTCCCACACATCCTTACCTATAGCACACATACGGACTTATTCTAAGCTCTAACCTGCAAGTGTGGCTTGCGGAAGGCTCAGCACCAGCCCAAAGGATTTTTGGCCTCAGGGGCTGCACCACTGCTGCCAGTGTGTGTGCAACAAGGAGGTTCACACAGTGGCATTTGGGGACTTTCATTCCAGTGGGGCTGTGAATCTGCTCTCAATTATAGCTTGAACCTTAGTCTATCCAAGGTCTGAAACCCTGTCTCTCAAATAGGTTCAGTGCCTTGGATAGCTCATTTAAAGTCTGGATTAACTCTTGAGTTGATTTACCACTCCGTTGGCATGAAAGCCAACAAATTGACCTATGTGTACATACTCCCCAGCTCTCTCCACAATTCATTTTCCTTGCTGCTTTCTTTTGGGTGTGTCATTGTGGTATTACGGCAATATACATGGAAAATATCTTCATGCTGAACCAGTGAGCCCAGAACCAATTGGGAATGGGTAGGGGTGGGTGCCCAGGCACCATCACATAAAAAAATTCAACCTTTCTCCAATTCCAGTGCTACTTGCCCTGCAATTTGTTTCTGCACCAAGAGACCAAGGGAACCACAGTAATTCTCAGGTTTAGCCAGTGCCCAGAAATCTAGCAACCTGGTCATGGCAAAGTTGACAGAGTTGAATGGATGAAAGTGGAACAGTACAAAAACACAAGTCATTGCAGATAACAATTTGACTAATACTTTCTAGTTGGTTCAAGCATTCAAAACAAATCTTTTTTCTCCTATGGTAGACATGGAAGTACTGTAATTTACAAGATTATTTGAATGAGATGGTTCAATGATGAGGTTCCAGGAGTAGGTTTTTCAATAGATTTTTACCTACTCAACCAGACAAGGGAGAAGTTCAGTTAAGTGCTGCACCTATACGCCCCAGAATAACCAGCTTGCCTGCTTTCCTTTTCAGCATCCACTGCTTTCCTCTTTAATTTGCAAGAGCAGCTTGACCAGTAAACGTTTTCCAACATAATGCAATTATTTTAGCACAAACTATAAATATTTCCAGGAATGACATCAGTGCTACATGGTTTCCACTCCTGTTTAGATCTTTTTAATTAGGATGGGGTCTTTGAAAGTCATACTTGGCAAGAAAATTTAGTCTCTTGCAGTGTACTCCTCTTTTCCTACAACACACATTTTCTTTTTTGTTATTTATTGTCCCTGAAAATTGGCCTCATCTTCTGTCAGAAGATCTGATTATCATGGAAAAAGGAAATAAAATGTCTAAAAAACCATTATGGAATTTATTTCACATCTCCGAGTCAGAAAGGCAGTGAAAATAACCAGAAGGATGAGATAAGTGGTAATTCTAATCTGAGTGATAAAAAAAACCAACCCAACCATTTAAACCTTTAGTGAAGATGATACTACTCTGAGCTGGAATTATTTATGACCACTTATGGTAGTGCTTGTGCATAGGACTGATGCTAATTATAAAACAAAACCAAAAATGTTATTTAAAAGCGTCTCTGAAACTCTGTAATGCTGAAGCCCAAGAAAGCTAGTGGCGAAGCACTACTGAGTGCCACAGGAATAAGAACATGAACAGATCCTTATGTTCTTAATGTCACGTGGGAACCACTTCTCTGTGGCTTCTTACTGAACTTCTTTGATAATATTAGGGTACAGGATATCCATCATATAGCCAATGATGTGGCTTTTCCCCATGTGAACTGCTAAAAATAATTAGTGAGTCAACACAAACACTAAGAACCTCAATCTACTTAGCATGGCTATTGTGCTCTCCCTATTAATTGCACTTGGGATTGCATAGAACCAGCATTTGGAAAAGTTACTTTTTTCAGCTACAACTTCCAACAAATTTTGACCATTCTGGCTGAGGTAGTCTGGGAATTGTGGTTTAAAGAAGTAATTTTTCCAAGCTCTACATGGAACTCCTGCACAAGCCTTGATGGGAATGAATGGGGCCTGTACACCAGCTGTACATGATGAATTTATTCCCAAATCATATCTGAAGTAGACCTATATGACTCAAGTTTAAATAAAAGATTTTAGGGGAGAAACCTTGTTACAAAAAAAGTACAAAGTCTTGGTACTTTCCAAGATCACTAAGAAATATATACATTATCACCAAAACTTAGTGAGAAATTATGTAAAATATCGGAAATGGCATGGAAATGAGGAAAAGCCCCACACTGTAAAAATGTGGTATAAGCCTACAAAGCTATACCAGGGGAAACCCCATGACAAATACTAGTCTGCAAATGACAAAATATTAGTCTGTAGAATTTGAGTGCTCTATTTGTGTTCACAGTGTATTATTAGTCTAGTGAAACACTGAAATAACCCCAGCATCTGAAAACATGAAAATATGTTAATTAAAGTGAAAGCAGGTCACCAGGCACCAGAGTTAAGAATGCAACCATTTTTTATAACTCAATGAACTTGATTTGGAGTCAGCCAACTAATTTTAGATCATAAAGAAAGGCAACCCAGAAGAATGCTTTTTGAGTTGAAGAAAATATACAGACAAATGGAGCCTGTGATAGAGATTTTAAGGCCAAAGCAGAAAATGCACATGCCATGGACATCTGAAGAAGACACTGTATCTAGTTGTTGCTGGGATAATGCTGGACACCTCCGGGCCAAAATGGGAAAGCTGGTTTTTAGGGAGTTGGCATAGTGGAAACCGACTAGAATGGGGAGAATTAATGGAATATAATCACCATTGGATACTGGGGCTAGATGCGATGGAGGAAATGTTACAACAAAGGGTGGCTCTTGAAAAATGTTATTTTGTAAGTGTGTGGGAAGATGGGTGTTTTGTAACCTTCTCATTTCATGCTTAAATGGAACTGTGGTTTTCTTTGATTACGAAGAAAAATGCTGTCAGTTTAGTATTTTGTCTTCTAGGTAGACAAGGTTGATACTCCTAATAAAAGTAAAATTGTGTTGTGGAAGTTAGCTCTCTTTAATAAGGAAAAGCTAATCAACCACTTGCCCTTCAGTTCATATGAGAAGATAATGAGAAGTCAGAATAGTATCTGTGATAGATAGCAGAGTATTTTGCACAGACTAATAGAATTGGAAGGGACCTTATGGGCCATCAGTTCCAGCCCCCTGCTCCGTGCAGAATCTCACGCTAGAAATTCCAAGCAGGTAGCTGTCCAGCTCCTTTTTAAAGACCTCCAGAGAAACAGATCTCACCATCTTCTAAGGCAACTGGTTCCACTGCTGAATTGCTCTCACTGTTAAGATGTTCCTTCCAATGTTCAGTCAAAACCTACCCTCCTGTAACTTAAAACCATTAGACCTACTTCTAATCTCTGAAGCAGCAAGGAACAAGCCTGCACCCTGCTCTTTGTGGCAACCCTTTAGTTATATAAAGAGTTTGACCATGTCACCTCTCAATCTTCTCTTCACCAAGTTGATATATAGGAGGGGGGTCAATAGGACAAAAGTAAGGCTAGGACTCTGCCACATTTGGTTGGAGAGAATCAGAAATGTGTTAGGTGAAAAGACAGTACAGTTCAGGCATAATATTGAGTGGGGTGACTTGCTTTTAGGCAGATGAAATGTTTTCTGGGTCTCTTATGAGTTTGGGAAGAAAGAGTGCCAATTAGAGATTTAAGAACTAAGGTTTTGGCCTTAGCCAGGACTCTTTTGGGTCTCTTCTGCTGAAGTATATTTTAAAAATTTCTCGCTGGTTAAAAAACCAGTTAATTTTGATTTGTTTCTAAATACAGTCATCCCTCCACATTTGCAGGTTTGACCTTCACGAATTTGATTATTTGCAAGGCACATGTTTGCCTTCCCCCTCCATTCTCCTCATTCCATTCCCTTGCATTCCTCACTCCAGGCTTGTGAGGCTTGTGTTTAAAATGGATGTTTTTTTTTCCCTTTTGGGTGAGTAAAGCCCCCACCCACCGCTGGAGGTGGGTCCTCTCTGCCGCATAGCTGTACATTCTGTTGGGTATGGCCACTAACTGGTCAGGTGCTCTCTTTGCTCCTACCCTTCCCCTCTGGGAGGAATCTTCTTTCTCAAGATGGCAACCAGAAGTAGTTAAAACAGCAGAACTCAGCGCTTTGCTCTTCCTCATCTGAAGGAAAAATACTGATAAGCCCTTTACATTGTCTTTTTATTCCTCCCTGGGAGCACCAGGGCCAGAGACAAGGGAATAGGAGGAAGAGCTCCAAAGTGGAATTGGAGGGGAATTGTGGGATTCATGTTTTTTCCACTTTTGTGAGAGTTCTGCACCCCAAACCCTCGCTAATGTGGAGGAGCCACTGTATGGTTGCATCATGGCTTGCAATTTCTAAGGTAGAGAGGAAGACTATGGGTGTTATAGTTGCTCCCCTCATGAGTGCTATAGTTGGGTTTTATAGCCTTTCGATGCTGAACATCCCCCCCCCAAAAAATGACAATATTTTACTTGTTTATTTTCACACTACCAAAGTAACTCTATTAAAAGTTTGGTACATTTCCTAAAATTACTGTAGAGGTAGACCTAGATTGGAGAATGAAATAGAAAAAGCGTGAGAAACTGTTTAGAACACAGGCACACACTTAGCTCATTTTTCCAACCCAGTGACCAGCCCCCTGCAGGCTGAACTCAGCCATTTTGACAAAAGCAAAAATGATCCAGAGTTCTACGTTTTCCAGAAGTGCAAATTTTTGCCATAAAAAAAAGTGAGAGGTGGCATATTTTATGAGAGAATTGCAGTACTTGAAGGCCTCTGGAGATGTGATTCTTCACTATTTTTATTCTACGTTTTTCCCTGATGGAGGGGTTCTAGTTGATACATAAAAGGTGGGGTGCACAATTCCAATCCCTGGCATAAGTGAAGGGCTAGAATTATTGGAAGAAAAGTTTTTCATGATAGCTATTAGTTGTTACGTCACCCAGTGGGTTTCCATTGCCAAGTGGTGTTTCAAACAGTATTCTCCACAGTCATAGTCCAATGTTCAAATCACTACAACATGCTGGTTCTCAAGAAAAAAAAGTTTGTTTAAAGATTCCTAAGTTGAGAAACAGAACAAATGAAAAAGGTCTTTAATAAAAGTATTGGATTTTTAACATACGAATGGAAAGAAAGGCTAAAGTAAAAAAGAAAAGAAGAGAAGGCAGAAAGGGAGGAAATACATAGGATATGAATATGAGTTAGGATTTACATTAATATAAGTTGACTGTTTATCCAAAGGTACATTTTCTTAAAGCTGATGTTTGTAAAACACACATTATGCATGGCTAAACTGAATTGACTTAAATGATGGATTGTGAATATTTATGTTTCCAGCCTCACAAAATAAGACTTTTAGCCACAATAAAAGCACGCAGGATCCAACCACAGCAATCATCAGATAGGTGCAAAATTGCAGTGATATGGATTTAAAAGACTTATGCTTCTATAAATATTAACAATTTTTCTAATATAAAATGAATATGCTGTAACACATTCAAACAATTTAGCACAGCCCCATGTCACAAGGAAGAATTATCTTATTAGATCGTCGATATTTAGCTGAAGTAGACAACTTCTTTTTAAAAAAGATTAAGTGATGACCAGTATACTTGAAACATCAGCTTTTGCTGGATCAACCAGTTTTAAGGCTAAAGAGATTTTTCGTACTAGGCATTTTTCCACTGACTGATTTGCACAGGACAATCTAATTCTTCATCCAAATATTCTAACTTCACTGACCTTAAATTAATACTTTCCAACACACATTTATAAACCATACTTCCTGGTTTCAATTTCTGGTATTAATTATGATAAATGTCTATGTACTGTGAACATACGAACTTATGAGACTGCTGCCTCTTCCATGACAAACACAATGGGACAAGTTCTAAATCTATTTTTGTTACACAGAATGGGGCTTATTTATTTCTATCGAGGTTGAAATATACCATATTATTATAAGGTAGGGGCAGGGGACTAGTTTGGTATGCTGAACAACATCCTTGCCTTGCCAAGCTACCACAAGCTTGATGCTTATGCCAAGGAAGGGCACATCCCCCGACATCATTGGCTCCACAGTGCTTTCAACCTCCTCGTCATGCACACTTTAAATATCTTCCTGCAAATCCAAATCTCAAACTATTTGAAAATAAATCTCGGTTATGAGTGCACAATACTGGCATGCTGGTTTTCCCTTATGATAAAAACAAGGCATCGAGGTAATTTAGACGTCTTTCAAAGTGGAGTACTAAACCAGCATCCTTTTCAACAGGGAGGGTTATTTTAGCAGCTGTGGAATTCAAGCCTGCATGGAGAAAGACATTAACTTCACTGAGCTATTCACTGAGCTTTTCAGCAACTCTCAGAAAGGTTTTGGATATTACAGCAGTGTTCCTGTTGCAGTGGGAACAATCTTTGCAGCTTGCAATGGCAGGCAGGAACATGTTTGTGACCCATCTTCTCCAGCATTAGCACCTCCTGTCCCTGTACCAGAAGCCCACAAGGCTTTTGTGGGCTTTTGAGGGCAAGAACACTGGCTATTGGTATGCCACCACATGAGCTGGGGAGTAAGTCCAGATGATGCCAAGCATAGGGTTCACTGGTCCATTCCTGGGGTATTTAAGCCAGGCTGCTCCATGTCCTTCATCACTTTGCCTGAGAGCTCCATCTCTACTCATTCTCCCTTTTTTTGTTGTGTGCAAAAGGATTAGGGTTTTAGTCTGTAACCTTCATCACAACTTTGGGAAGTTTTGGTATTGGGCCTGGATCCAGTCAGGGAGAAACAGGGCCTATGTGCTTATCAGACAGGTTAGGGGGCCCTTATGGAACCTTGGGGGTGTAGGAAAGTGGGTCATGCCCAATGTGGGGGCAAGCAACTCCACCTCACTCCCCACTGGCAGAGGAACCATACAGTGGTGCCTACCTCAGTGGATTCCTACACCTGTCATTCTGGCCAGTCAGCAGATAGGTTGGGTCATATGGTTTACATCAGTGGTTCTCAACCTGTGGGTCCCCAGATGTTCATGGACTTCAGCTCCCAGAAGCCCTGAGCATTGACCATAGTGGCTGGGGCTTCTGGGAACTGAAGTCCACGAACATCTGGGGACCCACAGGTTGAGAACCACTGGTTTACATCAACCAGTGGGTTGACTTATGCCTGGATTGGGACCCATGCTGAGGCCAATCCTCTTCAGCTGTACTCAGTAAAGTGGTGACCATTTTCTTATCAACATAGGTAGTCCATGTGTTTGCTGCTTGGGTGGAGCTTCATCTGCTGCTGAGTATGCAATAATTATGTCAATCCATGCTGTCTGGTGTTATTGAAAAACATATACGCTCCCAATACACATAACCAACTCTTCTATTATGGTATTATTTTTCCTCTTACTTTGTATGATCTAGGATTCAGGCAGAAAATATTTTCTAGGAGTGAGGAGTGGGAAAAAGAGGGTGGATTTGGAAACCTCAGTTTGAAAGTGGCCAAATTCCATGTAATGCATGAAATGCAATCTAAGAGATTTTAATAGTTCCAAAAAAATAAGATGACAAACACTGCTGAAGGAATAAGTAGATGAGCAGCACTGATATATTGTTTAATCCTTTTATTCTGAAATTAAAAAGGGCTCATACCATTTAGACTGTCTGGTACAGTGTCTAAATTTCACACAAATAAGTCAAGAATAGGACATTAAATGACAGTCATTCATCCTGTTGGAAGCAATAGGCAGCCCAGTCATCTTATTGCTGTCATTGTTTCTTTTAGATATAATATTCAAAACCAAACTGAATTCACAGAGGTTTTTGCAGATATTTTTGTAAGTTTCTTTAAAAAAAACCCATTATGAGCAGTAAAGTACACATCCCTTCTTTTTTCCTTCTTTTCTTTATTGGAGAAATCCTATCAGAAATCAATCAATCAATCAATCAATCAATGTATCCCCAGAGGTTGCCAAAGTTTCTTCTTAGAGCTATACTTCCCAGAACCTCCTAGCCAGCATGGCTGGTAAGCATGCCAGCTGAAGAATTCTGTGAACTTTAGTCCAAACAAGTAATTTTTTCAAAGCTCTTGTGCATCACTGCATCCAATCATATTTACTTCTAGTTACAGAACAGAGAATAAGCATGAAATTGCCCAAAAAGTTTAGAATTACAGGGGAACTTAAGAAACCAAGATGGCAGGTTACACTGGACAAACCATGCTTCCTGGGAGGCTCTGGCTAATTAGTACTGAATAGATGCTAAACACTTCTCATGTTTGAGGATTGCTCTGAAAAAATTACTTCAACTTTTCAAGCTTATGCTGAACTTCAGACAAAATGGCAGAGTAGTTAGTTCCTAACTTTGCAAAGAGCAAGGCTACACTAACGTTAGGTATTTCTATTGAACACAGTGGTGGGTAATCCCAGTGCAATCTTAACTGCCCTCCGAAAAAGAACCCACATCATCACCTAGTGATGACAATAAACATTCAGAGCTGCTCTTGGCTGTAGTATCATGTCTAAATACTGGTAGGAAGAACTGCATGTTTGAATTCTCCCCTAGGATGACAAGATATGTTGTGTTTTTAAAAACCTGACATAACACAGAGAGGGCAAAACTAAGCAAATTCTTCCCAACTTGCTATTTTTGTATACGCACAAATAGTTTTAGATGGACACTGATGTATGTTTTCCAGGAAATTCTGAATTGGAAATATTTCCAATGCCCTAAATAAGCATAATCAGATTTAGAACATTTATTTGACTCAACATTTACAAAACAAAACTTTCTAATGTCCCAATAACCCATGTGTATTTGAAATGAAATATCTGACTATGGGGGAAAAAATATTTCATGTGGTTTAAATACTATTTTCAAATAAGTCCATTGTTTATACAGAAATTATTTTTGTTAGAATACTTGTCTTTAAATCTTCCAAACATGCACTTCCTTTACATTGCTTGTTTAAATTTAAGAGGAAAGAGCACTGCAAACACACTAATTTTAGCATGCTCAAGAAGGTGTGGATGATACACTGTGTATGTTCACTCATCTGTTTCTAAGGGAGCTTCCCTTCCCTTTACGAAGGTCACTAAGACACCTTCTGTTCTACTGCCAAGGACTTGAATCCTATTTATCACAACCAAAGAAGACCCATTGAATCATCTGTCAAATCGTTTACACTTATGTAAATTACCCTGATTCATTGGGTCCATTCTAGTTGGAACTCCCAACAGAATTCAGGCTGCTGTCCTCAGAATCACTCACCATTATGTTATACAGTTTGAGCAACCCTAATCCAGAAATTGGAAATGCAAAAACCTTAGGAAACTGAGAATGTTTGCTGCCACCCACCCACTTATGCCTTCAAGATAGTGGCTGAAGCACCCCTGCTCATTTGTCTCTCAGATCCTTATTCTGTTTCCAACTTTTCATCTCATGCACAAGTAGTGAACAAATGAGACGCAAGGCTGGAAAGAGATTCAAGGATCTGTGAAATGGCAAGATCCAAGTACAGTGCTTGATGGAAACCCACATCTCCTGCCATTTCACAGATCCTTGCATCTCTCTCCAGGCTTGTGTCTCTCTTCAGCCTCATGTCTCATGTACATACAAGGCTGGAGAGAGACTGAGGATCTGAGAGACTGAGGATAGAAAGGACCTGTGACCAGTATTTGGTATAAGAGGGGGAAGTACTGTACAAGAGATCTCTGAGAAGCCTGACAGCCACTTGCTTACACATTTGCAGTGGCAGTTGCAGTGATCCTGCTTGTTAGCTCATAGGCTCCCTGGAGATTTCCTATACAGTACCAAATTTTAAGTATATGCAAATACAAGTACTCCAAAATCAGAAAAAAAATACAAAATCCATAGCACTTTGGGTCCCAAGCATTTTGGATAATGATTCAAACCTGCATTAGTATCCATTCAATATTACTAAGGAATTATATTTCTTAAATTACATTCTTACATTAAATTACATTCTTACATTTAAGAATTACATTCTTAAAAAATGGGGAAAAATTGTGTTGAAAAACTTTAAAAAATTGGAAAATTTTCTGCCCCACATCACTGTTTATTAAGGTGGCAAAGCCCTCCAAACATTCTTAGGACTATAGCTGCCTGGACAGCCAATGGTGCAGAATGCTAGCTTTTGCAACCCAACAACATCTGGGTGGGGGAAAAAATAACATGTTGCCTACCCCAGTTCCAGATGGATGAGCAATTTAACCCTCCATTTTCTAGAATGAGATGGTACAATCCAACAAAAATTAAAGTTCTAAAGTGTATTCATAATCATGTGTTTTCAGCTAGAAGTTTATAAAATACAGAGATCAAGGCTGTACTATGGTGGTTCAGCAGAAGTCCATTCTGGTCAGTTTGCATGGTACTTAATATGCAAAAGCACCCTTACAAAAAGACATTTACTCCAGACAATGATATGCAAACATGAGTGTCTTGGTTCAGTATGAATCATTACTTCTCAGCCTTTGGTCCTCCAGATGTTTTGAGTTTCTCAGGAGCCTCTGCCAGCATGCTCAAAGGTCAGGGAGTCAGGAAAGTCTAAAACATCTAGAGGGCTGAAAGTTCAGAACCACTATCTCAGGTGACAGAGTCTGCTTCCCACCCTTCCATTGGAAAAGCTTACGTATTTGTTTTCTCCTAACTTATTTACAGAATGGCTTCCAAGACAGATGTCATATTGAAAGACTGGCAGCTAAAGCAGGTTAGCTGCTTCCAGTGTTTAAAGCTGGCTTGACAGCTTGCAGATAGATATAGATACCAGGCAAGTTGAATACTTGTTCAATCAAAAGATATGACTCTCCTGTGCCCACAATCCAGGTGGGCTGCCCACTTGAAATCATAGGCCCTTGTCCAGGAGCCCTCTGGTGAGTTGGATGGCGCCGAAGGTCTTCTCAGCAGGAGCATGCCCATTTTAGTTGGTGTGTGTTTTTTATGTTTTTTTAAAAACTGTATGTATAAATATTTAAAATGTTCACTGTACATTACCAAAGAACCTGTAGTTATCAGCAGAATATAACTGTCACAAATAAGTAAAAATAGAGCATTTTTAAAGCATAACTTATTCATTCATCTTTTGCCCTTCTTAAAAATTACAACAGGCAAAATTCCTTCAGTATTGTGGTATAATGGTTTGAGCACTGGATTTTGACTCTGGAAACCAAGGTTTGAGTCCTCACTCTGCCACAGAAATCCACTGGGTGACCTTGGACAAGTCGCACTCTCTCAGCCTCAAATGAAGGGAAAGGCAAACCTCCTCTGAACAAATCTTGCCAAGAATTCTGTGACAGGCTCACTGTAGTGTCACCATAAATCAGAAATTCCTTGAAGGCACATAACAATAACAAACTGGTAGAGGACGAAGTATTCTAGACAAGTGGCACTTTTGGAACTAGTTAACTGGTACCTTCCACAGATAGCTTCTCCTTTGTTCAAACAGACCATGCTTCAAAGTGGCAGGACTAGTTTTTCAGAGCTTATGTTGCAAGAAGAAATAATATATGGACAGACAGAAAAGACACTGTAAATTTAAGGCTTCATACTACGCTCTACTGGCTTGTACTAGCCAAGAGAGTCATGAGGGAACCATGTCATTCCAATCCATCATTCACACAAACATTCAGCAGTGGTGGCTGGGGGAAATTTGCTACACCAAATCCAGGGCTAATTTAGCTGACAGATCTGAATTGAGTTCGGTCTGGAGCAGTGGTTCTCAACCTGTGGGTCCCCAGATGTTCGTGGACTTCAGCTCCCAGAAGCCCTGAGCATTGACCATAGTGGCTGGGGTTTCTGGGAGCTGAAGTCCACGAACATCTGGGGACCCACAGGTTGAGAACCACTGGTCTGGGGGAAAGGAGCATCCAAGGGGTCCAGCAGTGTGAAATCTATCCCTCCCCCATGTATCAGAATCCCACCTCATCAGTAAGGATCCTCACTTGCTAGCAGAGCATCATCTGTTTTGAGTCCCACTACATTAGAAATGAGTGAAAGATATCAAATAAATAAATGAATTGCCTTAGCTCATGTCAGCCATGAACATTTGGGGTTGCAATTAAAATGCAGCAAGTATACTTCCACACCAGGCCCATTGGTCTGAAAATGTAGATCCCTATGCAACTTAACTTAATGTTTGCTTTGTTTCTTGTTTTTTAAAGAACTATCACAAGCATATCTTGTTCTTTCCTCAACAATTTCTATACAGAACTAAGCCATATCAACATCGCACAAGTACCCTGTACTTTATCACTCAAGATCTTGCTGGCAAGCCTCAGGTATGGAGTTATAAATGTAAGTTCCCAGAGGGATTTACTTGTGTATGTAGCAAAAGATTCTGACTCTAGAGAAGTTTGTCTCCTTACCAGCAAGCTTGTATTCTACACCAGACCAGAACAGCAGAAAAGGGAGAGAAGAGGAATTTACCACTGCATTTGATTATTAAATTATTTCATTTTTTAAAGTAATGAAAATAAAATATACTTAAGCAGTTTCATATGTAAACAACTAAATGCAGTTCATCTGGGAGAGATTCATATTCTGTGCACAGAACAATATGTAGTTCTTGCTGTTTCTACTTCCCAGTTTTGAATTCATCCAATTATATATCTATTGTGTGATGGGCCTGGCATGAGGGATTCCATTTACAGGAAATATTTCTGAGATCACAAACACTCCAGGCTAAATGCAAACACTGGAGCAGATGGTAACTGATTCAGTAGGACTATGCCTTGGGGTTCTAGAAGGGGGGAAGTCTTGGAAAACAAACTCTTGCTGACAAAATAACCTTATTATTACGTAAGGGGGAAAAGTACAACTTAATCTGTTCAGGAACCAGTTAGGGACTCAATTACACAACATATCACATAGTCCAGCTAGCTAATTTTTGAGAAGAATGCAGAGACTAGCAGAAGAGGTACAGTTACCTACCTAAAAGAATGCCCAATACTCCACTGTTGGTGGGGGGCATTTTGATGCAGAAAGAAGACTGTGTGACTATAAGAGAGGTTCTTAGCTTTTTCTAAGGGTGGCTTTGCACATCACTCAGATGTAGTTGAGTAGATGTAGTAGGTAAACTGTGCTTGCTGTTTTTCACAGCTGGCCTACCTGTTCTGAAAAGGAATGTGCAAGGGTAAGATGCACAAGATCAGGATGAGATGTGGACACAACCTGCACATCTCACTGGCTGAGGCTTCTTTTCTGATGTTACACCCAGTAATATGAGGAATTGCTTTCCACAAACAATCAGGCTGCAGTCCTAAACACACATATACAGAATCGTGTATGAGTAAGAATCTAGTTTTACTTTAAAGAAGATTGAAAATTTCTTCATTTTGGGGATGGAAAGAAACTGGGAACAAAACTTCTGATTGTGGGAAAATGTAAACTTTGTCCTTCTATGTACAAGGCCTTGACTATTTTATTTTTAAAAGCTTGGGTGTGAACCCTGTGTATTTAACAAAGATAGAGCAGAATTAGGATTACCATCTCTTTTTTTCTGATGTATGTTTTGACTTCTCCGTGCCAAATATATACAACATAACACTCTCGTTATTGGAAATAGCAATATGTTTTGAATTTGGCCAGCGCAGATGCTGAAGAATATTGCTTTTGTTCGGGTTTAAATAATTTAAATTTCTTCATATTCAACAGATGATATTCATATTTATTTAAATTTCTTCATATTCAGGAGAGAACGAATTCTTTCTTTTTAATGTGACAGAGATAAAAATGAAACTGATTGTCCCCTCTCTACCTGAGACTACGTCTCATTAAATATAGGTTGTACACCACTCATTCTGTTTCTCTGTTCCATAATTCAGCATAAACAACACGAATCATTTTACATGGACGCTATTAACTAACTATTCTTGTTAACATATAGCCCCCCCCCAAAGAGCGTTTTTTACTATCTGATGTCACTTGCTAGAAATAATAGTAGTAACAAAAACAAGGTAATGTCATAGGCAGGGCTGAAGAGCTATTATGAAGCTGCCAGGGAGGCGGAGTGATGTAACCATGTAGTAATTCTGAACTGATTTCCCAACACAAATACTTTAAGGCTCTTAAAAAAAAAATCCTTGGATCACACAGATGTCAGCAGGCATTTTGCCTTGGAAATGAACTGTGATTTTGTCCAGTGCATGAAAGGCTCTGTTCAAGTACATTTACAATATTAAGTATCATGTGCACTTATAGCATCTGATCTAGTGCATTCTGTAGAATCACTGCAGTTAAGAGCGTGATCCAGAGCTGCTAAAACATATTGTATCCAACTGAGCACAAATCTGCTTAAGAAACTGGCCAAAACAACAACAGCAGCAGCAGCAGCAACACACTTTTGTTACATTTATCATATTTGCAGTCCTCCCCTTCCCACAAGGAGTTCAACAGAGAATATACAGAGTTATCTCGCTTTATCTTCACAAGAATTCTGTGAGATGGATAATGCAGAAGAACACCGATTTGTTTAAGGCAGTGGTTCTCAACCTGTGGGTCCCCAGATGTTTGTGGACTTCAGCTCCCAGAAGCCCCAGCCACTACGGTCAATGCTCAAGGCTTCTGGGAGCTGAAGTCCAAAAACATCTGGGGACCCACAGGTTGAGAACCACTGGTTTAAGGCATCCAGGATCTTTATTTGCTGTACAGGATTTTGAACCCTGGGTTGCTTCCACTGTGGAATTTCTATCCATGACGTACTCTTTTAGCAAAAACATCCATGTATATTGTACTGCAGTTTTTTCTGTGTTGTCTTACCATATGTTTGCAGGGGTGATTTTTGTTGTTGTTGTTGTTGTTGTTGTTGTTGTTGTTGTGCTGTGTGTTCTATCTCTTTTTCTCTGCTGCAAAAACCTGCTTAGTATTGATTGGCAAAGTGATTTGAGACCAAAAGGAGCTGTTCCTTTAAAATAAAAAAAGCATCTTATTTTGACTGTTCAGTCTGTTCTATTGTTTTTTGGGTCAACACAGCTGGTGGCTTAGTGCTGAAGTAGAGAGCTAGTGTGGTATTGTGGTGAGTGTACTGAACTGAGGCTTGGGTAACCCAAGTTCTGGTTTTCACTGAGCCAGAAACTCACCAAGACAACGTTGGAGAACCTCTCATAGGGTTGTTGTTAGGATAAAATGGGGAAGTGGAGAACCATATAGAACTCACTGAAGAAAAGGTGGGGTTTACACCCTATTTGCTGGCATATGACTCACCTTTTCCCCAAAAAATTCTGTTTGAAAATGGGATGCGTTGTATACGCCACTGTGTCTCATACACTGGCAAATAGTATTTGCTGACATAAATGGGATGCGTCTTATACAACAGTGCATTTTATACGTAGGCAAATACAGTAACTGTCTAACTAGCTTAACTAAAGTGTTGTTATAGCATAAAGAAACGGAGGAGAAAATTTTTTAAAAATAGCAATTTAATACCCCTAAGAACAAGAATTGATTAAATGAAGAACAATTCACAAATTATCTCCAGTCACCACCAAGCAAGGAAACAGAAAACAGGAAGCTTTTAATTACTATTGGAAAGGATTTTTGCTGTATAGAACTTCTGAACAGACTTCTTACAGGAGGATCCTGGCCATGGGAATGCTAGTTAATATAATGCTATGTTAAATGACACATGAAACTTCTGTTTGAATTCTACTTCTAATGAACTGTGGAAAAGCAAAGCCCCAGTAACACTAAGCCATATTGCTTTCCCACATGGGGTGCTGCCAGATGGGCAGATTCTAGAGCTATCAATCAATTCTTTCTTTCTTTCCTCACTGATATATTTTTTTTCGGGGTAGAGGGCAGCGAGAGAAAAAAAGATGAAAGGAGAGATGGGAAACGTGGGAGGGTAACTAATGGAAGGCCACATCATCTGGACATTTCAACATTTGAATGGGGCAGTGTGATTGTACAACAAAAGCCTCATCTGGAAACACCCATGTTTTTCTTCAGCCATCTTTGTCTTAGATCAGTTGACATCGCACTTATCACCACAGATGGCTTTCCACTGTATAAAAATGGTTAAAAAAAGATGACTGCAAAACAAGAATGTCTATTGAGTTGTCTACACTGAACATTTGTTTATTTATTACAATCATTATGTCCTGCCCTATATCCAATCATCTCAGGACAGTACACAACACAATCAAATAAAACCAGCTGAACAATCTAAAATGTAAAATAGTACAACATAACTTATGTACTCTGAAAGTAAAACCATGTGCATAAGCTAGATAAAAAGACTAACTCCAAAGCCTTTAATAATAAAAAAAACTGTGTTCTAATCTGTTCCTGAAATGAAGCCAATGTTAGCATCAATCAGGTATCTATGGGGAGGACATTTCACAATCAGGGTACCACAACAGAGAAGATCCTTTCCCACGTCCTCACACCATGTACCGGTCTCACTGGTGGGATACCAAACCTCAGTTTTGGAGCAGTATACAGAAGCAATGTCAACATATTCAATGTGTGAGCACCTTTTACTGTGTAATCATATTCATATTTACTCAAAAGGAAGAAATACAAGGTGTCTAAAAACTATCTTTATAATTTCAATTATATATAGAATTAGTGTGTATATATGTGCTTTCAAGTTGCCTGTCAACTTATGGTGCCCCATGAATTTCATAGGGTTTTCTTAGACAAAGAATACCCAGAGGTGTTTTGCCAGTTCCTTTCTCTGAAGTATAGCCTGCTGCACCAGGTATTCATTGGTTATCTCCCATCCAAGTATTAACTAGAGATGACCTTGCTTAGCTTCCAGGATCAGATGGGATCAGGTGCCTTCAGGGTATTTAAGCTATGCAATCTATAGCACATGTTTATTTGTTTTGTTTTGTTTTAAAGTATTTTTATTAAGGTTTTAAACAAAAATAACCCCCCCTTCCCCACTTCCAAGCTTTTTTCCTTTTTTCCAGTTGAGTCTGCTTGTTTACATTCCATTCATACATAGTTTCTGTTTAAAAGATAATCTTACATTGTTGCATCTTACATTGTTACATTGCTCCTTTGTTACATTGCTTTATTACATTGTTGCCTTATATTACATACAATCTTGCTTTATTCTTTTTTTCTTTTCTTATACTGTATCTTTATCCAATTCAAGACTTCTCTCCATTCCCTTTCAAAGTTCTGGATAGGCTTATTTTTCAGTGAAAATGTTAGCTTTTCTATCTCTATCATATCCAGAACTTTTAATTTCCATTCTTTTATGTCAATATAGTTCCTTTCTTTCCAATATTGTGCATATGTCAATCTTGCAGCAGTTATCAAATATAACAATGTCTTCCGGTGACATCTTATCTCTCTTTGTTGCCCTAGCATATTTAACAAATAAAACTCTGGCTTCATTTCAAAATTTAAACTGTAAATTCTCTGAATTTCATCATGTATTTCCTTCCAAAATTTCCTTGCTATCTTACAGGTCCACCACGTATAAAAAACGACCCCACCTTTTCATCATATTTCCAGCATCTTTCATTTCCATTTTTAGTTATTTTCTGCAACCTTTCAGGTGTCATATACCACCTAGGTAGCATTTTATAAAAATTTTCTCTTAAATTTAAACTTGGTATAAATTTTATATCTGTTTTTCATGCCCTCACCCATGTATCCAACTCAATTGAATGTCCAATATTTTGTGCCCATCTAACCATATTATCTTTAACAGTTTCTGATTCCATTTCTCTTTGCAACAATAGCTTATAGAATTTGGAAGTTCTCTTCTTTTGGTCCTTCTTCATCAATAGATCTAATTCATTTTCTTTTCTTTCAAATCCATATAATTTTTTACAGTACATGTTCATTTGAATGGTGCTGTAGAATATAATTCAGAGGAAGGCAATGACAAACCATCTCTGAGCATTCCTTACTTATGAAAACCCTAATCTCAGAGGGTTGCCTCTTTGACAGGCAACTCAAAGGCCCTTATACACACGCAATACCAACTGTGCTCAACAAAGCTCACTCCCTAGTAAGTGTCCTTAGAATATCAGCCTTCTTTTATTTACTTGGATGATAAATTACATACAAGCTAGAGATAATCAACTTTATCTTGAAAACTGGTCAAGAATTCTTGCTCTCTATTCTTTCAACAAAAGAGTAGCTAGTGATTTTGTTGGCTTTGTTGTTGTTGTGTGTTTTTCAGTCACTGATGTAGCTGATAGTTCATACTGTCTGGGAAAAGTCTTATACACTATCTTACACAAAAAGACAAACTTTCTACAAACTCTCCAGACCCACTCACTGTGCTGCATAAACACAGAGTACTGTTTGAACTCTTCTGCACTTCTGCTGAAGGGTTCCATGTTATCAGGCAGTTATCAGAACACGAGCCACTTTTTCCATCCACCCTCAGCAAGTGTGAGCTGGTTATATAATTAGGAGTTCTGTTAATGACAGCAAAACAGTCTAGCAAACATCCTATCAGATAAGTTGTATCACTACAATAATAGCTACAATTAAGACTGTTGTGTACGCACTGTAGTTTTGATGCATCAAAAGGGTGTTGTCATAGTTTGGTCTATTTCCATAGTTTGTTGTACTGACATGAGGAGAACAAAGGAGTCAGCTTCCTAATATAGGCCCTTTTCGCATGGCATTTTCTATCTGAAAGGGCGCCTGGAGCGTTGCATGATTGTGAGGAGCGATCTGCACGACGCACTCACAATCGTGCGATGCTCCAGGGGCCGGCAGGCGCCAATTGCGTACCTTTTCATTTTCGGCTAGAAGCCAAAAATGGTGCACAATTGCGCATTGCTCGTGGGCCCCGCACGCACTTACCTGGCATGCGGAGCCTCTGGAACCGCACTGGTCGTGCTTCCTGCCCCAGTGCAGCCTGGGAAACTCCCAGGCTACACTGTGGAAGGAAGAGGCGGGGCTCTCGTGTGAGCAGGCAGCTCGTGCGGAGCTGAAGGAACCCAGACATGAGAGCCTCTCACTGGAGGCTGCTCTTACGATTCCCGCACCCCAGTACCAGAAGACAGTAAGGTGCGGAAAGGGCCATAAACTCAGCAAGGGCTTTTCCTGCTATATATATATATATTTCAGGATGACTCCTATTAAGGATATATGAATTTAGCATGGAGAAGACAATAGCAAGAGCCAGTGTAGGGCAATGGTGTAAGTGCTGGACTAGGACTCTGGGAAACCAGGTTTCAAAACCCCAGAGAAACCCACTGGGTAGCCTTGAGCAAGTCATGTTATTTCAACTTTAGAGGAAAAGAATAGCAAAATTCCTGTGAATGAATGTTGCCAAGAATCTCCTATTATAGGGTTATTGTCAGTCAGAAACAACTAGAAGGCACACAACAGCAACCACAGCAACAACAAACAACAGGGGTGCAGCAGTTGTTCCAAAATTATCAAGTTGAATATCATTTAAATGATTCCTCAGATCTAGTAACAATGATGGTCATGATGTCTGGCTGGTTCTTGGAGTAGTAACCCAAAACCAAAGTAACTTTTCCAAACTCTGGTAAGAATATACACACACACACACATACACACACACACACAAAATTCTTTGGATATCGTTCTATTCACTTCAACTACATTAACCTCTGTGACTTACACTGGCCAAACTGAGAGGCAGCAGAGATAAAATGACTTAAGAAAAAAAGGGTAAAAGAAGCATGGACCTACAGCAGAGCTTTCCAAACTTTTCATGTTGGTGACACACTTTTTAGACACGCCTCATTTTGCGACACGGTCATTCAGTAAGTGGAGGTAGTCCCTCCACCCAAGCCTGGCTTGCTGCTGCTGCCCTCGTCGGGGTCCTCCTTGGCCCGGGGGGAGCAGAAGCATCCCCTTCACCCAGGCCTAGCCTGTGGTGGAGGACAGAATAAATCGGAGTCAAGACACAGAGTTAAAAAGGGCTTGGCTATAACAGGCCCCAGTTATAAAGACCAGCCAAGAAGGGCATGAAACAAAAGAGTAAGCTGACTCCTCAATCCCTTTTGCCATCCACCATCTCCCCAGCTTGTCATTCTTTCTTTGCCAGCTTTCTATTTTCTGTGCATACAGATTTCAAATTATCACAGCCATTACTTTCTTTTTCTTACCAGTAGATCATGGAAAAAATCCATACAAAGTATGCTTCCAAATACTGAATAATATTTTTCAAATAGATGTCTGGTAATCAACAGTATAAAAACTGTCAGACATATGTGGGTTAATGAAGTGAGCGTTGCAGTGACTCCACCCTTCTCTGTCATATGCAGATCAAGCTACTATCCATAGACATTTCCCTTTACTTAAAGCCAGGTAAAGATACCCATCAAATAGCAGTTCTTGGTTCATGTGTAACATGACCCCACAGTGTGTTGAAGATTAGGTATAATTTATCCAAATTTGTTAGGATTAGTAACCATGTTTACAAGGATTTTTTTTAACACTTCTTTTAAAAAAAATTAAAGATTTATTTAGAACAGCGGTAGATTATCCTCTCTCTTCCTCTCGCTTTTGCAGACAACATTTCATTGTTTAAAATACTACCAGACAGTCAGAAGCAAAAACAAGTAAGAGCAACAACCAAAAATCAGTTTCCAAAAGTTCTCACTATGAAAACTTCCAGAACATCATGTGTTTCAGTGGTGGGCTATCTTCAGAATTTAAATAAGACATGTATGTTATAAATGGATCCCATGTGGCCTCAAAAACATCATCAACTATTTTTCTTCCAACAAGATGAAGTTTAAACATCAATTTCTCCAGCAATGCAAGGATCCAAATTCTGTCAAGCCACCAGC
Organism: Iguana delicatissima; assembly: GCA_948472985.1. Lineage (NCBI taxonomy): Eukaryota > Metazoa > Chordata > Lepidosauria > Squamata > Iguanidae > Iguana > Iguana delicatissima. Next base: position 1,061,828 of record CAOKZL010001027.1, read on the forward strand.
AGATTGATAAATGTTGCAGATTCTTTCAAATCTGAATCTTGCAGATTCTTCTAACCATGTTCTTAAGTTGGCTTGTTCAAGTTGACCATTATTAGCACTATCCTCACTTTGTCCTGGTTCTTACATGATGACAAACTGTAACAGCTTAAACAAGGACCAAATGTTTCCAGTATCCTCCTTATAATTGTACTGAGGGAAGAGAAGGAATGGCATTGAGCAACCTCCACCCCTAGGATCATACATGGCCCTCAACCTGTTTCATTTTTGCCTTGAACCTAAAGTCCAGAAGCCACCTTTTAGCTCATCAGTCTGACTGCTGACAAGAGCAATCTATCCTTCTCCCAGCTGCTTACTGGGCAGGGAGGGAAAGAGAGACAAGACATCTGGAAGAAAGAGAACTGACAAAAGGTGAGGACAGAAAAAGAGAATGGGGAAAGAGAGAGAAAAGGAAGAAACTCTCCATACCTTTTGTATAGGGCTTCATCTACCAGTGGTTTCAGTCCTGCTCATTCTTGTCACGATGGCTCACAACAGATGAGGGAATATGGCTCCCCACAGAAAAGAGGTTGAGTCCAAATGCTACTGTCTGCCCAACATTACCATCTGTCTGCTCATAAGTTAGTATTATTTTGTTTTCTTTTTACTGAAAAAAATGTATTCAGCTTTCACCCACATTTAAGCAAACAGAACTGCATCTATAGCATCCTTCAATGGGACAAAGAACATGCCATGTGCTCTCAAAGGAGCAATGATATTTCAGGAACAAATCTTTACCATGAATGTGTTTTTCTTTAAGCATTTATGGGTTGGACCGCAAAGAAAAAGAGCTCTTTTATCCTTGCCACGCCTGAATCCACGAAAAATACACAATGTAGAAGGCTATGTAGGCTGCATATGTTACTCTATGTTCTCTCTTCTCCTTTTCCCTCTGGCTACATCAACTGTAAAAAAGTACATCACCCGCACTTCCAGCACAAGCAAGCTACATTCATAACTGTGGCTGCATCTCCCATGTTAAGCATGGAGAAAGTCTTGACCATTACTTGTGTACCAAAGCTATTTTACATTCAATCCTGCAGAGAAAACAGTCAACCTAATAGTTTCTTTGAAGGTCATCCACCCTTTTTGCTGCAGAAAATGGTTGTAACACCTACTCATGACTCACTATCACTCACACAACGGAACTGTTACAACCCAAGTCATTGTTGTTGTGTGCCTTCAGGTTGTTTCTGACTTATGGTGACCATAAGGTGAACTTATCATTGGGGTTTCTTAGTAAGATTTGTTCAGAGGGAGTTTGCCTTTGTCTTCCTTTGAAGCTGAGTGTGACTTAGCAGAGGTCACCCAATGCATTTCCATGGCTGAGTGGGGATTCAAACCCTGATCTCCAGAGTCATTGTCCAATGCTCAAACCACTTGCTGGCCCTTAGCTGCTTTCTTCGTCAACAGAAAATTTTAAAGAAATATCTGTTGGAAAATATCAACCAATTTGGAAGATTTTACAACAGAACTGTTTCAAGAGCAACTGGAGAACACACATCTGAGTTCCACATACAACAATCTTCAGTTTTTAATAGAAATGCTTTGCAGACCACAGGCACTTCTATGGCAGCAATATGAACTACAAACAAGCCATTTCTTCACTTTAGTGATCACCAACTGACCCTATCAGCCACGGGAAAGCAGATGGATCCATTTGCTTCCTGGTGTCTTTGACTACCTGAACCACTCCCAGTTGTTGGCAAATGGATACATTTGCAGAACCACTCCCAGTGGTTCAGGTACTCTGTTCTGTTGCACTGCATTTCTTCCAGCTGAGGAAAGCACGAAAGAGAAAGATGGGCAAAGCTTCCTGCTGGGTTCTTGTTGGGCACAGGATGCCTGAAAATCTGCAACAATATCTTCATAAAGCCAAGTTACTACCTTAAAAATCATAGGTATCATTCTAGTTCCTATTAGGCACAAGATGTTCTTCCACTAATACATAATTGTGATGGTGATTTGTCAAAGCAGAATAAAACAGCAGGCCATTTTAAAAAAATGGACAGGAGAGAAGAGGAGCAATTGCTTACTTGCACATAGGCAATTGCTGTAGTAAGTGTTTGGAGGCATGGACCTTGATATGTGGGCCTAATATAATTTGCCTCCATTAAGCAACTTTCTAATATCTAATTTAACATGGATTTTATTGCTGTCAGTACTAAGCTAAGTACATTTAGCAGGATCTCCTGTTATCATTAACTCCCGTCTCCTTAGTCTGGTTCATCCGCTATTCTGTCTCTCAACTCATCAACTTCCCAACCTACCTCACAGAGCTAATAAAAGAAAATGTTGCCAATGAAATGTTTTACTATGTTTAAGGCCTCACAGAAATTCAAAACTATATTAACAGGCTACATTGCAAAAGCATATCTTATAGAAAAAGGACTGGGGGAAATCTAAGGAGGTGTTGTTTATGTTCAGTACTCTCACTATGTGAATTCCTAATTTAAATCAGTATTCCATTCAGCTAGATTAAGCACTTTTAAATCTCCCTGAATTCAATGGGAAAGTTTTAAGCATGTGCTCAACACTCCCATTAAAACAAGGAAGACTATAGAATCGTTTAACTTGGCTGAACTGTGCTCAAATAAAAGCTTTCTGGCATAGGATACATGGACACTTCTGCACTACACTGTTATAGTGCTATCATTCCACTTTCAACATTCTGCGGAATGCTGAGGCTTCTGGTTTACTGAGGCCAAAAGAGCTCTCTGGCTGAGAATTCTAAATGCCCCTCCCTAAACTGCAAACCCCTGGTTTCCATAGGATGTTGAAACTGGAATAGCAGCATTATAACAATGTAGTGTGGAAGTGGCCCCTTTTTTATCGATGAGATCAATATAAACTCTTTAATTTGAAAGACATTGTTTGCTTCGCTATATGTTCGGAACACGATGTTTCTACAACTATATTTTTAATCTCTTTGTATTTTCTTATGTTTTGGGTGATTTATGACAGCACACACACCCCGACTATAATCTCTATCCAGCATAGGACAACATGAAGACACACACACACACACACACACACACACACACACACACACATACTCTAAAACAAAGAATTTTAAATGTTATTAGATTAACTGCCCACTTAAGCTGTAGTTCTTAGAATATGTATCTGTTATCTGGCACAGTTGTTCTGGACAAAAACCAAACAAACACACCAGAGTTCACTCATGTGGTTCTGTTCAGAGCAAAGACAAGGAAGCGCAGAAATTAACACTAACGATTGCATTTTTACTCTGAAACACACTGAAAAGAATGTATTTAAGTGATAGAGAAAAAGGTGCAGCTATTCTTCATACAGTTATGACAAGTTTACATTTATGACATTTGGCTTACTCACTCACTACATTAATAATACAGAAACAACAAGTTTATTGTTTTTATCAGAACATATTTAATAACACTGGGCTGGCTGGTTTTGTATCCTATCAGCTTCGGTGTCTGAACTTTCCCACTTTTTTTTCTAATATGAGGGGAACAGAGTTCAAAATAACTGGAAGAGAACTACAATTTAATGAACTTTAATTTACCTGAAGAATGAGGCAAAAAACAACAACAATCTAGAATCAATATTGTAAAATGTGTGCAACATATAGTAAAACAAACAAACAAACAAAACCCAAACAAACTTTCACTTGGCAGATTTCTCTTGTGGTTCAGCTACTGATGGAGCTTACAGTTTTAGTGCAACTATAGTACATTACACACTGCTTTCCAGATTTAGCCTACTTTCAGTACAATAATCAGCTCTGTCAATATTAATCCATTTTTTTTTTTTAAAAATCCATATTTCCTTGCCCAAAAGAAAAACAAAAGGAAGGTGTTTTTTTTAAGGAGAAAACCAAAAAGGACTATCCATATTTGCCAGACAAATACTAAACGATTCTCTGAAAAACAAAACAAAACAGGAAGACAGTGACTTTCTGGAATTGCTATTTCATTTACTCAGAGAAAACTAACAATATTCCTTTGTTGTTACCAAAATGTCAGATCAAAGTGTCAATCAACACTCCTTCATTTATTTATTTTTTTAAAAAAGCAAATTAAATATATGAGGACGCTGACTGGCCTTAAAATACCATTTATCACATGCCTTCCTTTAGAAAATGCCACTTCTGTAAGTTGTGTTGTATAGGTCATCCCAGCATCCAGCTTAAGGCAGTGAAGGCCTCTCAGAAAAGCTGTCATGGGTACTGAGTGAAACATGGCATGGAAAGACAAAGAGTTTCCTGTAAACACTGGCAAGAACAAAGTGTCAAATACATTCTTTGGAGAAAGATATTCTGGAGACGTAAGTATTTTTTCCCTCCTCTGTCCCTCTTTTGGGACAGTGAAATATGCAATGCTAAAAGGAAAAGTAGATCTCTTGTTTAGCCAGTTATCCCCCCCCCCGACAGTATAACCAAAAAGGAAATTTAAAAGTAGTATGGGGAGGGGGGAGTAATTCTTTTTACTCAGAATCCCAGGCTGGAAAATAGTTGTCTTCATTGGCACAAACATGAACTTTAAGGTCCAGATTAAAAAGTTCCATTAGTAAAAGTCAACTCTACAAAGTTCCAAAATGAGGCTCTGTACCTTCTGAAGGCACGTTTCAGCAGTGCTGTTGTGGAGCCTGCCTCTAAATGCATTCGCATGTAACCACTTCTGAGGCCACCACTACAAAACTATACACAACAACATTTTGCTACGACAAGGCTAAACAAGGCTGTAGAATGTGCTGCTAGACTGCAATCCCATCAGCCCTAGCCAGCACTCCTGATTATAAGAAACTGTAGTACAACTGACAAAAATATTTCAAAATGATGCCGCACAGCAATGTTTTAGGAGCTAGCTGTGTTACTTGCTACATGCCCCAAAGTAATGACTTTACCTACCACTGTGCTAGTTGTTTTTTTTTTAAAATATATATATAGTTGCAACATTGGTAATATTTTTACTCAGAAATAATGTGTATAGCAGTGATTTTCGGGTTATGTGATGTGGGCAACTGGCAGTTTTTTGACCCTATAGTGTCAGGTACCATATTTGTGCTCCCTGGCTGCAATTGTTTCTTTTTTTCCCAGAAGCTCCAGGTACCAGCAGCTGAAGACTTATGGACTGACACTAGTCCATGGCCCACCACTTCGAGTAGTGCTGGTATATAGGCAAATTTACTATTTATAACATGTTATTTTCAAGCCTTATCCTGTGCCTGAAACCATTTTCTTAGCTCTTATGAGTTCCCAGAGGGGTCCAAGGGGCTTTTCTAAAGAGACTGTGGGACTGCTCTGCATTGAATTGGTTGAAGAAATTTGGACACGGAGGGTCTGAGAGAAGAAAATAAGACCAAAGCCACAATTGCACAACAATGATTCTGAAGGTAAGCTTCACTGAACTCAATGGGACTTTTTTTCTAAGTAGATACGTACAGAATTGTCCTCTCAAGAGAAAACAAACATGGTGAATAAAAAGAACCTGGAGAAGGCTATGGATAAAAGTGTTAAATCCATAGTAGCTCCATAGCTGGAGAACAAGGACTGAGGCAAACGCTACTTTTCAAGCCTGGTTAGCCAAGATTTGTTGTTGTTGTTGTTGTTGTTGTTGTTGTTGTGCGCCTTCAAGTTGTTTCTGATTTATGGTGACCCTAAAGCAGTGGTTCTCAACCTGTGGGTCCCCAGATGTTTGTGGACTTCAGCTCCCAGAAGCCCCAGCCACTATGGTCAATGCTCAGGGCTTCTGGGAGCTGAAGTCCAAAAACATCTGGGGACCCACAGGTTGAGAACCACTGCTCTAAAGCAACCCTATCATGAGGTTTCTGGGGCTAAGAGTGTGTGATGTGCCCAAGGTCACCCCGTGAGTTTCCATGGCCAAGCAGAGAAACGAATACTGGTCCTCAGGGTTCTTGTCCAACGCTCAAACCACTACACTGCACTGGCTCTTGGTTATTCAAGACAGACCAGATAAATTCTAACTGTTCAACTGTGGATACCTATTTCAATGAATTCTATTCAGTATTTTAAAAATATTGTTTAGAGACTTATATTGATTTATACAGATTTCTTGCTTCCTTTGCCCTCCTCCCTCCCTCTTTCTCAAACCATTCCTTCTTGTTGTTATGTTTTCCCCTTCTATTCACTTGCTCCCTGTTTTTCTCCCTATGTTCTTTTAAAAAACATGGGACTGATGACACTGTGTACTCTTCTTGGTGGCCTAGCATTCTACTTGCTCGTTTCCCCTAAAACAGTTTGGACCTGGATCCTATTGCTCCTCATACAACAGGGAGGTGACTTCTCTGATGGAAAAAAATGTCTTGAGTAGGAGATTTTTTATATAAACTTCTCACTTCATTTTCAAATCAAGCATGATTCAAACTCTTTTTTAAAAATTGGATAACTTGCATATCATTAATAGATATGAAATCAAGATATATTTTAAATTAGCAGTTTAATATGGACAATACATTTATCAAACAACATTAACATCTAAAATGACAACAGATAACAACATCAAACCGTCTTTTGGATCTACATTTTATTTTCATCCCAAACCACAATTTTGCTGTTACAAATCACCTTTATTCCAGCTACAAGTGCCATAGAAGAGGCCAGCAGAGGGAAGAAATGAGGCAGACCCACAGTCCTTCATCATACCTGGACCCAGAACCAACTTACAACAGCACTTGGCTATAGAATTATAATTTCTCACTGTCTCCAATTGCTTTGGGAGAAAATTCGGGGCTGGGATTTAAAAAAAAGAATAAAATATCTCATTGAATATTTGACTGTGTCTTAATTGGACCATAATCTGCAGCTGTCCAAAAACCTCTCAAAGCAACAACCTCAAAACTGACAAAAAGTTAACTGGCCAGCACAAGAAATAAAGTCCTGGGGAAGTTCAGTAGTTGAAGGTTTAAATGTCTGAGCAAAACTCACATGAGTAGCAGAAACTCAATTTTATTTAGACAGGGAAATAATCAGGAAGCTCATCGTATGAATAATGGACTTTGGCTAGCCTGAGGTCCTCCCTGAAACTCCGTTAAACATCCTTGGTTAAGGTTTGCTGGTTTCTTCACCTCAAAACTAGGATATATTTAGTGAACTTACTACAATAGACCAATTTTAAGAGTATAAGAGGCGCAGAAAGAAATGCCATTACAGAAGCATTCTGGTTCTTCTCATATATTGATTTTTGTTACATGCTGTACAGAGGCTATAGCAACATTTGCTGTTACTCTACTTTAATATTGGTATTTCTGAGGCTATTTTTTATTCTGATAATATAGTATACAGCATAATCTTAAGTAAGTTTACTAGCTGTAGCCCAATTTTGTATGCTGATGTGACCATTTGATTTTGGGATAGATTTCTTTTTGTTTGCAGTCAACTAGTTCAGCTCCGATACATCCATACAGAATAATTCTGGCACTTTAATGGGGAATAAAATGGGGATTTGTAGTCTGTCTGATGAGAAACTCAGAATTCTCTAGTGTGCTCCTGTGAACAACAGCATTAGAGCTCTGTGGCAGAGAATTCTAACTATCCCACAAAACTATAATCCTGGGATTCCGCAGGACAGAGCCAGGACAATGCGAGTGGTATGAAACATGCCTCTTTGGCCTCTCTTCTCTTGCCCACAATTCTTCAGCCTCCAACGACTGCTCATCAATTCCATTTCTAAAAGCAGCATCTAGCCACTTTTTTTTCCAGGTTCTGCAGGACCTTTTTCCCCTCCCAGCCCTTTCTCCACCATCTTAGTGTTGCCAAACAACATAATTCAAGTATATTCTATTGTCTTTCACTCATTCTGATTCCAACTGGCTGTTCATATGTGGGAGGATCAGGGATAAAGATGCACACAAGCACACAGGATGACAGTTGGCAGTAATTATAATTGAATTTTAACTCCAGTACTTCCATTAACAGCTCATTCTGTAACATGACCCACTGTTGCAAATCCAATAAAATAAATGTATTCTTGGAGGACTGGATTCTAATTTGGCTTCTAATGTTAGAACAACAAACACATCTGTGATTGGGAAAGACAACTCAAATTAGCGTTTTAGTTCAGGCTTTCTGAACTGAATTTAACCTGAATTCCACCCCAGCAATACACAAAAAGGAACAATAAATTATGTGGCTTGTTTGTTTTTAAATTCTGTTGAAACTGCCTAGGAAGGATATATCACTAGGCTTTTCATTAATATCAAATTAATTCACTGTTTGAAAGTCATTTCAAGCCTAACCCAGAATCCTTTGGAGATTAGGGAAAGGTTCACATTGATTTAGCAGACCCTGACATAAGCTACCAAGAACTATCTGAACCTAAAATACATAGCCCAATTTTCCTATATCTTACAAACCTTCATGTTCTCTATTTTTAATTCATTTAAATGGAAAAACAGTCCATTTTGCAGGGTTACTGCCTGTAGCAAAAACTTTCCGAGAAATTCTGCTTGTGTACGTACTTCTCCCTTTGCTATAAAGGATTACAGGCCTTTTTAAAAGAAATTCAACTGGGCTTTGCTAAATGTGTGTATATGCTTTCAATTTGCCTGTTTTTATGGAAACTCCATGAATTTCATAGGGTAAGTAATATTTTGAGGTTTTTTTGTTTGGAAGCTAAGCAGGGTCAACCTTGGTTAGTACCTGCATGGGAGACCGCCAATGAACACCAGGTGCTGTAGGCTTTATTTCAATGGAAGAAACTAGCTTTACCAAATAGTCTCTCATTTTGCAAGGCCAGCAGTTGCCTATAAGAAAATACATAAGGGACCCACATTTCTTCTGTTACTTTTGTGAATTTGTGGAAAAGAGACTGAGTAAAACATTTGGGGTACAAACCAAATGAAATCATGTGTACCTACACTGGGGTGGGAACTATGTGGCCCTTCAGATGAAGAGTAACTCACAGCACTGATAATGCTGTGCATGGTTGATGGGTATCAGGATGTATGGCTCCTGTTATAGGTATATGTTGGATGTGTATTAGAATAAGTATTAGAATAAATCTGCTAGCTTAGGCATCGCTTGAGTCCTCAAGAGTGTTACAATGTATAGATTCCTAATTGTTGACTGCAACTATGTATCTGGTTGAAGCTTGCTAAGGTATTCCAGGGCACCAAGTAGTTGATTGCTTTATTGTCTGCTGTTACAATGTATCTGGGTGACAAGAAGAAGATGAAGGAAGAAAACCAAAAGCACTGGAAAGATGTTACGGGAACTGGCAATGCTCAAGACAAGAAGAGAGTAACTGTTCCTACTTCAAGGATGAAAGACATATAAACAATGAAGGGTCTAGGAAAATATCTAAACTGGTGGGGTGATGTGGGATTCATGATTTTCGCCAATTGCTGCTATGTGTGCCTAAATTTGTATGACAAGGTATAAAACCTGTAAACGCTTGCTATTCAGTAGTCTCAGCAACTGCTAGAAAAAGTTGGAGTGTTGCTTGTGTTACCACCGTGTACTGGCCTGGCCTTTGGTGAACCAAAGAAATAATTTTGATATCACAATTCGGCCCTGCTCTGCCACCAGCCAAGTGTTTGTGAGGCCACCGAACAAGCGCGAAGCTAGGCATGGCTACTATTTGCTGCTCACACCAAACCAAGCCAGAGATTGCCAGATCTGCTTTAGGGGACCTCCCGAACCAAACACCCTCATTTAAAACAAAGAGACCCTCTGCTCTGAGAGGACACCCTGGCGAGCTAAGTGCTTAACTGCCGAGCTAGCCACATTTACATATCGGCCATACCACTGTCAATTCGGAACGTAACTCAATGGTGTAAATTCTGACCTTTCGGAGGCATTGTCTCCAACTCAAAAATGTATTGTTTTCGCCCAAGACCAGACTAGCCTACGGTCGTTCTTTCCCCTATAAAAATCCCCCGCTCCAAGAGCAATTCGGATCTCTCGCGGGACCGCTCAACGGACTTGCGTTCGGACTACTCTCCTGCCTTGCTGCCACTTCGTTCTGTGAGCTCCCCTCGGCTGCCGCGCCGAGCCCTCCTACCCTCCATTGGTTTCCCCAGGACTGCAGGACTGGTGACGTATCATCCATTCCCCTAAAGCTCTATTTCCTATTTCTTGTTAGCAGTGTGTTTGTGTTTCTCTTAATAATCGCTTAATAAATCTTATTGCTATTTGAACTGTTTGCCTACTCACTGACCTGAACCTGTATATATAGGGTAAAAGATTCCTGCTAAGTTACCCTGCCTCTCGTTAGCTAAGAGAGTGCTCCAGCTAATTTCCCCATCTTGGTTGTGTTTGTTTTAGTTGTTTGGGTGCCTCTCCCGGGACCCCCAAGTCACACTTGCTTTACTATAAATAAACACTTCTATTAAACTCTGAGGGAAGTTTGTGAAGCACAAGTTATCCAGGACATTACAATGGGACTTGCTTCAATGTCTGGAGGGTTATATGAATCCCATGCCTGATCTACATAAGTGCAACTTTTGTCCACATATGTACACAGAACATGCAGAACACCCATGACAAGATCATCAGCAGATCTGTTGTACTTCTATACTTCTGCCTTTGCCATTGCTCTCTGGACACACACACATACACACATACACACACTACACTTTTAAATCAATCTAACAGAAATTTCCTCTCCTCAGGAAACTCTGGACAAATACAGTTGTAAGAGTGGAGAGAGGCCACATACATTTAACCTATGTAATAAATGAATAAAAGACTTCTCACAAAATTAAAATTTCCAAGATTCTTTGGGATACTTCAGCCCATGGAAACTAGGCCTCTATTTCTAGCCAGGCTACAGAAAGTTGTGATTTCCCAGCTTGGAAAATATTTGTTGTTGCTCCAATAACTAAATAAGCACGTTCTGCTAGCAACACTCAGTTCCACATGTCTACAGACCACCCTCCACTGTAAGACTCTTGGTGTGCTATACATTTTTAAAAAGAAAAAGGTACAATTTAAAAAAGCAGTATAAGACACTTAAATCACAGGGGCAGCAGCAATAAATAACAATGAAGTCTAGTAGAACCATAAAGATAGACACTAAAACAACTGTTAAAATCTGCTAAGATGTTATAAGCCAGAGCTGAGCATACACAGAGGATCAAAGGACCATAAACCACCATTTTTCCAAAACTAGAAGTGACTTTTCACCACTTTCCAGTTTTCAGTTCCAGTTCCAGTCCTCCCTCCACATTTGCAGGTTTGACCTCTGCAAGTTTGATTTTTTGCAAGGCACATGCATGTCTTCCCCCACCCCATTCTCCTCCTCCCATTCCCTTGCATCTTGCTGGCTGTGGAGAAAGAAGGAAAGCATCCAGACAAAAGGCAAAGAAATGGGGGAGGCATGCACAGACTTTCCTTCTCCCCTCTAAAGCTCGCACCTGATTCCCTTGCCTCTGGCCCCAGAGCTGAGAACTTGTGAGCCTTCCTTCTCCTCTCTAGAGCCCCTCCTCTCATTTCCTTGTCTTTGGCTCTGGCACTGAGAACACGTGCAAAGGCAATAGGTAAGGGAGTAGCAGGGAAGGCTTTCTTTCTCCCTCTGGAGCTTCTCCCTCCTATTCCCTTGCCTTTGGCCCCATTATGCAAAAGGCAAGGGAATGGGAAGCCCTGGAAGGGAATAGAAGGGGAAGCCCTGGAAGGGAATGGGAGAAGAATTGTGTGGGGGGGTATTCACATTTTTCCCACTTTTCAAGAGTTGTGCACTCCAAACCCTTCACAAAAGTGGAAGGACCACTGTATTATATTTCATGTTTCAAGGGAGAGAGAGGAAGAAGAACAGAGATCAAACACAAATCCATACCCTCTAGAAATTTCTGGTGGGAACAAAATATATTTGAAACTGCAGGGAGGTTCAGGGATTGGGGGCTAGGGTTGTATAGGAGCCTCCCAAACCACATGGCCTACAAGATAAACAGTTCCCACTGAGTTATGCAAACAGAATGCCAGAGAAAGATAATGACCAAAACAAAAGAAAGGGTGCAAAATCTGATGTCAGGAAAGTTTTTCTGGGAAATTGTATAGACAAGATGATGCTATCTTCCATTTGTAACCCGCCTGTGCATTCACACTATTTTGTCTGGCTTTTTCCTTTCCACAAAAGGTTTGTTAAGGAGGAAAAGATGGAAGAGTTGCATGGTATATTGTAACTGGAATGGCAGGAGCAGTCCATCTGGAACTATGGTAGTTAGAGTTACTGGCAGGCTATTTACATCTAAGAGGGGTTGCAGCTGCTACATTATAATTATCAGTTTCATCTGGTAAAAAGCACTGTGGACCATGGAGGTGATTTGCTGCCAGTAATGGTGGTAAATCTGTCAAAAACTCCCAATCTGTGACCCTGATTCAAAGGGAGTGAAAGGGCATATCCATCCAGAACCACTTAGACAAACCAGAAGGACCTCCATCTTACCTCTACTGAGCTTCAGTACATTTACCATCATCCAGCTAATTACTGCTTAAAGATACTGAAAAGAGCTGAGTGTCGTCATCACAGTAATAGCACCTGAACTCATTAAAAAAAGCAGAGGGTGAGATAAAATGGAAGCCTGTGGGACCATATAGTGTAAGTATTATGGAACCATGCATTGCCTCCCAGCCAGTAATCTCCAAGCCAAAATACACAGTGGGATTTGGAGACCAGCAGTGCAAACTCTGGCTCCCAGCATTGCCTTCTGTAATCAACCATCATACTAATTACTGAAATACAGCATCGCAATCCAGACACCCAAGATCATGGTATCAAAAACTTTCCAAAATCCCATGAGAAATAGCAGGGTTACGTTCCTCCTGTAATTCCCCTGCCATAGGGCATCCAAGGCAAAATCAGACCTGTAACTAGAGTTATACGGATCCAGATAATTTGTTTTATTAAGAGTAATTATGGAAAGCTCCTTCATAGGCACTTTGTTCAAAAAGGAGCTATTTTTGACCACTAAATAGTTACAATTTCAGGATCCAAGGTGTGGTCTTACAACTGTTTCTTTTAAGCTGGTTAGGAAATTTATTACCTCTTAGATTCAGTTTCCTATTGCTAGGTGTAATAAATCAAAGACTGGGCAAATAAGTGGTCAAAACTTACAAAATGGCATGTTTTAGATATCCATAATGGATATGTCCACATCCCTCAATTGATTAATAGTTGCCTTAGAAGGCTATACTGTCAAGTCCCTTGCTGTAAGCACAAATAATACAGGGCTACTCTTTGGTCAATGGGAAACATTTCTACAAACATTTCTCTCTTCTGCATTTCAAAGCAAGCATTTACATAAGAATAATTTTCCTGCATTTCCTTCACACTCAGATATTTGTACAAATAACTACACACACAACTATATCTGTAAGCTCATGAGTTAAATTTTACAGTTTATTGGACCTGTATGAGTTTAGCTGGCACTGGGTTTTGGCACGACTTCTTCCTGGCAATTTATTATTTGGTTTGAATACTATGGCTGAGCATTGCTTAAGCCATGTTAATTTTTAAAAGCCAAAGTTCTGGAGGCAGTCTAATACTTTTGGAAGGAATGGGAGCACTCAACCATCTTATGGATGAGACACTTATGATCTCACAATTTCAGTTAAGTTCTCTGGAACATATCTCGGTAGTGGGAAATCTTTTGGTTGGTTTAGACCCAATATATCCAGTTTCAGCCCCCAAACTTGATGTTAGTGGTAGTTGTATTTAAGAAATCTCAAACTGGCATTACATTTTGGAATATGCTGGCACAAGGCATTAGATATCAATCTATTTAAAGCTGCACTGGTTCGGGGCAGCTGTTTCAGAAAGAACAGGGCAAAGCATTCTTGGATAGGATATATAAAATTCGTTGTTTTTTTAAAAGCAATGCATTATTGCAGAGACATTTAATCAACAATTAGATTAGTAAATATTTAAGTGACTAAAACACACCCCTAATTAAACAGGTATCATCATCATCACCATCATCATCATCATTCAGGTGTTTATAGACACTGCAGGTGATAAAGTATCCTATGATACTTGTGCCATAATCAAAAATCCACTGAGTAACTGAAACTCATACAGTAAATTGACTGATATGCTGAATAAAGTTATGTTTCTAATTTTAAGACTACTGTGCTTACTCTTGGTAAGAACAACGGAATGCTGTCAACACAGGGACACAGGGATGTCAGTACAGTGACCCCTTGACTTTCTCAAGGATTTGGGTCACAGACCCCTTGTGAAGGTGAAAAAACTCCGAATAACACCCCTCACCTGAGTGCTTTTTGCCTAGGCGGATGTGACTTCCTTCTCCACACCCAGGAAAAATGGGAAGGGGAAGCCTTGTGGGCAGAGAAAGTGAGCATGCCCCTCCTCCCTTCATTCTCTTGACCGGCACCCAGGTGTGCAAAAAGAAGGTAGGGCACCCATAGCAGTAGCAATAGCAGTTACATTTCTTTACTGCTTATCAGCACTAAGCACTCCCTAAGTGGTTTACAATGTGTTTAGCTAATTGCCCCTAACAAGCTGGGTACTCATTTTACCAACCTACAGAAAGATGGAAGGCTGAGTCAACCTGGAGCCCTGTAGGATCAAACTCACAACGTTGTGGCTGCTGTACCGGCATTTAACCACTGCGCTACCCAGCCGAAAGGCAAGCAAATGGAGGAACACCTCCCCCTCCCTTCTCCTGCCAGTCACATGTGTGCGCTGCCTTCCTTCTGCGTGCCCGCCCACCCAAAAGACAAGCGAAGGGAGGGGGAAACATCTCCCTCATCCCTTCTTCTCCCCATTGCTTGTGCGAGCTGCCTTCTTTCTGTGCACCCACCCAGCTCAAAGGAAAACGAAGAGAGGGAGTAAGGCTTTTGTGTGTGAAACTTTCTCTCTCCCATTCGCTTGCCTTTTGCTGGGGCGCCACAGAAGGAAGGCAGCACACCTGGGCAAAAGGCCAGGGAAAGGGAGGGGGAGAATGGGGGAGAGGCAAGTGGGTACCTCACAAAATATCAAATGTATGAAGGTCAAACCCACAAATGTGGAGGGAGGACTGTATTTTCTTTTTAGGCCAAGTGATTTGCAGTTCAGGATTCTCAGTTTGTTACTATTTGGGCAAAACAATATCAACTGATATCAGAGCAATGCAGCAGAAATACTGTCATGTCCAGAGTTCTACTGACTCCTGAAAACCGAAGTAGAAACGGTTCCTCACTGCTTCTGCATTTTTTTTGAATTGCTCCATCATTGTTTACAAGGAGAAGTTACTTACACCAGACTGAATGATGGATCTGACCCCAGGATCCCACAGCATATCTCTGACCTTGGGTTCTAGTGGATCCACCCACAGATGCTTGTGCTGCTATGAACTGCCTCACATCTCCAAACATTTCTGTGGATATATCAGGGATCCTACTATGGCAAAAATACTCTCCCTAGCTTGTAATGGGGTACCACCACCAGGTCCTAACACTCTGCAGAAAGCAACACTGTTACTTGTTTGTAACAACAGTCTGTATAGAACAGTGATGTAATTCCTTTTATTACTGAATACATCCATGAATAATTTTAACAATTTTCTTCCTGCTTTGAGAAATTTATTTTGTGTAAAATTTAGGGGTTGTTTTTTGTCTGTTTTGTTTTGTTTTGTTTTGCAGAAAACAGCATTTTTTGCACAGAAAGTAAAATTTCTGCAAAAGAATATTATTTTCGATACAGAAAATGCTGTAGTTGGGGACTTATTCTGCACAAAATTCACATGTAGGATTTTTGCGCAGAAAACAGCTGTTGTACTGTTTCCTGTACAAAAAGTGTGAGTGTTGCATGGAATAAGTCTAAAACTGCAAACATTTTCATCAGTCCAAAATTCTTCTCAGCAGGGTTTCCCAAAACTTGAGAAACACATTTTTGACCATTGTTTGAATATTTTCAAATATTCTTTCCATCCATAGTGTAGAATCAGCTTGGTGGCCAGAAGCACAGGTGCCTCTGGGAAATAGCCAGATCATCATGTGAAATCTTGGCACTGGGCACGTTGTTTCAGACTGTGTGCATGCACTCAGGAAAATGTGGATCAAAGTTGTATCAATTAAGACTGTGAGATGCACATTAAACTATGGCTGTAGGAGAAGCAGAAATCTTGCATTCCTTCTAGGAAACTATCAAATGAATCTCCAGGGAAAAGGAATTCCAGAGTTATACAACAGTGGCAGCAGCAACAAAAACTATGTTCTTTCCTGTTCATACTTGGCAGGTTATACAAGAGGTCATTCTTCCCTGGCCTTAAAGATATAATGGGACATAAAGGAAAAAGTAGAGCAGGGGAGAGAAAAAGGAAGCCTGGGGCAATTTACAGAGTGAACATAAAACAACATCTGTGAAAACACAAAGCTATATAAATACAATCACATCAAATAAAACTCCATAACAACGGATAAAATTAAAATCAAGCCACATCCCACTAATAAAAAGGGCAAACTATAAAGATTAAGTCATAAATGTCTACCTTAATTTTTTTTCAAGCTATTTGCCTCCTAAACAATTGATTTTTCCTTCCCAACTGATGAAACATTGTTGGTTAACTGGAAGACTATATTCCTCTCCTGTTAAAGACACCAGGGTAATCTATTTTACAGCTCATTATCTTAAGTTAAGAGGGTAACAGCTGTCTATAGTAAGCCACCTAAAGACAGAAGTTAGGGAAGGTGAAGAAAATTCAGGTATTATATTTGCATCAGAAATTGTGCCAGTTAGAACCCCTGGCATTTCTAAATCAGCACTAAAAGCAGAGCTTGGAAAAGTTACTTTTGGAAGGTTGTGACTCCCAGAATTTATGTTGGGCTGCACTAGATGTTGGGAAAGAAGCTGAAGCTGGTACAGAATGCAGCTGCATTGATATGGATTCTCTCTCCACAGCACTTTGTGGAAAGAACTGCCCTGCCTGCCAATAAGCAACCACAATAAGCTCTTGCCACGAGTATACAGAGCACTGAACAATGCTACCTCAGGGAACACTTTGGCCTTTTACATCCTTGCCCAGTCACTGTGATCCTGAGGAGGAGAACTTTTGATACAATCCTGCTTCGAGAGAAACAGTTTTTAAAAAAGAGACCATTGTTTAGGAAAATTCTCTTTTTGGACTACTGCTTACAAAACAGACTGACAGGGGAGTTTTGCAAGTTGTAGTCAGGGAGGGGGACTTTTCTAAGCTCTGTAAAAATGTAAAATCCAAACTGTTGGGTTGTGGTCACACTGTCAGTCATGATCAGATTCTTCTGTTCAATTTAGAGCCTGAATATAATGAGAGATAATGACACAAATCATCTGTATAGGAAATATTTAAGAAACTCTAATCATCACTCCTTCGCCCTAGTGAATCCTGGTTAACTGTAGCCATGTGAGGAAGGCTAGTACAGCAGCATCTTCACTGAAGTATGGCTTCCAGGAGTGTCATGGGGAAAGCCAACATATCAAAAGTAGCAGAAAAACTCAACATAAATTTATAGGGCAGACATGCTTCAGGTATCACATTTTCAAGAGGGAGTAAGCAGCATAGAGAAAGCCAGTGTGGTGTAGTGGTTTGAGCACTGGACTATGACTGGAAAATAGAGTTCAAATCCCTGTTCAGCCAAAGAAACCCAATGGATGATCTTTGGCAAGTCACTCTCTCAGCCTCAGAGGAAAGCAAGGGCAAATCTGATCAAATCTTGCCAAGCAAACTCAATGAAAGGGCCATCTTCAGGTTGCCATAAGTCAGAAACAACTTGAAGGAACATGGTATGAAGCACAAGTGACAACTGTATTCAGAATCCCATCTAACAATCACTGTAATGTTTAATGCCAGTGCATTTAACAGACCAGTGCTACACTGCTTTTATTTTTTTTATGGGTATGTTTTAATGATTTACAATCCATTGTTGTTTCAATATTAAAAATAGTTTGATTGTACTTAACAACATCTTGTATGCTTTATCTTTTTTAGTTTTGCAAGTTGCCTTGAGTCCCAGTACATCAAGTAAGTGAAAAGCAGGATATTGAATGAATGAATACGTAAGTAAGTAAGTAAGTAAGTAAGTAAGTGTCTGAATTGGATCTGGAGCCCACTTTTGTTTGGACAGTCTTAGTATTTTAACAGCTCTTTTACACTCAAGATGACGATTCCTAAGAATGGATCAGTTCAAAAGCCTATCTAGCCCACTATTTTGTTCCCTCAGTAGCCACCCAGATGTCTAGGGGAAGGCAGTGTGGTGTACTAGTGTAACAGCACCCATGTCTGTGCTCTCCAGCATACTGCCTCTGATACTAGAAGCAGTATATTGTGTAGTCATAATGAACATAACAGCCACTGATAGTCTTTTTCTTTGTGAAGTTTTCTAGCCCCCTTTTATATTTGGTGACCATTGCTAAACCAAATGGGAATGAATTCCACAGTTTTAACTATGCACTGTGGAAAGAAGCACTCCCCTTCACCTGAATCTTCCATCATTTAGCTTTATAAGATGTCCTAGTACTTTGAGAGAGGAAGAAAAATAAATACCTATATACTTTCTCCATACTATGCTTAGTTCAATCAATTTTTCCCTAATTTAAATAACCCCAAATGTTGAAACACTTCCCCACAAGGATGTGGCTCCAGTTCCTGATCATCTTAGTTATTCTTTTCAACACCTTCTTCTGTTCTCTAATATCCACGCTTAGGTGTGATGACAAGTTCTAAGGACAATTCCATTTGTATAAGAGCAATATGATATTGGCAGCTTTATTCTCAGTACCTAATTAAGCACAACACACAGCAGTTACACACCTGGCAAGGATTCTCCTTGACCCACCCACCACAACCCTAAATCCCTTTCTTGGTCAGTCACTGCCACCAAGATCTCATCAGTTTATATGTGACGTTGCAATTTCTTATCTCAACATGCATCATTTTACCCTTGCTTAGATGTTACCTCATTTGCCATTTTGATGCCTTTTCCCACCAGTTTTTGGAGAGTTTTCACAATATGTTTCGTTCAAATCACTCTAAATAACTTGGTATCATTGCTAAACCTGGCCAAATTTAGCAATGATACCAAGTTATTTAGAGTGATTTGCACAAAAACAGATTGTGAAAGCTTTCCAAAAACTGGTGGGAAAGGGCATCAAAATGACAAATGAGGTAACATCTAAGCAAGGGTAAAATGACGCATCTTTCCTAGATCTTTCCTTTCCATCTCAATTGCTATTCAGAGATATCCCAGGATGCAGGTATGAATGAAGGTGATGCATGCTTTTACAACTGCTGCTACTCTTTTGAATCCTATGGCTTGTCTACTTCAGGATACCATATCTTTTTCATATATAAAAAAGGCACTGTTTGCCAAGAAAAAGCAACATATAATGAAAACTCACTAGGCATGTAACAGCTTACTGGCACATGTTTCAAAAATTGTGTGATGGTTGAAAATTTTTCTAGGGTTCCCCTCACAGTTTAATTTCCTGGCAGAATGTTAAAATGAACTTTCAGCCTGAACATCCACAGTGCAGGCATCCTGTTGCAAATGATTTTATGGAAATACTGCACTAGGGGTTTGTTTTTTTTTAACTTGGCCAGTTTTGTATAAATTAAACCAGGCAAAATGGAAATAATTTTGCTGGATAGGTGGAGATTACAAATGGTGCCTTTGTTTATGAAGAGAGGCAAAGTATAAAAATAGACGGAATATTGTGAACAACATGTCATTGGGACTCTCTGTACAGTGGAAAGAACATGTAGGGTGTGTCTAAAATAAGATCAATGACTGTTCAAGAAAAACAACCTCTTTTAGAGGTGAAACCCCCCAAAAAAGGGGGGCCCAACTTTAAACAAATGACAGTTCACCTAAGTGGGTATTCCCCCGTCTTCAGCAAAAAAATATTAAAGACAATTCAGTAAGTCATTCCATTTATACTAATTATTCATTATTCTGGTCAGTTAAAAGTATAATACGGGCTATTGTGTTGCATACTTATTCTCATTTTTGATCATACAAGACTCTTACGGGATGATTTCTTTATTTGGTTCTCTGAGTGTAAAAATGAAAAGTACCAGCATTTATGATTCATCATGTCAACATCACTCATCTTTTCAGTACATGTTAAGCTCACAGTCAATGCCCACATGAAACGTGGATTCTTATATCTATCTGTTTGGGAGGCATTCCCAAATGTTCCACTATACATGTGGAAATAAATGGGAGACATAGTGCATTAAAAGAAGTAGGGTATTCATATCATGTCCCTAAAACTTGATAAGTGTTATTTGAGTTACATTATTTCTTGCTCAGAGATTGATCTTCCATGATGAGGATACACAAAGATAAGTGTGCGTATATATACACACATATTTCTACATACATACACATGCTCACATGCACTCTCACACATACATAATACGTGTTACTTTGCTTTACAATTTTTGATACAAATTCTAAATGCGATCAGTTATGGACCTTAATTTATAACACAGTCTTTGCCCTAGTTGCTGCACTAGGCATATGGAGTCTTCCTACAAGCACAGCTCTTTGTGCACCACAGTGCTGCTGATTGTATGGTTGTATACTGGGGTGGAGACTTCCAATTGCAAAAGAGTGAAAGGAGGACGCAAACTGAACTGGAATGTGTCCCATTACTATTTCTAACAATAATATAAAACACACTGAGTTGAATCCAGACTTAATCACTCTTAGATTTGAACCACTGGAATCAATTTGGTTATGACTAAATTAATAAGTCTGCTTTTAGCATGATGAAACCCAGACCCATCCCACTGGCTTTTATAAATATGAAAGATCTTCTTCAAAAACCCGGGACCTATGCAATAAAAAAAATGTCCATTTTAACGTCTATAGTGTGCGTCCACTAACCACGCACACACAAAAAATGCACACCCTCTCCTGAAATTTAAAACAAAACAAAAACCAAGCTACTCAAGTTCTACAACGTAAAAATGTGGAAAACTGCAAGAGCAGTACAACATAACTATAACTATCAATAAAAAACAGCCATGACTGTGAAATAAATGCAAGAAACATAATGAGATATGGGTACTACCACTTAAGAGGGCCTAATTCTGTTCTAGCAAATGCACTGATCCTTGCTACAATACCAAAAATGAGGGATCAGATGAAAAAAAATTATCCAAGTTCTTGGATCATTCCAGGCTCAAACATCTTACTGATGAGACAGAAGTATCAAGTTCCAGACAAAAACATTTCATCCAGAAAGACACAGTGTTGCACACAGTAATGTCCATCCATGAATAGAATGCACAACATTAATGAAATGAATTTCCTTTCCCCCTTCTAAGCCTCCCCATGTACCCCAAATTTGCACTGGAACAGACTGGGGGGATACAAAGAGAGAAGGGAAGCCTCCTCACATGAAGTTGTGCTGAGCATACCATACCAAAGACAGATTAAGATTTCATTTTCCATTGAACATGTATCTTTGATTTCAGGGCTTCATGTGCAATCATTAAACACAGGTTTTACAATATTATTTAAATTCTGAATGGGTTTCTTTTAAAGAGCCATTCTTATGACTCTTAAAACCTTTGGCAAATGTTATGCAACATTAAAAGCATGTATGCATATATCATCAGCGAGTATACCATTTAATTTTTTATATAGCATATAAATCCATACACTTCTTTACTCAATTATAATTTTATTCAGACTTTACATAAAACAAAATTATGTAATGGTCTTATAAAATCTGTATAGCTACAAAACCTTAGGCATCAACAGAAAAAAAAAGGAGAAAGTACATGTGTGAGTGCAGAGACCAGACTATTTATTTCATAAAAATCTGGGTTGTTACAAAAGTTTAGTTAATTTAATAACCAACATGCTATAGTCTTCTCATAGTACAGTCTTCTCAATCTTGAGGTTCAGTGGGCAGCAGAGGATAACTTTAATTTAAATGAAGCTCCATACCCTGGAGACCAGGAGGTTCAGTGGGCAGCAGAGGATAACTTTAATTTAAATGAAGCTGCATACTCTGGAGACCAGGCTTCGATTCCCTGCTCAGCCATGGAAACCTACTGGGTGACCTTGGATGCGTCATACACTCTCAGCCCCAGAAAATCCCATGATAGGTTCATGTTAGGGTCTCCATAAGTCAGAAACAACTTGAAGGCACACAACAACAACAAGGAAAAGTTTAGCTTCTATTAAAGTTCTTCATGGCAGTGAATATTTGACTGGGGTGGGGTATAGAAAGCATCATTTCAAATAGACAACTCCTTTTGTAAGCAACCTGGCAGGACTAAGTTGTAAGAGAAGATGGGACTATGATGGGAACTTAAAAAAAAGATTCATAGATTTGGAAAAATTCCAAAAGCCAGACTTTTCCCAGAGGCAAAATCATTAACAGCCTCAGGAAGGATTATTTTCTACCTTCTTAGATACAGTTCTAAAACAGTTACAATTGTTCAGTACTATACCCTGCAGGTCTTGCATTAGCACAAACAAGGATTCAAACTAATGCACACCTGTACACTGCCCACAGCAGCTGAGCACTCAGTGTGGCCAAAATAATATCACTCACCAAAGAATTATGCTGGTATACCATCACTATGGTTTGCATTGGTGGCCTCCCATCCAAGTACAAACTAAAGCTGACCATGCTTGGCTTCCAAGATAAGATGGGATCTGGTGCCTTTAGGATATTTAAGCTTAGTTGGGCTATAAATAGGTAAGAGTAATGATATCAGGCTGCCATATCTTCTTGTAGGCCTAACATTTTACAAGCGTGGAATAGAATTTTTTTTTTTAAAAAAAAGAGCTTGCCTTAAAGAATTCTTCATCTGATCTTCCCATGATTTTGAGATCTCTCTTGAGAACCATGTAGGTATGAGCTAATTCACCAGCTCACAAAAATGATTAATGGAACAGTTTGTCTTCACACTTCTCAGACAAAGAATAGTCATAAGCATCTATGTTATGATAATAAAGTTTACATAAATTTAGGTCATCAAAAGAAGACTATGAGTAGGGCTTTGTTACTAAAGTTGCACATACACACAGAAAGAGAAATTTAAATGACTCCATAAAAATTCCTCTACAACTGAAAAGCAATAAAGCACAAATAAATGAATAAACAAATAAACCTATGTGCGAAGCCTATTCCCACAAACAATATGCCAATATATCTCTTTCATAAAGCCAGGCTTCTTCTAATTTGAACTATCTATTCAAGTGACAAGAATTTGTGCAATGCAAACACTAGAGGAGAATCAATTCAAAATGTTTCTCCATAATCCACCATTTTTTCTTGCTGTTGCCTTTCGATATTGCTGATTTTTTTTTAAAAGAGTGATTCAGGTTACTCTTACATGAAGTGGTTGGGAGGGGGGAATTACTATGTAAGAAGCTTCAGGTCTCTCTTTTTTCATGTAATAATCAGCGTTTAATGTATTCTAACATATCTAGTTAAGTTCAGTGATAAATTCAAATATAAATAAAACTACTGTTTGGTATGGCATTCCAAACTTACCCATTCAGATTTCATGGGCATTGTCCTCATAAAGGTGATCCTATACACTGACAACACTAGGTTTCCCTTTTCATTCCAGCAATTCAGAAATGTGGCTGTCTTGGCTTAATACAGTCTGATTTGCAGACTTCCTTTCGCCCACCAGACTTTTCAAGTAGTAAGACTATAATCAACAATATATAAAAAGTAGGTATTTTCCACGTGACAGAATGTAGTCACAAGGAAATGCAGGTCTCCACAACTGATGTTTTTCCTGTCCAATATTTCATCATAATTCTACTGACCATTGCTTAAGAGAAAGAACCATTGTTTTGCATTACATATTGGATTACATCCCTTATCTGTCTCAGATGGAAAGCTATGCCCACTGAAGTTGCCCCTATCCAGTTTAGGGACATCTTTACCTACCCCACTTCGCAACATTTTCAGGGAGGATGGTCTACTGTGGGGTAGAAGAGAGAAAGGATGTTTGGTTCCATAAGTCCTGTTGCACACAACTAAATCTGGATCCAACTTCCAGGATCTTGAGATGCATTTGCCCAATACTGACAGGTTTCTAAAAGGCAGAACACCTTTTAATTATCCCACAATTGTTGGACAAATTTCATCCATTTCACAGTCTATTATACCAAGAGTGGGGTGTCTATGGTCTTCCAAATGTTGTTGGACATTAGCTCCCAGCCAGCATGTTCAATAATCAAGGATAACAGAAGTTGTAGAAACACCCTGGCCACTATTGTCTAGACACCAGTAACCAATATATTAAATTAGTAGGATGTGTGGGCTTCATCCAGAAGGTATTCCTGGTGCAGAATGCAGCTGACAAACGTTCTCTTTGCTGAAAAACTGTGTTGGTTGGCAGTAAACCACCAGCCCAAATTTTGGGTTTTGCTGTTACTAGGGTTGGGATGAATCCAGAATTTTCCAAATCCGGATACGGATCCAAATCCCTGGAAATTTCTGGGAATCCACGAATCTCATGAATCTCAAATCTTTCAAATCCTTTTTTAAAAAAGGGTTTAAAAAGCAAGGGAAAGAAGGATAATCTTGGGCAAGACACACTCTCTCAGCCTTAGTAAAAGCCTAGGCAAAGGCAAACCTCCCTCTGAAGAAATCTGGCCAGGACAATTGTCATAGTTTTGCCTCAGGATCTCCCCAGACTGAAAATGACATGAAGGCCCTTTGTACACAGGCAGGAAAATGTAGATTAATCCCACATTTTCCTGCCTGTGTAAACAGGGCCATATACTGCAATCCAGAGATAATATAGGTCAAAACTGGATTTTCTTTGCATAGCGTGTTATGGCATCCTGGGGTTTGCAGTTTGATGATGCACCAGCACACTTTGGCAGAGAAGGCTGCGACACTTTGTAAAACTACAAACCCCAGAACTGTGTCTGAAAGAGCTTTGCAAGGGAGCTGTGCAAAGGAAACTTTCAGCTGTCCTTGAAATCTCAAAAAGACTGTACCTTCCAGTCAAGTACTGAACTTAAATATTAAATGTTCAATTTAAATATATTAGGATACAACCCTACATGTAATTTATGAAATTGTTAGCAAAGGCCATTATTACTCCAAAGGAAAAACTCACCTACTTGCAATCTCTCCTTATGTGTCTGGTCACCAAGGTTTTCAGACATCCTGGTCTCCCAGGTTTTGAGGCATCTCGGTCTCCAACAATCTATTTGGTTGGTGGAATTGAAAGATTCAGTTTGCCTATTTTGACACAGGGATTTGGATTTGCAAATCTCGAATCCTTGCTGAAGATTTGAGGATTCGGTTGGCCCATCCCTAGCTGTTACAATATAAAACCATAAGCAAGAGCTGTAAGGTTTGCCTCATTCTTTGTATATCTATCCAATCACTGTGATCCTGAGATGAGGATTGGATGGTTCTGGATGGTCCTGGCTAGGGAAAACAATTTATAAGACAGCTGACTAGGACACTGGGAGACCAGAGTTCAAATCCCTGCTCAACCATGGAATCCCACTGGGTGACCTTCGGCAAGGCATACGCTCTGCCTCAAAAGAATGCAAAGGCAAACCCCTTCTTCACAAATTCTGGCAAGAAAGGCCTGTAATAGGGTCAGCTTAGGGCAGTGGTTCTCAACCTGTGGGTCCCCAGATGTTTTCGGCTTCAGCTCCCAGAAGCTCCAGCCACTACGGTCAATGCTCAGGGCTTCTGGGAGCTGAAGCCCAAAAACATCTGGGAACCCACAGGTTGAGAACCACTGGCTTAGGGTCACCATTAAGTTGGAAAAAAATGACTTGAAGGCACCCAACAAGAAGAAGAATATGAGTAGAACCAGGTCTAATGGTTTTAATTTTCAGAAGGGTAGATTTCAATTGAACATTAGAAGGATCTTCTTGATTGTAAGAGTGGTTCAGCAATGGAACTAATTGTCTAGATAAGTGATGGGGTCTCCTTCTCTAAAGGTCTTTGATAAGAGGCTGTACCACTGCCTACTGAAAATGCTTTAGCTGGAAATTCTGCACTGCGCAGCAGATTGGACTCGCTAGCCAATGAAACCCCTTCCAACTCTATGATTCTGTGTGGAACTATTCGCTAAGGAGATTTAGCAATACAAGACTAAGTATGTCCTTTTTTTAACTTTTTAGGTTGTTGATTGGTGCAACTACTTTTCTCTTTGGATCACAAAACACAACCCTATACCATGAGATTTATTTTTATTTAGCAGTAAGCACACTGGGAAAACTCAAGGGCCACTGCAACTTATTAATACTCTTCTTTTTAAAGTGAAAGTCCATTATCCCTTTGAGAGCTCAAAATAAATAAATAAACCAATAACAATGATTGTGATGTTTATTGGTATGATCTTGTGCACAACTGCTCTAAAGTAAGTCCAGTTGAGATCAATGGTATGTATTTCCAAATAAGTGGACTATAGTCTAAATCTTGTACCATATTCATAGAGGTACACATGATTTAAAATGGTAGCTCCTGCAGTTCATTAGGCAGAACAGTTAAGTCTAATAAGTAACTTGTAAAACATGTTGTTTGAGTAATAACTATGTAGTTGGTTGGGACACCCCTCCTCAAAGTTGTTTTCTTTGTTGGCTTATGCAGGTGCTTTCAACACCAGAGGCATTTTTCCCCCTTGACTCAACCTGATGCAATAAAATCCTGAAAAATGCAATTTCCAGTTTAAAAAGTAATTGTCCTGCCATTAACAGTGAACAGAAGGGTCCCTGATGTAGTAATATGTCATTACAACAAAAGGTAGTCAATTAAGAAATGTAAAATATTTTCCTATGTAACCAATATGTTAGCTGCCTTTATTTTTTTAACTTTGGCCACATTATTCAATTTCTCTGTAGCTCATTTTATTTTATTATAATATGGATCAGTGAATAGCCTTCACTGTGTGGAATCAAGATGCAAAAAACTTGTCTAGAGTTCTGGTGGCAGTAGAATTGTTCTCAGGAGAACACTTTATTTAGAAAGGTTCTTTACATCTCCTTTGACAGTAATTTCAGCACCTAAGCTACACCCACAGAGAGGATGGAGGGGAAAATATAAGCTTTGATCAGAAACCAACTGTAAATAAACTTTTCAGAGTGAATAGATTGACTGGAATTGTTTCAGGCTTCAGTTTGATTATTAACAATTACTGAATAGGGAGAATGTCCACCCTCCACATTCACGAGTGTTGGGGCGGAGGACACTCATGAAAATAGAAAAAATACAAACAAGATTTTAAAAGCCCTTTCCACTCCTAGGACTAACCAGCCCTGGTAGCAGTGGTGACTGATTCAGCTTCTGGTTCCCATAATCCCTCTCCCCCTTCTCCCCCTCTCCTGTCCTCCAACAGCACCCTCTCTGCCTCCTCTTACCTCCCACTGCAAGATCCACATCTAAGCCCACTTCCCAATCCACGATCCACCTCTAAGTCTTACTTCCCATCTTTTCCTCTTTCTCCCCTCCACCAACAATATCTCCTACACCTTCTCTTACTTCTCATTCCATAATTGACATCAAGTGTGTTCCCAACTTTCCTTCTTTTTCCTCCTCCAGCAGCACGTCCTCTGCCTTCTCTTACTTCCCACTCCACAATCCACATCTAAGCGTCTTCACATCTTTCCTCCTTTCTCCTCCTTCAGCAACATCTCCTCTTATTTCCCATCTCACCATCCACATCTATGTGTCTTCACATCTTTCCCCCTTTCTCCTCTTTCAGCAGCATCTCCTCTACCTTCTCTTATTTCCCATCCCACCATCTGCATCTAGGTGTCTTCACATCTTTCCCCTTTTCTCCTCCTTCAGCAGCATCTCCTCTACCTTCTCTTATTTCCCATCCCACCATCTGCATCTAGGTGTCTTCCCATCTTTTCTTCCTTTCTCTTCCTCCATCAGCTTCTTCCCGCTCCATGATGTAAGCCACTTTCCATCTTTTTCTCTTTTTGCTCTCCATCAACAGCACCTCCTCTGCCTTCCAACCTGCAATCCACCTTTAAGCCCCACTTCGCATCTTTTCCCCTTTCTTGTCACCAAAAGCATTTCTTCTGCCTTCTCCACTGTCAGATCCACCTTTAAGCCTCACTTCCCATCTTTTTCTCTGTGTCATCCTCCAACAGCACCTCTCCTCTGCCTCTCTTACCCTGCAAGAGGGCAACGAAGGAGGAGAAGCTACAAATCAGTGAATAATCAAATTTGTGTAAGGGAAACCTGTGAAAATCGAGGGCCAACTGTATTTTTAGGGGTTTCAGAATAGCAATCTTGAAATTCTTTTTTCTCTTTGAAGTTGCTGACTGAACAACAGGCAGAGTTTCAAAGTAACTAGTTTAAAATAACTAGTTAATGAAATGGATTCATTTTGCTAATAATTGAAGTTCAGAATTCTCTATTACGGTTTACATTTTGTAACTTTATGCACACTTAGCTATGTAGCAAAAGTACTAAGGAGTCCTGTTAGCGAACTGTGAAGATGTGAGGATGCTTAAGAGGAAACCACCAAGAGTGTCCTGATGTGCACTGGAAAGTGCATCAGCACTCCCTAGCTGGTGTCTCAATGTGCAATAGTCACTTTGCTGGCTCCCTTATGTAACAAAATAACAGCAGCCCCTTGCTGCATATAAACATTGCAAACCTGCTCATTCTATTTCCCACAGAGATAAGTCCCAAAGTGAATTCCAGCCAAAGTATAACTAAGGGGAAAACAAACAAGAGCACCAGTTTCAATGCATCCTGGTTTTTTTTTAAAAAAAAACTATGCTGCATAATTATTGCATAATATCACTTCTCCCACCCAAATACAACTTACTTATTCTCATACTTCATATAGTAACTTGAAATCCCACTTCCACAATAACACCCTTGGGGAAAGCCCACCTTGATCTGTCATCTTTACCTCTCCTTTCCCTGTCTCCAGTCTTCATAGCTCCTCTTCCTTCTTCACTCTATACAGGGAAAGGGAAACTAAAACCATGGCGGAGGTTTCAATGGCAAGAGAGGGATGATGGGCAGAAGTTGAAACATATGGTAGCTAGGAAGTGATCACTAGAACAGCACATTCTTCTTAGAAACCAAGCCTCTTGCATGGAAAATAGCATTTCCTGCAAAGATAACAACACTTCTATACAGAAAATGTTATCTGTGTGGGAAATGCAGGCTATTTCCGTATGGCATCGTAGTCCCATTATGGGGATGGGATGGCAGCAGTCTGCAGATCAAGCTTTCACACGATGTTGTTGCAATCCTGCTGCCATCCTGTCACCATGTGCCTCAATCATGGGACAGTCGCTTAATGTATTAATGCGTTAAGCTCCTGTGATCATGCAACATTCTCATACTTACCTGCCATGCAGAAGGGCAGGAAGTGTGACGAAGGCACTTCCTTCCCCATTGCATCATGAGAAAGAGACCAGCTGTGCTGTGGAACGAAGAGGAGTGTCCCTCACACTCCCTTCCACAGGGAGCTGGCCATGTGCAGAGAGGAGCGCTGGGGACACGCTCCCATCCCAGCAGCGGCACTCCTGGGATTGCGACAAAGCAACGTGCTACCCTGATTTCTGGGGGTCCCGTGAGGGACACCTAAATGCTCTCCAAATTGTATAAGTTGGGGAAATTAATCAAAGAGCACAAGTTAGCAATGCAAGAGGCAGGGTAATGTAGCGAGATGTTTTACCTAGCATGTTCGGGGTCAGGCCAAGTCAAGAGGCAAACAGAAGTAAAATAATAATTGGTGTTTTATTAAAAATACAGTCAAACACGTGTTGCAACACACTCACACAGATAACTATAGAAATAAGGGTTGGAGCTGGATAGAGGGATTTTTAAGAGGAGGTTTGGTATGGGAAATACTGCACCTGTCCTGAAGCCCGGGTAGTCTGAAGATAGAGTTCGTGGATATGGAGGTTCTCAGTACGTGGGACTGAGGGGAAGGCTCGTCGAACAAAGCGACCGCAAGGCGGGATGGAAGTCCAGACAGATCCCAGCAATTCGAGCAATCCAAAGAAGTGCTCAAAGTCAGGGGTTCTTATAGGGGAAACTGCAGCCACAGGCTACTCCGTACTTGGGGAAAACAATGAGTTTTGGGCTGGAGACAAAGCCCCCGAAAGGTCAGAATTTAGCATGATTGAGTTAAGTCCGAATTGTCAATAGAGTAACCAGTATGCAAACGCAGAGTGCTTGACAGTTGAGTATTCGGCTCATCAAGCTGCCTGCTCAGGGCAGGGAGTTCTTTGTATGTAGCATGCATGCATAATGAGGGTACTTGCCGTGAGGTCTCCTGAAGCGGCAGTTTGTCTATCTGGCCTGCCTGTATTGTTGTTGAACATTCCAGCGATTAGCGACCAAGCCTGTTCGCATGCTTGTCCGGGGGCCTTGCAAGCACATGGGAAGGAATAAGTAAGGAAGGCCAAATTATTGATATCAAAAGGATATCTGGTGCCCCCCAAGTCCGGGCTAGAAAATTGCAGTAACAATCGGACAAGAGAGTCATACTGTGGAAAGGGCCTTAGTTTCCTGCATGAAAAATTCAGATTAGTGCACAAACAGCACACATTTTTTGCACAGAGCAAATCCCAAAGTGTGAACAGCCTTCAAAAATAGGCAGCAAGGAAAAAATTGTAAATTTTTTCATTCTTGCTTGCTAGAATGAAAGTTACAAAGATTTAAAAAATAGCTGAGTCAATGAATGCAGGTATCATAACATCCAAGTGCTGATTTCTTTTCCCCCTATCTTTCTTGTCTAGCTTAGCCACCAGCCAGTTACCCAGTGAATATCAATCTCATAAAACACCTGCTTGAAGGATTCTATCTTAGCAATGACTCAAACACAAAAGTAACTAAAGCAGCCAAGAAACACCATTCAGAGGGTGCCAGAAAGTGGGGGAACAGAAGGTAACTTGCCAGAAGTCATGAGTGGAGTGTTCCCAAATCCTAAGAGAGAGTGAGAGAAAGAAAGAGAGAGAGAGAGAGAGAGAAGGAGACAGATGGGGTTTAGGGGGCAAAGAATGGCACTACATGGAATAGAGGATGTCATAAGAGATGTTTTAACTTTTGTATTCTGTAGTTTTTAACTATATCCTTTCTAATTGTTGTAAACAGCCTTGAGTCCCAACTTGGGGGAAAAACAGGGTATAAATAAAGGAGGAGGAGGAGGAGGAGGAGGAGGAGGGGAGGGGAGGGGGGAGGAGGAGGAGGAAGAAGAAGAAGAAGAAGAAGACGATGATGAAGGTCATTTCTGCACTACACTCTTATAGAGCAATGATTCCACTTTCAACATCCTGTGGAATCCTGGGGTTTGCAGTTGAAAGTGGAATCATCACATTATAACAGTGTAGTGTGGAAATGGCCATAGATACCTCTCTTCATTTCTTATCTTATTGCTGAAAGAGAGTGACAACTACGTGAGCTAGAAATAACAGTAGCAGTAGGAATAATAGAAACAAAAATGACCTCTATTAATTTTTAGTGAAGAACTTAAATGAAGGAGACTCAAAACAAATAACTGCTAGAAGCGGGAAGAGGAAGGATGGAGCAGGGGAGCAGTGAGATTCCTATCACATCATTACTTCTTTTAAACTGAAAGATTATACTATCATTACGCATGTCATCAAATAGATCCTGGAATGTCCTGCAACACTCCCAATTATCTTTTTTTTTTCAAATATGAGAAAACTTTGGTCAGTATGGGGAATAATCTGAGACAGGATTAACAACCTCAGAAAAGCTGTGTGTCATTTTTGGGAAGTTACTGCTTAAATGGTGCTCTACAGCAGAATAAACCTGCCTGTTTTCCTTCAAGTTACACTATAATTGTAATTTAATGAGGGGGAATGTCACTCCTTCACTCCTCAATAAATGGTGGAAGAGAAATATCCCATGGTTCAAGTGCTGGCCCGTGCTGTGTGCTAAGCTCTGTTGTTGGTTGAAGCAACAGCAGAGTGGACAGCTTGTTTTTGTACAACTGCCCAGCCATTTATAGCATTCAGATTGTTTTTAGTATAACAATTTCTCTGTTTCTGGCGCAATGGGAAAACAAGGTAACTAACTACTTTTGGAGCAACTAGTGCTATACTTTAACTATCTTTTTTTAAACGTAACTTTACAAGATCTGGTCATGGGATATTAGAGTTAGGGCATGGTCATCACTTTTAAGTGACAACTAGAGAAGGTCCCCAGTCTTACCAGCAAGCCTCGAGAGACAGCATCTAAGGCAAGAGAAGCTGGATCAGGATCACACTGATGTACAGTTGCTGACTAGTATGCACAGCCCTGAGCAGCTTGATAAGGTCATTTTCCTCTACCCACGTAGACCCATATTGGTTGAGTGTCAGGAGCAGTGATACTGTACAACGATGAACCCAGACCATGATCTTCTTGGCAGACATAGTCCATGTGGCTGACTATGGCAGTATATGAGTTAGCTCAGCATCAGGGATAACATGGTTATGGTCACCATGATGCAGGCATATGTGCTTCCTGAGTTGTTTGGGATCTGGCAAGACAGCTCTCTTTGGTGCCAGAGATAGCTTTCTCCTCCACCCCAATCTGTACTTCAAAAGGTGCCTTACACCGGCATAATGGAGCATTGTTCCAATGGACGTCACCAAAATGATTGTGGCCTTAGTCTATGATGCCAAGTAGTGACCCTGCCAGTTAGCACTGGCAATACTAGTCTAGATTAGGGGTAGCAAGGCTGTTGTCCTGCAGATGTTTTCTAACAACTGCTACAGCATTATCCAACAGAGCTGATGTTGAGAGATAATAGAAGTCACAGTGTCAAAAACTTCAGGAGAGTTGTGCATTCACCATCTCTGGGATGGAACAAAGAATTTCTACCTTGGTATAAGTGAATTTCCTATATTCCTATATAAATGAAATGGAAGTCTACCCAGCATTGCCTACATTGATGTTGATGATTTTGCTTATGATTTGAATTAAATAAAAGCTTGAGTGGCAGCACCTCCAATCCTTTAAACTGGTTTCACATCAAATTCCCCATAAAATGGACCCAAATCAGCAATAGCCTTGTGTGAGAGGGAAGACCTAAACCTTGCTGATAGGTCCTGAACTTGCACAAAATTGTTTTGGATGTCAATCTTACCCAAGTCTAAATACAAAGTTTGGTCAAAACGGGTTCCTCAGTGTGCATTCTAGGGGAGAAAATACAGACATCTGAAGTGTTTGGGGGTGGAGTACCCCCAGAGTGGATTCTACAGCCTTCATTTTGGTCCCACTGGATAAGACACAAGCTTGGGTGGCTCTGTGATCAGGCATTTACAACGCTGAACACCTCCACCCATCCAGCCCCATAATGTATGAAAAACACAGGACAAGAAATGCCATGAGAAATAATACATGCTTGGTTGTCAATACACTCAACTCATAGTTATGGTATTTATTACTGTTTGGTTGCAGTCCTTCAAAACCAGCATTTGCTGCATGGAGATAATAAGTGAAGCATTAAAGAACCCTCTATTTTCTAGTTTGTAGGAGAAAAGGAGATGTATAACAACTTCATTCACAGCTTCCAAACATCAAAAGGAGGAGTCTGTTGCTCAAGTTTAATGGCTGGTTGTTAAAATGAGGGGTGAAAATCTTGGCTCAAAAATAAGTAGAAGACATTATGCGCCTGCTCCTGATTGCATGCTCTTTAACAAAGCGTTAAAAGAAGGAAGAAGCAGAGCCTTTGCCCTTTTCTTCATATTATAAAACTGTCTACCAGACTATGACAAATATTTGCTTTGAGGTGTTGCTGGCATCAAATTGGGACCAACTATTCTGTTTAAGGGCATGCATACTCTTTTCCTACTGCAAACAAACACTTCTCCAATCAGAAAGCTTCACTGTCTTGCCAAATAAGTCTGTTCAAGCCCACTATTAGCCATGTGCTTTCCAAGCACTGAGGTACATATAGCATAAATTTACAAACAGAGAGAGAGAGAGAGAGAGACTACATACTTGATGCCTTCAGAAAGAAAACCTCAGCCTCTGCTTTGTGCTAGTGTTACCGTCATATAGTTCTAGCTATTCCTGTCACAGCTCCCCTTTATTTATACCAGTGTGTGGGAGCTTAAAGTTCATCTTACAAATTTAACATTCCATGGATTTCATCCAATGCCCACTGAGAGCTGAAAAAGTTCCCATCAAGTTCAACAAACAGTAAATCATAGCCTGTGTGGAAAAGGTGCAATTAGATAACCTCACCAAACCTTTAAACTCTGTCCCTAAAACAAGTTCCAAACATATCACATAACAAAGACATCTCTATTTTCTTCGAGCACTAAAATGCTTTCAACTGTGTCACAGGATTGCTGAACTTCAGGTAGAGGGATCAGGCTAAGAGTTTACTGAAAAGACATGGATAGAAATGAACTCAAAATTCTCACAGCATATGTGTTTCTCTCTCTCTCTTTCTGTGAGTGTCTACGGAGGGGGAGATCATCTAGCTACAATCCAGATGGGAAAAAGAAAAGAGAGGGAGAAACACTGGTGTTAACGGCTGTAATTTCTGGAGGGTTTATGGTATTCTGTGACCACTGACATTTTAGGAGAGTGGAACTGCGTCAGTGACTAGAAAGCACAACAGAAAGTTGGAGAGCAAATCAGGCAATCAGTCAACTGGAACAAAGGAGAACTAGTTTAGTAACTGCAGAATAAAAGCATGTAAAAACAGGCCAAACATAAAATCAGGGGATCATTGCATGACTCCAGAAGACTTTTTTTTCCCACTAGAAAACTTTCTCCTTCCTTCTTTCCCTCCCTCATAAACACACACATCTTCAGCGAGCACAACAATCAACTTCCATATAAAAATGCTTGAATGTTAAAAATCTACCTCTTTTTGATTAGAACAAGCCAAACATGCATAATTCAATTGGGCAGGTTACAGAGTTCAGCACATGATATTGTACCTCAGTGCACCAGATTGACAGTATTTCTAAAGAGCAAACATTTATCTTCCTGATGGTTGTTTCCTATATAGCAGATTTCGGAAGATCTCACTGGATTCTAGACAGAAGTAAAAGCTAAAGAGATATCACAGGAGCATCAGGGCAGAAAAGGGCAACCTGATAGTTTAGTCTTGCCTACTGTATACTCTGGCAGTCTGGCCAATAAATTTGTTCTATATGTCCTTCATCATATCAACCCAGGAGCACTTGAGCAAGACATCTGAGAGTGCTTTATCTGTATGAAGAACATAGCCACACATTTTCAGTTCTGCATCAGACTGAAAGGCGCGAAGGCATAAAGTAATGGAATCAGTTTAGTGTCATGGTTAGAAGGTGGACTGGATGCAGGTTCAAGTACCCATTCATCCATGAAATTCATTGGGTCACCTAGGACTGCTTTCAGTCTGACCTTCACAGGGTAGTTATGATGATAAAGTTGGGAAGAGAAGTACCAAATATATCCCACTGAAATCATTGGAGAAAAGGTGCAATATGAATGTAACTTAAAAAGAAATGAACAAACACAGTCATATTGGCTGTGGGATTCTGGATGTTACAGTAAAAAAAACATTGTCAAGCCATTAGAATCAACTGATCAAAACACTATTCAATTCATATTTTATCTTCCCATTTCCCTGTGCCATGTGCCATGAAAAGGACTTCTCCTCACCAGTAGCTTCTCCCTGAAGCAAAACTGCGCAAAAGATGGAAATCAAAATGGAACTGAAATGGAAATCACAAGAAAAATGTAGACTGGAGAAAGAAAAATACCATCCCTGGATACTTTTTAGAAGACGCCTTCAAGTGCCCTCTAGAAAGTTCAGAAAGGTTTGCTTATTTATGCAAGGCTTACCTGACCTTGTTAGTTTTGAACACAAGTTTACTGAAAGATGTTGTAGGGCTCTTCTTTTTTGTGGCATAGGAATCTGTCCCTAATCTTTCAATGTTATTTCTGTCTCTGGGACCAAATTTTCTGTTAAAGAAATAATGTCCAGGAACATGTTGATTTCTGTAACTGAGGTACACCCTCCTTTCTGTGTTGGTTTTTAAATTTAATGTGTCTCTTGTACACCTCAAACACTCAACAATAACAAAAAAAGGAGCTAGACACTATACTATAAAAAGCCATATTGTATGCACTGCTAATATGGAATCCATTCTGCATTTCCATACTTTACACGACGAAGAATGCATTTTCCAAGGAAAATACATCCTTCCTCCAAAGGTCATCATATTCCATTTCTTCCGAAGTTAGAATCCTAACTCATAAATGGCATTTCTGCTTTTATCACTACTAAAAGAAGCCATTTTCAGTAGGTATTGGGAGTAGATGTTAGAAATTGAAAATCAGTCCATGGAAAATGAAAATATTTACTGAATTCAGGGTTACCTACATATTAATGTTCCCAAAGGTGACTAAATTGCTTATACTAAGTTTCTGCAGTGATTAACATCCTGCTTTAAAATACTGTGATATTTTAAATTGGCATGCAAATCATTTGTGTTCTTTTGCACCACCCAGAAAGCAAGTCATGTGTTTCTTTTTCCTCTGTCTAGTGAATAACAGCTTGTTTGGGGAAAATAAAAAGAAAACCAGTCCTTGCTGAGAAAAGCCTTTCTAAAGATTTGTGTTTTGGCAGGCTAAGTACAGCTACTCTTGATATGTTTGATTCATTGGTTGCCCCTTATTGCGAAATACATAAGCCTTGCATATCACAATGGAAAGCTGAAAGATTTAAGATTAGGTCTTAATTCAAATATGCATGTATATCACTTGATAAATATCATCTTTGATGACAGCTGGATGTGTCAACTTGAAGAGAAATGTATTTTAATGGATATGAAGAGACATTTATCCTTGGTGACATGAGTAGATCAACATTTAATGCTACAGTGATGAACAAGGTGAAACCCAGGAATGGGGCTTCCAAGGAGTGGTCAGTACCATCAACCATAGCATCATTTTGCTGATTAAAGACAGAGAACACCATACTTGAAGCTATACAGCCTGCACTTTGAATAGCCATTATTGTTCATAATAGGGAAAAATTAAGATTCTGGATCCTTACAGTTCATGTCCTGAAGCTAAATGTTTTCATCAACCTTTTCTGCCTGCAAGTACATGCAAGATCTCTTCAGAATACACATCCCGTTATAAGCTGAAAAGCTGTGCTGGAGACACATCTACTTTGCTCTAAGCTCTGCTGGAGCTGCCAGTTTTGTTAATAGTCTACTACTTATATAAACAAAGGAGGCACATATATTATCAACAGGAGTTTGAAGAGCAGGTGCTGTGCTGGTCCAGAAGAAAATCTGAAAGGATTCAATTTTTTTTCTGGTTATGCTTCAGAAGAAGAGTCTCTACACTGTAGACAGAGTTGACACAGCAAAAGGTATCATTGGGACAATTTTAGTTTCTACTTTTTCTCTCTGTAAATGACCCAATGATACCTTTTTTCCTAAGCATAATAGCAAACAATCTCAGATCTTATCTATTTATCTCTCAACAACACAAACTGGGGATCTAATACATAGTTTTAGCATACATATTTTCAAGAAAAACTCCTGACCTTTTTACAAGTAAGACCACCTTTATACAGCACAAAATATACTCCTCTTTCTCTTCTTACTGCTTCATGTTTCTAGTTCCATATTTGTCTTCTACACCACTGTTTTACCATGGAGACAGACAGACAGACATGCAGATGTGCACACAAATACACAGAATCCAGCAAAGCAAATCACACCAGTTGGAAATTGCTGGTTGAATACACAGCAGCACAAAGCTGAGAAGCTCCAGTTAATAAAACAACAATTACACATACAGAGACGCTTCTTCAGGACAAAAAAGGATCAGGTTACATTTTAAGAGTTGGGAAAAGGTAGTATGACCTATCTATAGTAATACTTGTTCTTCTTGGAACACTTGCACTTTCCCTTCCATCACCAACTTCTCTATATACAACTCAACTTTTCTTAGAACTAAACTAGATTTTTCTCTCTCACACACACATACACGCACACACATATACACAAACACAACCTTAAGTACTTTCCATGAACTATTCAAAGGAAACAGATCTGCAAATTTCTAAAACAGGGTTTATTTCTTATTTTCCTTCCAAATAGCTCTGAAGGATTTTTAAGCAAGATACCTTTGGAAAGAAATTAAAAACGCATGTTATTTTATTTACTGCTATAAATATGACTTGTACATTCAGTTTCTTTTTCTTTGTAAAAACTTTGCTCATCAGTACAACCATCACCTGTTTACCGTGATTGTGCTGGTCCATATGAGTCAAAGAGGCATAATATCTGTTATCAAAATGGTATAAAGAAAATTCCAAACACTTTTAAATATGTATTTATTTGATTTCTATTCCACCTTTCTCCCAATCGGGATTCAAAGTGGATCAAAAATCCTAGAAACAATGGAAGTGCTGTGAAGTATATCTACAAGGATGGATTAGGCGACATGCCATACTCAGAAGATTCCGCCAAGAGGACTCTGAAATAATCCTAGGTTCAGATAGTAAAGGTTCTATCAACTTAGATACTGACAATCTACTTTCATTAGCCTTCTCCTGCTACTTCTTCAGAGATGTCCAAGAAACAGTTCATGCATGACATGAATCAGCCACTGCATCATTTCTTTTTCTCTCTCTTGTGCTTTAACTGTGACCTCTTTTTACCAGCAAATTTCACACAACCTATGAATGACATCAATGATTAATGCATGATTGAAACAAGATAGAAAGTTCTCATTGTAACTTGACACAACCATCAACTCAATGCAGCCATCAAAAGACCAGATATGTTTACAGGAACACCACCACCTGAAATACCTCACTTTTGATGTCTATCTAAATCTGGCAGCATTCATCCAAAGTCTGCTGAATGTGCAGAAGATACAGTATACACTCACTTCCATTGGACTACTGGTAACAGGGAAAGTATAATATCTGCTGTAAGACATCAGTATTATGCGGCTGATATCTATAATAACTGGTTTTCACATGTTGTCTGCAATAAGCAAAATGCTTTGAAACTGTGCAAGTGACATCACTCTGGGAAACACTAGTTATGCAAGCCATTCATGACACCAATAGAAATGTATCAGCAAAGCATCATCTTGAAACAGTAAAAAGACAAGACAACAGGCTACATACC
This sequence comes from Iguana delicatissima, assembly GCA_948472985.1. NCBI lineage: Eukaryota > Metazoa > Chordata > Lepidosauria > Squamata > Iguanidae > Iguana > Iguana delicatissima. The sequence continues at coordinate 1,100,892 of CAOKZL010001027.1, forward strand.
CAGCCTCCGTTGTCCTGGATCCAGTTGTGCAGGTGTCGGTTCAGATACTCAGTCATCCACATGGCAATACTGTCCACAAGGGGGGACATCTCCCGACTGACACTCTCCACACACAGCATGCCCCCAAATTCAAAGAATGCCACAATTCTCCCCCAATTCACACCATCTCGGAACAGTTCTTCCACCACAGCCAAAAAGCGACTTCTGGCAGTGCTTGGGGTCAAGTGCAGCTGGCCCGACATTTGAGCAAAGTCCCTCCGATAGCGCCGTGAAAACTCATCTCCGGCTTGGCGTAAAGTTGAGTGAACAACCTGTGGTACCGGGTGCGGTTCATCCTCGGGGGCAGTGGAACTCACAGGAGCAGAACCAGGCAGCTCAGAAGAAAGAGACGCCAACCCTGCAGGGGCTGGGATAGTCCAAGCAGCAGGAGCAGTAGCAAGATTTTCTCCATCTCCACTGGCAACCCAGTCATATCCTTTCTGCGACAGCTTGTAATGGATGTACCTCAGCACTATTTCCCTGTTATCGTAACCTCTTCTCCCAGGATGAGCCATCATGGATAATAAGGAGTAGGGTGAAGGAGAAAAAGGAACACAGAAGCAGATTAAACGTTCCCTACCTACTCAGAAAATAAAGCAGCCAGTAATACTAAGTGCTGGTGTTTATATATAATCCAGTTGTTTTACTCTATGCAGTTCCATTGGTTGAGATGTAGGGGAGTCCTCAGGGTCTCAAAAGGTATTTCCGCCTTTCCAGTGTTTCCTCTTCAGTTTGTGATCCACAATGGAAACCAGATTTAAAATGCAGCCAATACTGTATTCCACATGTAATATTTATCAGAAAAAGTCTATTTTCAGAAATCTTCCTTCATGCTGAAATGCATCTGAAATAAGAATATCAGATACTTATTCAAAATCAGGTGCATTTTCCTCTTTCCTGTCTACTGAGCTAGGAATATGAGTGAAGAAGCGGCTATATACACATACCTCCAGCCCCCAAAAAACAAAACAGAAAACCCTGCCATTCAAAATGATTTACTCAGGAGAACAACCTCCAATGCAAATTCATGCAAAGCACGTTCAACTCAAACTCTCCACTGTTCCCCCCCTTTTCCTTTACAATAAAATAAAAATAAAAGTTATCCAAAGTATTCCCCCTCCCCCCAGCTTTTGGAAAATACTTACAAGAATAAGAAATGTCATTTTCTGTGAAGTTTCCTTAATTGAAAAAATCAAAATCAAGCATCATGTCCTCTAAACGACTGAACGCAAATGGTTCTTTGATGATTTCAAACAAGAAAAGAGGGATGGAAAGGCAGCTTTCAGATACCCTTGGACTGTTATTATTTTCAAAAATGTTTCCAAGGCTTCTGTTTGAATGACATTTCCAAAGACATGTCAAAACTCACAAATCCTGCCTCCGAAGTTTAGAGAAGCCAACCGCCAGAAAGAAAGACGGAGGAGTACAGGAAAAAAAAAAAACACCCTAGGAAAAGCATCAGAGAAATGCATACTGAAATCCAGACTTTTTAATTAGCGCGATGCTCCAGTGCAATAGCTTTCCAAATGAGCGTGGCGTTTTTCTTCATTCAGTGCTGGATTTTGCGCTCAGTATCTCATCTTGACTGATTTCTCAGTGCTGTTGAACTCCGCTGGGGGGAAACGCACACCAAAAAAAAGGGTAGTTTTGGGATTCCCCCCGCCTTTTTAAAGAGGAAGCTATCCCACAAGGCAAAGGAGGGGGGAGAATGGGGCGTGCCTTAATTGCTCCTGATTCCCCCTCCCTCCGCCTCCCCCCCCCCCGTGCCCTTACTACTCCAGGTAGCCCTTGTGCGAGGCTTCCCAGCCACGAGGCGCCTCCTCCTTCCCCGGCGAGGCTGAAGATTTGGATGCGTTGCCTTTTCGGCGCGGCGGCGGCGGCGGCGGCTGCTATCGGGGAGGTCCTGCAGGAAGCGTATGCGGCAGCCCCAGCAGCCTAAGGGGGAGGAGACAGAGGAGGGTTGCTCCTGACACGTCGGGCTCGGCAAATGGGGCAGCTTGTCTCTTAGCCCCACCTCACGGTTCATTCAAGAAAAGGGGGGAATAAGGGAGGGAGGGAAAGCTTTTCCGTCAAAGCGGCCGCTGTCCCCCTTCTTCCCTCCCACCTCCCCCCGCCATGGCTGCGCCCTCGTGCCGCCTCCCTGAGTCGCGCCTAATTGTCCTCCTCCGCGAGGTTTGCAAAGCGCGGTTTTCCAGGGGCCTTTCTGCTGCTGGGCGCGAGGCTGGGTGGTCCTCGGTAGGAGGGTTGAGCGGGCAAAAGAGGCGGCAAACCCCGCTTCATTCATTCGGTTTGGCGGGATCGCCTGGGAAGCTATGGTGGATTGTTCCACTCGGCGACACTTCTCTGGAAGGGGACGAGAAAGAGAAAAATAACTAAGAGTGGGGTTTTTTTTTAAAATAATAATAATAATAATAATAATTGTTGTAATTTATTATTTAGAACACGTTTGACGTATCAAAAAATAAAATAAAACCGCGCAACCACTCCGTTTTTCAGCCTTGAGCTAGTGTGGCAACTGCTCTGGGATGCCAAAAGGAGAATATTTACAGAGAGGAAACTGAGGCTGAGGCGAGCGAGGGGGCGACGCGCTTGTTTAAGACCACCCAGCCAGACCAGACGTGAGGTGAAAATGAAAACTCATTTCCAGCGATATTAAACTGCTGGACCCAAGGACAGAAGTGGCTCTTTTTTGTTTGTATTTTAGGCACATAAACCGATAGAGGTTTTCTCAGTTAAGAGTGTTTGATGGTGATTCCCTGGGAATTGTAGCTTCATTCAGAGAGCGCGCTCTCAAAAAGAGAGAGAAGGCGTGGCCCCGTTTTTTCAAAAGTCCGTACACAAAGTCCTGCCCTTTGAAACCCTTCTCCTCCGTTTCAAGTCTGCAGACGTTTACAGCACCTGGAGCACGCAAGACGCCGGTCACCTGGGAATGCAAACTTATTTATTTTCTGAATTTATATCCCGCCCTTCTCCCAAGGTGGGCTTCTTAGCCACTGCTGAAAAGCAAAGCGGGGGGCCAAGCAAGGACGTCCTTGATTGTATCTTCCTCTGAAAGACCATCTATTCTTGCTCTTCTTCCGAGGCAAGCCGTGGTTTCCTCCCACTTCCTAATTTTGTGGCATTTGAACAGTTGGCGGATGAAGATGAACGTTTTTAAAAAAGGTTAAACTTCTCTAGAGGAGTGGGGAGTTTACAGTTCGTCTCTAAGAACGTGTGTGAAAACAGCAGGAATTCCCACTTGTGGGGCCGCCCTCTCTTCTGGCAACAGTTCCCTATCAGTATCAATAGGGTGCCCTCTGGCTTCCATCTCTGGTGGCTGCGTCAGATGTGTTGCTCAGGCCATTTCTGCACTAGACTGTTATAGTGCTATTATTCCACTTTCAACATCCTATGGAATCCTGGGATTTGCATCATACCTCAGGATTCCATAGGACGTTGAAAGTGGAATAATAGCATTATAACAGTCTAGTGCAGAAATGGCCTCAGTTTCCTCCTCTTGCTGAGGAGACTTCACTCACCTCATCCCCCAAACAGTTTTGTAATTGTGTGCATTCAAGTCGTTTTGGGCTCATGACCAGATTTGTTCAGACGGGGTTGCCTTTGTCTGAGAAAGTGTGACTTGCCCAAGATCACCCAGTGGTTTTCCATGGCTGAGGGAGAATTTGAACCCCGGTCTCCAGAGTTGTACTCTAATGCTCAAACCACTAACCCACATTGGCTGAAATAGTACATGAGATAATTAGGGACAAAGAGGAAGGGAGACTTGTGATACCTGTTAAGACAAACCAGCAAAAACTTTGAGGACTACAGCCCATTCCCTCATAGATGCACTTCCTTCAGAGGCCTGTAGTCCATGAAAACTTATGCCAGAAACACACTGGCTAGTTTTCAAGGGGCCAGAAGACTCCTATTTATGTTTTTCATAGTGAGGCAGACAAATTCAGCTATCTTGTCCTTATTTTTTGTATCCAGTTTTTCTCTGGTTGAATCCCCAGAAGAAAATGCATTGAACGTATATAACTTGAATATTATTCTCCATTCATCTAAGAAAGTGGATTGTAAACCACAAAAGCTTGTGTGAAAATAAGTCTGTTGGTCTAAAAATCTCTACAAGATTTTTTTGTTGCTATGAATATGTATACAACACATATTATACCCTAGTGTTTGTAAAATACTCTCCAGAAATAAACTGAAAAGAACAGGGACATATATATAACATCACAGTGCTAACAATGAGGACAACTTCTCCATAGATCTCACCCTACTACATTTTGCTGAGTTATCACCCCTCTATGTGTATTACTTTAATTTCTTCTATAGTTGTCTGGGGTTTTTAAAATTCCATTTTGTTTATATCTTACTTTATCCCATTGCCTTGGAGGTAGTGGGCTGCAAAAATAAGAAGGGGGTTGCATTTTGTTCACCCCTCTAAACAGTAGATTACTTGTTGTTAACCGCCATCAAGTCAACATTGACTTGTGGCAATGCTATGAATGAAAGACATCTGAGTCTCCTTAACTGCCCTGCTCAGGTCTTGCAGATTCAGGAATGTATTTTCTCTGATTGAGTCTTTCCATCTGTAATGTGGTCTTCCTCTTTCTTACTGACTCCTACCTTACCAAGTGTCATTGTCTGTCCTAGTGAGTCATGCCTTCTCATCATATGGCCAAGGTATGACAGCCTTAGTTTATTCATGCTTTCATTGCTCTAGGATCCATTCATTTGACTTTTTAGCCATTCAGGGTATCTGTAAAACTCTTCTTCAGCACAACATTTCAAATGAATTGATTTTCTTCCTATCAGCTTTCTTCACTATCCAGCTTTCACAACCATACATAGAAACTGGACGTACAATGGTGAGGACAATCCTAATTTTGGTATTTCATGATATATCTTTACACTTCAGGATCTTGTCTAATTCCTTCATATCTGCCCTTCCAAGTCCTATTCTTCTTCTGATTTCTTGACTGCAGTCTCCATTCTGATTAATCACTGCGGCAAAGTATGGAAAATCCTGAACTATTTCAATGTCTTCATCATCTGCTTTAAGGTTACATAAATCCTCTGTGGTCATTATTTTTGTTTTCTTAAAATTCAGCTGTAAACCTGCCTATGCACTTTCTTTCTTCAGTTTCTTCATTAATCATTTCAAGCTTTGCTATTTTCTGCTGGCAGTATGGTATCATTTGTATATCAACTTGTATTCCTTTCTCCTATTTTCATGCCTCCTTCCTCTGACTTTAATCCTGCTTTACACATGTTCAGCATATGAGTTAACAAGATAATGTGATCAAATGCAGCCTTGCCTGGCCTCCTTGCCTACTGGAAACCATCCTGTTTCTCCATGTTCTGTCCTAATGGTAGCTTCTTGTCCTGTGTACACATTATGCATCAGGACAATCAAATGTTGCAGCTCACCCATTTCTTTAAGAGCAATCCATAGTTTTTCATGATCTATACAACAAAATGCTTTACTATACTCCATAAAACACAGACTGATTTTCTTTTGAAATTCTTTGGTGTGCTCCTTTATCCAACATATGTTGGCAATATGACCCTTAGTGCCCCTTCCTTTCCTGACCCCAGCTTGGACATCTGGTATTTCTTGATCCATATATAGTAGCAGTAATATATAGTTGAGAGTAGGTTTCTTACCTTGAGCATTAATCTGGCACCAGCTGAAGCAGGTCTCTGGATCAATCTCCAGTATCTCCAGGTAGGGCAGAAAAAGATTTGAGCAGAAACTTTGGGTTAAATAGAGCTTTCTTCCAGGAAAGTACATGGGGCAGCGGTTCTCAATCTATGGGTCGCGACCCCTTTGGGGGTCGAACGACCCTTTCACAGGGGTCGCATAAGACCATCGGAAAATACTGATGGTCTTAGGCTCCGTTTCCTCCTCGGTTGTGGTGCACAAGCGCGAACCACGCGCTCGCGTCCTCCTGCCCCCTTTGAAGCACCTTACTAAAGAATATTTTCTTGGCATCAAGCGAGAGTGAGTTGGAAGGGCAATCTCCGACCAGCCACTCTGAGGCTCAAACAAAGCTAAAAACGTCTAGTATAAGAAAGTCTGAGAAGGCAAGAATTAAAAAGAAGGTGAAAGGGAAATTACCTGGTAATGCAGTTAAGTCTGTTAAGGGTGGGGGAGGGCTCCCAACCGCTCCTTTAACTTCCGGTCGCCATGTTGAAAAGAGGCGTTCAGAAAGCAAGGGAGGGGGCTATGAGAGGAAGGAGCTCTCCTGACCAATCGAAGCTCGCCAGCAACACAACCAATCACACTCAAGCATGCGAGCAGCCTCTGCCAGGAGAAATGGCTGCCTCTCAGTCAGCAGTCCCTTGCCCTTCTGTATTAGCGAATACAGTAGCGCAGGGCCATTTAGCATTGTGTATGGTGCCATTATTCACTAGGAGTCAAACTGCAATGCCTATGGGACGTAAAGAAGTCAGATTTGAACCTCCTATGTCCTCAATGGCTTCCCAGGGAAATGTGTCTGAGTGTAGTAGGGAGGTGGTAAGAGAAATGATTGCTGAAGAAATGGAGGTGCATGTTAATAGGCAAACAATATGAGTGAAATGATTTCACAAAATACATAACAAGTTTAAAAAATGTATTGCAAGTTGGACAATTCATTGAATTTGAATGTAATGTCATTATTAAGCAGTCAACAAACTACTTCAATGAATCTTTCCATTTTCATGTGATTTTCCTGATGATACAAAAGTTATTCAAGCTGAATCAAATGATGCTGGTGTGTGTTTACGAAAAAAGTCTACCCGTAGGTCCAAAATAACTAGAGTTGAGGAATCTGCTTTGTCACACTCTGAACAAATCAACACTGAATCTGAAAGTGATGAGGAACCAGATTTGGCAGATACTCATGGGGATAAAGACTCTAAATCAGACGGTTCTATTTCCGAGGAGGAGGATGCAGAAGATGATAACAAAGTGAGATTATTTTCCTCAGATTCTTTTAAAAATTTGCTGGAAAAGGTGTTGGTAACTCTAGGACTGGACGGTCTGGAGAGTGCCACTTCAGATATTGATAAAAACAAGAATGTTGCACCAATTGTAAGGAATAAGCCTACAAAATCTAGTGTTATTCCCATGCCAGATTTATTTTTGGATTTAATTCAGTCTGAATGCAGTGAAACCAAATCTTCAAACTTGATATCATTTATGCTGGACTAAATATCAGATATTTACATTACAATTCATAACAGTAGCAAAATTACAGTTATGAAGTAGCAATGAAAATAATTTTATGGTTGGGGGTCACCACAACATGAGGAACTGTATTAAAGGGTCACAGCATTAGGAAGGTTGAGAATCACTGACATGGAGGATTATGACCTTTGAAAATTTTATTTTACAGATGATGAAGATGGGGTTGAGACCCAAAGAATAGCAATATAGGCTAATAGAATTCTACTAAAGTCACTGGAAATTTAAAAACAAGGTGTCAATTTCCCAGTGAAGAAGAGCACAAAACAGAGGCAGTTAGAGCATATGATATAATATGCAGCTGAATTTAAAATTAGAACAATTAACAATTAAACAACTAAAAAGAAGAGGAAGGTGAATTGCTTTGTGACAGAAAAAAAGAGGTTATGCATTATTTATTTATTTAAAATATTTTAAACTGCCTTTATAGAGAAGGTTATCTCAAGGTGATGAACAATATAAACATAACATATAATACATTAAAACTTCAAACATTCCAAAGATGTTCAAATATATATTTACAACAGGATCCATAAATAATGCTACTCTTCAAATATTGCTCAAAGAACACGAACAGTTTTCACCAACCACAGCAATAAATCAACCACATGTCTGATAAAATTTCATCAATTAAAAGCTATGCAAATTCCAAGTCTGAAAGAGCTAGTAACTCATGCATGAACAAGCTACATCTATTTTCTTTAGCTGGGCTCAAAGTGGATAAACAAGCTTCAATGGAAAGAGGCATTCTTGGCCACTGATGTGATTCAGCAAACCATACTGGGTCTAGAAGAATCTTAAACTACAAACCTGGCCTTTAAGTGGGAGGGCAACCGTCGCCCATGCACCGTTCTTCCTACATTGGGCAAGCAATTTTCTGATGTCTTCTGGGCACATAATGCATTGTGATGACAAAGTGGGAGAAGTATTTTGCAACATTTTAATAATGAATATAGAAAACATGTACATTTCCAAAATATACACAAACGCTAGTCAATGATACCTCATCAAAAATGCATACAGTGTGCACATTTAGAAAAATTGTGTGGAAAAGTATATACGGATTGGGAGGGGGCTACTCTGCACTAGAAGGTAGAAGCTTGGCATGGAAAAAAATAGAATCTTGATGAGTTCAGGCTTGAAAGTTCCACCCATCTGGAAGTATCTTTAACTGGAGAGAAATGTTGCCTCCTTCTCCCTGTTCTCCTGTGCTAACAGTCTGAGAAAAATTGGAGCCTTCCCCCATGACAGCTTTAAAAACAAAGAAAAAAAAATACTTATTTTATCAGGGGAAAAACAGCTGTCTATCAAATGCCAGTATAGCAAATATCAAATCTCTCAGAAAATGTCAAGGTTAGATGTTGAATTGATCAGTTTGTTACACTAGAACTTATAGTAACTGATTTATTTACTCAAAGATATGCCAAGGGTATCAGGGTAAGATTAGACAGGTAGTTATATAGAGAGAGACAGAACATGATTATGATTGGTAGCAAGACCTTCCCCATGTTCCCCATGTAGCCCCACAGAAGGCTGTTTTGGAGCAGGAGAAAGAAGAAGAAGTGTTTTTGTGTGGTCATGTGCCTTTATGCTAAGGTATATGTATCTTACTTTAGAACTATTTAGCACTAACTTGCATTACAACTATTGGCCTCACTCATAAGCAAATGTGTGCAAATTTAAACAACAATCAAGAATTTTTATTTTCACATTATTTTAATCTTACTATTAAATCAATGAGAATGTGAACCTCTGTTGGAAAAAGTAACATGAGAATAATCCCCCACATCCATAATCCCTCTGCTCCTCAACCCAGAAATGAAGGTGAAATTTTAGCATGCGATTTTGCACATTACAATCCACTACCTGAGAGCCAGAGTATTGTAGTGATTTGAACATTGGACTATGACTATGAAGATCACGGTTTGAATCCCTGCTGGGTCATAGCAACTCCGGGGTGACCTTGGGTAAGTCACACTCTTTCAGCCTTCGAGGAAGGCAAAGGCAAACCCCTCTGAACAAATCTTGCCAAGAAAACCCTGTAATAGATTCACCTTATGATCACCATAAATCAGAAATGACTTGGGCCATTTCCGCACTACATTCTTATAATGCGATTAGTCCACTTTCAACATCCTATGGAATCCTGGGATTTGCAGTTTAGGGAGGGGCCAGCTGGCAAACTCTAGGATTCCATAGGATGTTGAAAGTGGAATAATTGCGCTATAAGAGTGTAGTGCAGAAATGGCCTCGAAGGCACATAACAACTACCTCTGATGCACTGATGGAGAAAAACAAGCCAGCCTTAGGTATAAATGCACCATTATATTCCACCATTTAACAGTTTGTTTATATCTAACCTATTTATGCCATCAGTATATCTTAGAAAGTGGATTTTTAAAAGGCATGTGATAAGGAAAGCTCTTTTTAAGGTATGGGAGAAGTACAGGTTTTATTTTTGTCCCAAAAAACCATTGTGGATTTCACCGATGGAAGCGCTGTCTATTAAAGGTCTGAGCAGATATGGCAGGTGGTTGACCTATAAGGATCTATTAAAGCAAAGTGGAGAAGTAATTTTAATGAAAGACCAACGACAACTAAAAGAGGGAGGATTTGACATACAATGGTTTCCCTATATGCAAATAAAGGAAATATTTAAAAATGATGTACAAGGAGAAGGAGTGGACTTAAGACAAAATGAATTGGAAGAATTGATGTCAAAAGGAGAAAAAAGGCTACTTTCAAGATTGTACAAAAAATTGCTATCCTTTAAGCTACAGGAAGAGACAGTCAAAGACTGTATGATAAACTGGGCTAGAGATATTAACCATAATATTCTCCTAGAAAATGGGAAACAATTTGGAAAAATAATATGTTATACACTAGATCTTATGCATTACAAGAAAATGTGTTAAAAATGGTGTATCGTTGGTATTTGACACCCAGCAGATTAGCTAAAATGAACAAGAATATTAATAATCAATGCTGGAAATGTAAAGAACAAGTGGGATCCTTCTACCACATGTGGTGGGGAAGTGACAGAGCAAAGAGATTCTGGTACGCCATACAAGCAAACATGCAAAAATTTTGGAAAAGGAAAATTGATCTAGTTCCAGAATTTTTTTTATTGGGAGTCTCTGGTGCAGACAATTTGATGGATTTCTGCACCAAAAGACTAACTTGGCATTTAACTGTGACAGCCAGACTTGTTTAAGCTAAACATTGGAAACCAACCTGCATCCCAACAGTGGATGAATGGATAGAAAAAAACTATGGAAATAGCACAAATGGACAAAATGACTTATAGACTAGATAATAAGATGGACAGTAAGTTTTATAAAGCTTGGGAACTGTTTACAGAGTTTTTGGAAAATAAGGAAATTTCAATTAAAAGTTTTCAACCTTGAGTATTAATTCTAGTAATATGTTTTATATATAAGGAACAAGTTGGGAAGGGATAATTGTCAAAATAATGAGAGATAATCCCTTGGTAACATTGTGGAGGGAGGTAGAAGTAAGAGAAGAGATGTTGATGTAATAGGTTTATTTTTGAAAGAAAAGGGATCCGGAAGTACATTAATAATATTATGTGGCAGATTTGTAATTAGAGTTCAAGATAATATGTGTGGAAATGAATATTTGTTTTATCCTTTTCTGATATAGGGAGGTAGATTTTTTTTTGAAAATATTATAAGGCTGTATCTCACAAAAAGGGGGAAGTGCTCTATATTTGTTTAGATTATGTAAATAAGGTATGTTGTATGTTATATGTGTATATTCGCATGTATATTCATATGTTTTGTTTTGTTTTTTTAAAAAAGTATATTATGTTTGTTATGTTATGAATGTAATGTAAGATGGATTATGTTATGTTTTATGTTATGTTTTCTTAGTCTTTAATAAAAACATATAGACAAAAAAAAAGAAAAGAAAGTTGATTGTAATCTGCAAAAATTCATGCTGAAATGAATAATCTTAAAAATTCCTCAAGACTCTGTCTCTTCCTCTCCTTTTCCTTTTAAAATACTAGAACAAACTAGTACGAGGATATCTTTGAAGAGGAAATGTATGCCATACATACTCTTCTATGGAATCTTTTTACAACAGTCTCTATTAGAACCATATTAAACAGATAAAAAGGGCTTTCTCTATTGGTACCATATTAAATACGTTAAAACATTTTTTGTCTCCTCACCAACATTGTTAAATGTTAACCAACATTACTGAACAGTATTTAGACTCTGGCCATTTCTGCACTGCACTGTTATAGTGCTATTATTCCACTTTCAGCATCCTGTGAAATCCTAGGATTTGCAGTTTAGGAAGAGGCATTTAAAATTCTCAGCCAAAGAGCTCTTTAGTCTTAGTAAACTACAAACCCTAGAATTCCACAGGATTTTGAAAGTGGAATAATAGCACTGTAATAGTGTAGCATGGAAATGTCCACAGAGTTTTCCCTCTTTGTTCTCACTTTTTCTCACTGAAATCATTGGTGGAAGATGAATCTCTGACCAAATTGTTCAGATATATAAGCTGTTTAAGGTAGCTCCTAAAAAATCTTTGGAAAAACACGTATGTGCAATTTGAAAGACGTTTTGCTAGCAGAAATGAGAACAGAAATGAGAACAAACTCTTAAAACATGTTCCAATTTGACATGTAGATGAATATAAAATGAAGGTGAAAAAAGCAAATCAAGCACTGCTATAGCTTATAGGAAAATCTTACAGGAACTTTCCATTACTTGTCTCTCCCTTGCTACAAAACATTTAGATTTTGAATCTTCTAAATATTTTCTGAGGAGGAGAGTAAGCACAACATTTAAATGATCTGAATAGGGTAAATATGCAGTTCTTGACCTATAGTGGTTGAGCTACCTCTAATATTTCTCTGGGGAAGAAGAATGAGTGAAAAAGAATTATGTCTCTTTCATTTTACTTTTGTTGAATTTTGAATAGCTATTCCATCCATCCCTCCTCTTTGCACTTAGAAAATGTTTTCCTTGCTACATGTTACCACTTAGTGGAGAGTTGCTAATTTTATACCTTGCTAGGTTGTGGATTTATATTCTACAGTATTTACAATCAAGGACACATAACAAAACAGTGCAATGGCTCAGGATGCATGGCTCTTGCCATAATTATTGCTGCTGGATGTAAATTTTAATAGTGAATGACAGACCGTTTCTACACTTCACTGTTATAGTGCTATTATTCCTCTTTCCACCTCCTGTGGAATTCTGGAGTTTATACTTTCCTGAGGCCAAAGAGCAATCTGGTTGAGAATTTTAAATGCCTTTCCCTAAACTGCAAACCCCATAATTCCACAAGTCATTGGAAGTAGAATAATAGCACAATAACAGTGTAGTGCCAAAATGGCCATGCTCAGTTTAGAAACAATGCTATGAGCCTGATTAGAGACTAGCTAGAGTGCTACAAATTATTGAACGTTAATTGATGATTGCAACACTGTATCTACTTGACATTTGTCTGTGCATTACAATGTATCAAAGAGATACCTAACCTGATTGGCCGCTCAGAATCCCTGAGGGGAATCCTGTCACACTTGGAGTAGCTCTACCTATGGCAGCTAAGCTGCAATAATTAAGAGTCAGAAAGGGTAGGAATACCCTTATCTGCACCTCCCTCCCTTCCTGAATAAGGTGGCTGGTGAGACAAGGTTCTGATCGTTTGCTCTGTTGTTTCATTAAACTCTTCCCCTTGGCAAGCCCATTCTGCAGTTCCCAGAGAAAGAAATGCCATTCTTCAAGCTCTGCCAGATTGTAGTTTAATATTAACTGATGTCTCTCCAGAGGATCCAAGAGAATGTACTTCAAGTGTAGCTTCTATTGTTTCTACCGTTTTGTAGCAGAAGTCTTGATGGCATTGTGGTTTCACTAGGAAATGGTAGTCCTCCTTGTGTGTTCCTCCTCATGCATTTCCTGTCATTTGAGTGAAGAGAACCCGGTGGTTCTGCATACTCTTTAGGGAACTGTGTGGAGCCAATCTCATGTCCTTCTGTGTTCTAATTTAATTTATATAATAAATTGAATAATTAAATGGAGAGCACATAATTTACATATTTTCATTAAGTAAAACAAAGCATTCAGTGCTGAGTCCCTTCACACCCATACATACCTGCACTTGTACAGAGAATCTAACAAGAATCATCCTGGCACCAAATACAGATAATGTTGCACTAGTTTATACAATCGTGAAAATAGAACCTGCCACCACCAACTTTACTAGAACCATGGAAATGCCTGATGAGCTGCTATAGTGGTAGAATTCAAAGCCATAGACCGTTTCCACCCTACCCTGTTATATTGCTCTTCCTCTTCTTCTTCTGCTGCTGTTATTCCACTTTCAACCTCCTATGGAATCCTGGGGCTTGCAGTTTAGGGAGGGGCATTTAGAATCCTCAGCCAGAGAGTTCTTTGGCCTCAGTAAACTACAAACTCCAGAATTCCACACTATAACAGTGTAGTGCGGAAATGGCCATGGATGTGTTAGTTTGGATCAGTATGCAAAAGGATAGTGTAGCACCTTTGAGACTGACCAAACAAAATTGGTAGCGTAAGCTTTTGCAGACTTAAGTCTGCTTCATCAGATGCATGGAGTGAAGTGCCTAGGAGCAGACCTTTATAGCTACGAATGAGCAGGTGATATGTGTGAATAGCAATAGAAATTGTTATACCCCTGATAGGCCTGAAAGCCATGTCCTGAGAATCCTAATTATTTTATATAAAATATAAGTGAGCCATGGAGAGATACCGGAAGGACAGGTAAACAGGAGATCTCTGTCTTCTGTTTTATATCCTGGGGTGATCTGGCAATTTTGGCTCAACAGGCAACTTGAAAGGAGTTTCTGCAGCCATCAAGACAATTACTCTCTGAGAGAAAATAAACAATGCAAAGCAGGCTGGAATCTGACACCTAAGGCTTGCATCTCCGGAGAGAGATACTATCTTACAAGATACAACAAGGATGTTTTGGTTGTATTTTCTTTGAATTTCCTTTGAACTAAAAAGGGAAATAATCCATCTTAATAAAAAGATGGGACATTTGGCTTCTCCAGGCATGGTCCACAGTATATATATCTAGACACAGCTCCTCATTTGTTTGGAGTTCTTTTTGGAGTTCTTTTTGGATTTTAAAAGGATGATGCAGTTGGAGTTTTAAGAGCAAAAGTGGGAAGTTCTCTTAGAACTGCAAAAACAATGAAGATGGTAACCAGCTTAAATTTACAATACAATGGACTCCCCTCAGCCTTTACTGGAGTTGCTGAGATCGTTTTCTCTCCCAGCTGAAGACTTCTGGTTTTGGTATCGTATGTCATCAAATCCTGTTTCTCTCTCTCTCTTTCTTAATTTTCATCTCTTTCTAACTTTATAGTCTTGTATGTTTGATTGTAGGGTGTGAAGCTGAGTGACTGTAAGAACTTTAACTTTTCATGCTTGTTGTAGTGAGTGTAGTTAATTGATTGTAGGGATTTTTACATTTATGTTAATAAAATACTTACATTTGAACAATTGGTGTGATTTTGACTGGACCTGACCTGGTATACATTTGGGTTTACAATCCCTTAATTACCCTGTCCACTTTGCCTGTCTAAAGCAGTGCTGAACTAATTTTTCCCCACAAGAGACAATTTTGACAGCTTTTGGGAATCCTTTTTAAAGGAAGCCCTTGTATCACAAACAGATTGGTGGAGTCCTAAGCAAACAGGGTAACAAAATGGTGATGAGGTGACAAGTTCAGTTTTAACAACGTTGGGGAGATAAAGACGGGAGCAAAGATGTTACATAAAGCCAAGATGAGTAGATAACCATATGAAAGATGGAGGGAGTTATTAGAATGTAGTGTGAGACTGGCTGAGAACCAGAAACCAGATGTGATAAAGTAGCCAAGGGATCCCTCATGAGGCTGGATGTTAACTAGTGTTTATAATATGTGCAGTGTGCCAGGAAACCATTGCCTCTGTTCAGCTTACAGTCAATGGATTGGAGTTTGTGGATCTACTCCAGTGCTGCTGTTTCTATAGCGTTATCTGTAGCTTTCTTTTTTAATATTAAAAATTCAATTCATTAACATGACCTATTGGCAGTAACAATTTTATAACAATATATAATTTAAGAATTACACGAAACAAATGGAAAAGCATTGGCAGTGGAATACAGCTACATTACAAGCTACATTATTATCAGAGCAGTTTGACGTTTGGTTGCTTCACACATAGCTTCAAACCATAGTTTGGAAAAGCCACTTTTCCGGTCCACAGTTCCTGGAATTCCCTAAACATTGAAAAATCAGGTTCTGAGACAGCCCTCAAAAGAAAACTGGTATAGACTTTTTGGCTTTAATCTAAATGTTTATGCTTTAATATGACAACTGGATAACAGCATAGCCTTCCAAATCAGGTGAAGTTTAAGCTTTTCTTGTCTCAAATATCTTGCATTCATCTTAACTAAAGACTCTCAATAAATCATTTACTATTAATTAAACTCCAGTAATAAAATGGATCTTCTGAAGCTTTAAGAAATGGCCAGCTGTTAAATTGTTTACACTGAGCAAAACTGTCACTGATAAAATATAAGCACTCTGTGAGTTTTTACATTTATTCCAAACCTTCCCCCTGCTGCCAGATTCTAGGAAAATAACTAAGTGGCAAAAAGCAAAAACAAAAACAAAGCACTTGGAATGTTTATCATGGTGGGGGGAGTCTCCAGTGTTCCCCAGTTCAATTTGTCCAAGAGAGATGGATTAAATATCCCAGTCTCTTATCTCCTTGCCTTTCAACTAAAACAGACGCTGCAATTGATTCAAAACAATAAGAGCAGCCTCCATGAATGGAAATGGAAACACAAGGTGAGAAGATTTTCGGTACAGGTGCCCCCTGCTTTTCACTGACTCATTTTTTGACACTTGCAAATTACGGACAAATTCCATTAATCTGACAAAGGGTCTGCTCTTTTGTCAGTTCTTCTTGCCTTGGAACTGCTCATGTGCATGGTCCTGAATCTTGCCTAAAGAAAGTGTAGGCTCCTCACTGAATAAATGGAACCTGTTTGTAATTTGCAAGCACTGAAACAATCCGCTTCCAGCCCGCCGACTGCGTTCCAAGTGGCCGGGGGCGGAGAGGCGACTTTGCTGTCCCCGCTTCGGGAAGGGACCACGTCACCAGCGCCACCACTGTCGCTCCGGCTGCCGGGCAGG
This sequence comes from Iguana delicatissima, assembly GCA_948472985.1. NCBI lineage: Eukaryota > Metazoa > Chordata > Lepidosauria > Squamata > Iguanidae > Iguana > Iguana delicatissima. The sequence goes on from CAOKZL010001027.1 coordinate 1,117,363, forward strand.
GGGGCGAGTCAGGCGGGACCTTTAAACCGCGGATCCGCCTCCCCTGCCGGTCTCTCCTTTGTTTCGGGCGAGCTGGGTGCTCGTCCTCTCCCCGGATCTTTCCCCGCCACGTGGCCGGGGCAACAGCCGGCCGTTTTTAAAGAGAGTTGAAGCGACCGCCGCTGCGATCTTTCTTTGTTTCTTTTTCTCTGCTGGCGAGCTCTGCGCTCGCTGTTGAGCAGTCTCTCTTTCCCTCCATGCGAGCGGGCCTGCTGCTGGCCGCTCCCTTTCAAAACCAAAAACAAGCACGCAAACCCACGCGGCTTCTTCCCTTTCAGAAGGAACGATCGGGCGAGCGACCGTGCGACGGGCCCTGCCGCTCCGCGCCTCCCTGGCAGCCCCCGCGGGCCTCTGGCGGGACCGCTCTTAGCCTCGCTCCTCGTGGTGCTCCTTCTGCTTCCATCCTTTGGGCCGGTGCGGTGAACCAGGGCATCCCGGTCTCTCCTTGTTAATCCCTCCCCCCTTCTCTCCTTTGCTCGCTTTGTTCCTCCTGGTGAAGTCCGGCGTGCGTTGGGCTGCAGTTGTTGGACCTGGAGTATTTAAGGGTTGTTGGGAGAGGAATCTGATATTTTCTTTGCTTGGGCTGAGAGTGTGTGACTGGTTTTCTTTAAGTCGGACTGAGAGGGCGCATCTGGCGTTCCTCATTTGAGCAGACCGGATTGTCTTTTGTTGGATGTTAGTGTGTGAATAAATTTCCATCATTTGGGCTGAGAGAGTGAGACTCAGTTCCCTTAGTTTGGGCCAAGAGTGTGTGACTGGACTTCTTTCATTGGGGCTGAGAGAGTGTGACGTGATTCCCTTCATTGGCTGAGAGCGAGACTGGTTTTCATTCATTTGGGCTGAGAGAGTGTGACTTGATTCCCTCCCTTTTGGCTGAGAATGTGTGACTGGATTTCCATCATTTCAGCTGAGAGTGTGACTTGACTCCCTTCATCTGGGCAAAGTGTGTGACTGGATTCTCTCCAGTGAGGCTGAGTGTGACTTGATTCCCTTTGTTTTGGCTGAGAGAGTGTGACTGGTTTTCCTTCTCTGGGACTCAGAGAATGTGACTTGATTCTCTTCATTTGGCCTGGGTTAGCACCGCATTGGTGGAGCAATTAGTCTACATTATGATCCGTGGTTGGCATGGCTCCCAAGCGGGTTTCTTCCACATCCAAGCTCTAAGATAAGTGTGGCCAAACTGTTAGCCTCCAGATGTGGGTTGGAGTGCACCTCCCAGCAATATATTACTTTGGATGTTGGTTGTGGCTGATGGGCACTGTGATCCAACATCATTTGGAGGGGCACATTTCATCTACTCCTGTTCTGCCTACAGTACTGGGATCAGGACTGTGCCCATGTCAACAGTGTGGAGGTTGCAGGTATTACTTCATGGACCACCTCTGCAAGGGCATGGTCACCATGTATGGTCATTTACCCACACAGAAATGCTTTGGATCTGTATCTGTGGTCTGCTCATATCTCCAGCCATACATAATGCTACAGCCACAGTAGGGATTATCACAGCATATGGCTCTGGATCAAGGGGGAGGCATGCACTATGTTCCTATGCCTTCCCCAGAAGCAACTCTTAAATATTATGTTGGCATAAAACTACACATTGTAGAAGTATGCCCTTAATATCAATCCTGTAATACATTTCTTGACTCCCTTTCTTCTCCTTCCTTTTGCTAGGAAAAGACTAAAATTCACCCTGCTCACCACAAGAAGGTAGGCTGCCCAGATGGGTGATTACAGCCCAGGGTGTCTCCGTAAGATTTCCAACTGAATTCTGTTGTCCCATAATGGTTTCAGGCGGTTACCAAATCATAGTATTTAGTATGTTTGTCTCAAGTTCTGTCTTCCCTGCTTTAGGTACTGTCTGGTAGCTGGTGGGTCTTACTCAGCTGAGCTGCTTCAGGTGGCTAAAGGGCAGGGGATCTTCTTTATGGGCAAAGATCATACAAATTGATTTTATACCCCAATTTGGGTTGCTTCTATCTATGCTTCCAATGCAAAATTAGATACCACTTCCTATGCAGATTTAGATAAGTAAACATATCGAAGGAGCTTATATTTATCAATCAGATACAGCATTGAGCAAGTTATACATTTGAGCAAGGGTATAAAGCTTTCACTCTACATAAGATAAGGTTATACTTAGCTGGCTCACGAAGGCTCACTGTTGGTGATATCTCATATTGGTGCAATTCCTACTGCCATTTGACCCCCATCAATATGGTGCTGGTGGCTCTTAAATCCTGTTACAGTATTGATGTGTTGGCTTCACCCTAGGCATAGAGTAGCTTACACATCTCTGCCTTGGGATAGGGGCACTTTTACAAAGCTGTGAGAGACCCTGGTTATTTGAAACCTTTTAAGCCATCTGGGCACTTTATCTTCAGTTGGCTAACTGGCTACTTGTCTATAAGCATGGTTTTGATTGTCTTATTTCCAAAAAGGCTCTTTTGTTCATTTCAGCTTTTCAGCTAGCTGAATCGGGTCACCACAAGCATCTTTGTTATCCCCAGGATATTGAATCATCAAGTTTATTATCTGTCCTGAGGTCAGATTGCTCACCTCATTAAGTATCTAGGACTTGAGTGTTGTGTGGCTGTGGTCTGTGCGGGGATGATCAATGTTCATTCTATCTAGCTTGGATGCAATAGTTCATGCTTTGCAGTCCAGGCGCTTGCAGTGGAGTCTCCCCTTGAAGCATTTCGCTTAATTTAAAACAGGAAACATTCTAACTAGGTGAACCAAGTGGGGTTTTTATTTCTCAGAGAGAGTTTCACCAACTCTGGGTTTATTCTTCCTTCATCAGGGCCTGTTCTCCCTCACTCTCTATGGCTCTGAATAAAGAAGGGCACGTTACTTAGAAGCAAGGACAAAACTTCCTTGGAGGCAGATTAGCTCTGGGACATTACTTATATATGTCTCTTAGACTTGGAGGACCCGGAGTGCTTGTACAGGAGCTTCATCCAGATGCACACCACAGTCTTTTCAGGGCTCAAGGGGAATTGAGTCATGTTGCATTTGCCTGAGGGCACAGAGTCTTCTCCTCAAGTATTAGTTGTTCAGTGGAACTCACTGGGCCATGCCTTACAATGCTGGTATGGAGCTGAATTTGTCACCGGTTTATTATTACTGGGGCTGCCTCCATTGCTTCTGCTGCAGGCTTTAGCCCTCAAACAACTAGAAGTTCAGCTTTGAGGCCTTTAGCTTATCAGCATTCAAAGCCCTCTACTGCAGGAATACGCATGTCCTACCAAGGCTGGAGGCCATCTGGCCAACTAACATGGTTCCTGTTTTTTCTGTCTCCTGGTTGAATTCTAGGTGCTGCGTGGTAAGATGGCCAATCCTGAGTTACGGCCACATCATGATTTCTTCCAAGGTTGTGATCAGGGCTCCCAATAGGGTGGCTGGGGTGCCGTGGGCCCCCACTTGATGTTTTGGTCTTCTACTTCAGTGGTAATGAACTAGGCTTGCTGTTAGGCAAGGCTTTGGAATGCTATGTGGCCTCCACCTGTTGTTTGGCCCCTACCTGAGGGTTGGTCATCCACCTGAGAAGTAATGACTTTGGACCTTTAAGGAGATAAGCCTTGATCATACTGGCCGTTCATGACATGTGCGTCATTCAAACCAGGTAGCCTGGGTTTAACACTGCACACAGTCTGCAATGATCCCCAAGAAGGCATGGGCTGGTGGGGCAACCCATGATGAATCGAAGGCTCTCGGCAACGGGCCAACCTCGAGATTCACAACACTCTGTGATAGGGCTTGGGTGTTTACACTCACCATTGTAATGTAACATGCCACTGACACGCACTATAAGGGGTAGAAGGAATTCTCCTTTCACCAGAGGGGCTTGAACTTTTCCTTGGTAATTTGCAGACTAGCCTAAGAAACATAGCAGTCAGAGGAGGGTTGGACTAAGCAGACACTTGTCCTTGTACATGGCAGTGACGGGAGGGCATTAAGGCATCAGGATATACCTTTGGCACAAGGTAGTATAGGATATGCCTCTGGAACTCACTCTCGTTGCCAGGCAGGGGGTGAAGGGCAAAGGAGGGCATCCTTGGAACGTGCCCACATATTTTATGCCCTCACTTCTGGGCTCTGTAGCAGGTGGTGGGTTTCGTGGGGCATGCCTTCCAGAGGGGGTCACTGAGGTGGCAACTCAGGATCGGGGGTTTGCCCTCGGGACCAGGTATTTTGTTATCATGCAGCCCCCATGAGGTCAAGTTCAAGTTCAATGTCATGTCCAAGTTCAAAGTTCATGTATAAATAGGCAATAAATAATAAATTGCCATTGTTCATCCCAATTCCTGTCATGTGGTCTCTTCATTTCAAGGGATGGGCAGCAATGGACTTTTGTCAGTTCTTCTTGCCTACGGAGGCTTGCTTGAGACTGCTTCCCTGCATGCTGCTTGCAAAGCAACATGAGAGGGGAAAAAAGGTGCTAAGCCAACTGAAGGACTTTGCAAGCAGCACGAACAGTCCATTAGTCACAAGCAAGCCTCTGTAATTCCCTCATGTTCTCTACATAGGTTCTACCTTTTGACCAATTCCCTTTTCTGACAGTGCTCTGGTCCGTAATTTGTCAGATAAGCAGAGGAAGCCTGTACTGCTTTTTCCTTCCAACAGCTAAATAAAGACCAAATTAATAGAACTGAGAACCCCTATCTGAGGTCAGCTCTTACTGTCTGGAGACAATAGGCTAAATGTTTAGTACCTCTCCCTCTCCTCTTTATCTTTTGTTGACCACCCAGACTTTGCATCTAAAGACAGGACAAAGCAGGTAAGGCATGGAAAGAAGCCAATCTATACACAATCAGACAGCTTCTTTTCAAGAGGAACTGGACATCTTCAGAGCCATTAAATACTAAATTGAAAGATGACATTAGGTAGCTTCGAAATGCCAAGGTGGATAGCTTTGGAAAGATACCATGCTCCCCCCTCCAAAGTGACAGCTAGCTTTGAAGACCTGAATGATGGCCAGTCGAAAGGAATGGTCTTTAATATATGTAAAATGTTCACAGAATATGCCTATAAATCCATTCATGGTTCCAAAGGTGTATGGGAGACAGAACTCAATACAACTATTAGAGAAGCATGATGGAATAAAATTTGTGTTGTACCAGAAATTAAAGCAATTTCAGCTAGCACCAGTGAGTCAATGTACAGAGTGATCTATAGATAGTTGTTGTTGTTGTTGCTGTTGTTGTTGTTGTTGTGTGTCTTCAAGTAATTTCCAACCTGTGACAATCTTAGGGCTGTCCTATCATCAGTCGTGGAGCTTGGAGGGGGTGGGGTCGCGGTGCATGGGGTTGTGGCCAGTGCGTGCAGGGGCGTGGTGATGGGCTGGGATGCTTCAAAAACATTGCTGCCTGGGAGAACCGTGCCCCCCATCCCTACACGACTGCCTATCATGGGATTTACTTGGCAAGAATCAGAGGGGGGTTGCTTTTTTCTTCCTCTTAGGCTGAGACAGTATGACTTGCCCAAGATCACCCAGTGGGATTCCATGGCTGTGCAAGAATTTGAACCCTGTTCTCCAGAGCCAGAGCCAAGCACTCAAACCACTACACCATGCTGGCTCCCACAGAAAATCTATCATGCCATATAAGTGATCATGGACAAATAAATCCCTGTCATCTCTCATTTTCAATTGTACACATTTGTGGAGAACAGGGCTCATATGTATATATTTAGCTGCTATTCCCAAGCAGACAGCATTTTGGAAGAAAGTACTGTACTAGATTTTTCTGCTTGGAGTAACTGGGAGAGATATACCATTCTGTATTGTGGCTTCTGCAGTTACCAATATTTAGAGATGCCAATAATGACCTACCTAATAAAAATCCTTCCTCCCTTTTCTTCATAGTGACTAGATTAGAAATAGCCAAACACTGGGCTTACATTTCACAGGTGGTTAAATAGGATTTCATTAATAGTAGTGATGGAAAAGTTAACATATTAAATGAGAACCTCAAACAATGACAACATTAAAGGCAAGTTTACTGCAGGCTGATATCCATTTATTGTATTGCAAGTACAGAGTCTTCAATTCGTCCCCCCTGCTTCACAAATGAAATTCTGGAGAAGCGAGTTTTAATGTTTGTAGACTGTACTGATGCTTGATATCTCCCTGTTTTTTATGTTTCAAGATTGCATTGTGATTTGTATATTGTTTTTATTGAATATTGCAACTTATTATGCAGTTAGTATGTCAATAAATGGTATCATAGAAACCTGCCCCAGGAAGTTTCCTATTGAGCTGGGCAGGTGAGATGAAGTAATGGGAGCTGGGAAAGAAGAGAGCATTTAAGAGAGCAAATCCAATTAAGCTATTTCCATCAGGCATCTAGAAAGAAAAGATCCCTCACCACATGGCAGATTATGTACCCTTCAGACTTGCTGTGTGTGACTAGTAACTCTCCTGAGCAGATTTTTAGATGGCATGGACTGCTGGGGTGGGGGTGGAGAAGACAGTCTAGCACAATGTTTATGGTAAAGTAGGAACATCACAGATTGTCATATACACAAAACTTCTCTGATATGTCAGGAATTGATGATTGTATGCTGTCTACTTATTTAATTTAGCTTTCCCCAATCATATTGTTTTAAGTCTTGTTTTAGGGAGCTTTGCAATTTGTAGTATTGCTGTGTTTTATTGTTTTACTGGCAGAAGTACCTAAAATTATACGGGCCAGAAATCTCTTACTCTTAGAAACCTGGTGCTCTCTCTCTTCCCCTCCATAATCCCCAACTCTACAGTCAGTGCTCCACATTTGCAGGTTTCACTTTTGCAGATTTGACTATTCATGGATTATTTGCTGTCACCTCTGCTGCCTCCCTCTGCCATTTTTAATAGGGACTTGTGAGACTGAGAAACTGAGAACAAGGCTTGTTAAGTCCCTATTAAAAATAGTGTGGGGCAGCAGTGGAGGTAGCAGTTAGCCCCATCAGACAATCACTTCTGCCTTGTGAAGGAACCCTGAGTCCTCAAAGGAATCCATGGTGGTTTGGATATGGTGATCATACATTTTTGTGTGTTAAATATGGTTTGGGAGGGCCTAGAGTTATTCATGGTTTTTCCACTTTCATGGGGGTTCTGTGCCCCTAACCCTAGTGAATGCGGAAGGATGACTGTACTTTTCTTTCTCATTGAAATATCACATGGATCTACCTAGATGTCTTCTAGAAAAATTCTCAGTCTTTGTCTCTAGAAAGTTAGGGAGATCTGGGGAGGTTCCTTTGTTTCTAGGGAAGCTTAGGAAGGTCACTAGCCAACGAGTGACTGAAAATGGTCCTGCAGGCTGCAGACATTTTAACTAATTAAAATTAATTTAATCCATCATACAAAGAAATAACCCAGCCACAAACATCCCTGGTGTCTGCTTAGTATCCCTCTACATTTCAGGCATCTAATCTTGTGTGCTGGAGTGGTGATGGTAGAAAAAGACAAACACGTGTTCTCCTTTATTTTGTATAGGTAACAATTAACTAATTAGGAATTCTTAGGCCATTTCTGCACTAGACTGTTATAATGATACTATTCCACTTTCAACATCCTGTGGAATTCCGGGGTTTATAGTTTACTGAGGCCTAAGAGCTCTCTGGCTGAGGATTCTAAATGCTCCTCCTTAAACCACAAACCCCAGGATTCCATAGGATGTTGACAGTGGAATAACAGCACTATAACAGTCTAGTGCAGAAATGGCCTCAAAGGGAAAAAAGTGTATATAAACATTTGAACAAAGTGGGAGTTCTGGGTTTTGCACAGTGTTTTTCCTAACAAAGAGAGACTTCTGCATCTTTGGAAATGCTTAGCATTTAAAGAGGACTCCCATTTTCCCTACACTTTCATTCCAATAATTAAAGTCTACCACTTCTTGCTGGTTAAAAGCACATCTTAAGAAGCATTTCTGTAAATCATGGAAGCTGCCTGCAGTAGCCCCAAGACACACACATGCCAACAAGACTTTTTTGGTTTTTTTGGGCAAAGTAAAAACACTGAGACACAATTGAAAAGGGAAAGACAATATTTGTCTGCCCACATAAGTATTGCACTTTGTTCTTTACAGAGACATTGTTGGCATGGCACAACTGCAAACCTTTTACTATTGTAATGGAAGGGAGTGGCATTCTGAACTGAGCTGAGTGGGTTGTTGCTATGAACCAAGCTCAAGTTTTACAAGTTGGTGTGGGTGTCTTTGAAATTATTTTTGTGGGTTTTAAAAGCTACAGGGAAAACAATATTGCAACAATGAGAAAACGTAGATGGATTTAGATGAGAACAACTAAAATGTGAACAGGTAAACCGTGCAGAAATAAATGACAGCTGTACCCAAATTAGCTGTCACCTGCACATTGTTTTGCTGAGCCTTCATTCTTATATCTACTTATAATGAATGAATTCTGGATGAAAGCTCAGTTGAACTCAGCAAGCCTCTCTTTTCCATTGACTTGCGTATGATTGCAGTATCAGTATTTCAATATTGCTGTTCTAATTCATGACATTTAATTTTCAGTCCTAATTTTGCTTCCATGGGAGCATTTTTTGCAATACAACTGTTGCATTGGGGACAGGAGGTAAGGGAAGGCTGCAGGCTGCATCCATGCTTCTGTTCCCCCACCCATGTTACAGAAGAAATACTCACGGCAAGGATTGTGAGCTTCCATTTCTGGTTTTCCTTCCTGTCAATCAAAGTAGTATCTCAGTCATCAGCACCAGGATTGGCACAACTGTCTTGTCTGATGGGCATGTGATTAAGCCTGTCACTTGCAAAAGCACCACAATTGCTGGGAGAAATCAGGAAGTGCCATTATTTCACTTGGGCTGCAATTACCCAGATTAGCCTCTTGCAATGTACAAAGCCCCAAGCTCCTTGAAGCATCAATTTGTTGCAAGGGAATATAACTTTCTCTATTCTAATTGGAGGAAGAGACAGAGGGATGGTGAAGAAAGTAATGAAAAGGATGAAAAGTGTAGTGAAGAAAGCAATAAAAAGCATAAGCTTCTGTAACTTCATTATCGCCTCCTATTTTTATCCCTTGTTCCAATATCCTCTTCATTCATCTGTCAACTCCATTTTTGCTTATGCTTTCCTAAAAACCCTCTGCTGTCTTTGTTGGTGCATCATTATTTCAATCAAGCACCAGCAGAAGGAAGTGAGTGGGTATGGCTGACTGTCTAAATGAGCGACAGTATAATCAGGTAGTTCCATTCACAACTGGCAAAATCAAATGAATTCACTGGCATAGCTAAAACTTTCGGAAGGGCAGAAAAGCTAAGAAAGTAGTTGAAGGAGCAGCGTGCATGTCTTTAGAGCTGACAATCCACATATTACAGCAGAGTTGACAGCACATGATGAATTAGTGAGCAACAACATGACACCAACACAAGCAAAAGGAGAGAAAGGGAGAAATCCAAACATAAGGACTTTATGGGTAAAAATGTGCAAATTTTCAAAGGATTTTAGGTCAGATTCCAAACTAACTAGGTAGCAGCTTTGCTACTGCTTGATGAAAGGCTAACATGACCTGTCTGGAGAAAGCAGCAAATGAGGCAGTGGAACTGGGAGTAGCTCATTAAGGTGAGGTACGAAAAATGCAAGAAATAATTCGAAATTTGCAAGATAAGATGGGAGACCAGGATCTAAGAAATTGGAAGCACAGCTTCAAGAGCACTTGTTAGTTCTTGGCCCCTAGAAGATGCTCAAAGAGACACCCAAAATTTACAGGTGAGTCAACAGAAAGAGTTGGTGGAGATTCCAGGGCTAGCATTGGGTGAACAAGGACAGGGTGGGAAAGGGAGAAGGGTGGGAAGTTTCATTTGAAAAATATGGAACTCTGTTAGCTCTTTGAGCACAGGATCTATCCAAACTCACTAATAATAGAAAAAGTGATAGAAGTATAACCATTACAAAACCAGACAGATATGGTTATAAAGGAGAATTTTATAAAGTTTTTGAATAAGAAATTAGGTGAACTAGTTAAGAGAACTGTTTAATAACATTTAGTTGGGGGAGAGCTCTAAAAGATTTGGAACCTGGCAAGGTTAGTGGCCACACCTGAAGCAGAGGAATATAATACTGAGATGTCATGTTATAGATCATTACTCTTCTCAATCAAGATCAAAAGATTTTTACTGCAATTTTAGTACATTGCTTAAATTAACTCATTACCTCCCAGGTTGATTCAGACCAGACAAAGTTCACGCTGGCAGACAATTAGCACATACAGTCTGCCATGCTCTAAACATGGTATGTTATAGGCCGAGAAATGAACAACCCTTAGCAATTTTATCCTCAGATGCTCTCAAAGTGTTTGACTAGAGTGGCAACACATTTTCAAATTAATGTGGAAAATGCCAATGGACAATTCTTTTGTATCCACTAACAGATTCTATGAGGGTTCAAAAACAGTGATCATCATAAATGGGACTGATTCCCAACTCTTCAAGTTGAACAGGGGGATAACAATATTGATCCGCACCAATTTTTGAACCAATGACAGAGGCCATCATAGCATTGTTGTTGTTGTTATTGTTGTGTGCCTTCAAGTCATTTCCAACTTGCAATGATCCTAAGGTAAACCTTAGGGGGTTTTCTGGGGCTGAAGGTTTTCTGGGGCTGAGGGTATGTGATGCACCCAAGATGCATCCAGTGGATTTCAAAACCTGGTCTGCAGGGCCATAGTCCAAGGTTCAAACCACTACACCAAGCTTGCTCTCTAAAGGAGTAAAAGTTGGTGGGAGGAAATACATGGTTATGTTTTATACGGACTGTATTATTCCTGTAGGATTCAGACAATAGCATTTCAGCCCTAACACAACTTTTGGGTAAGTTCCAAGAACATACAGGACATAAAACGCATTATAAAAAAATGAGAATAACATGCAGAAATATGCAGAATTTAATAGGACAAAAGACCAGGCTATTTCAAATTTTTCATGGTGGGGAGGTCTTTAGAATCCTGCTTACTAAAAAAAACCTCTCAGAACTTTCAGAAACAATAAACAGCTCATGAATGGTCCACAAGCAAGCTCAAAATATGGTGGAAGTTAAAAATGTCTTTATTGGGCAGGATTCTGGAGGTCAAAGGGAGCATTCGATCTATACTGGGTCACCATAAATGTAAAAAGTGACAAGCGAAATTGGAAAGATAGATTGCTTGGCATGGAAAACCTGATCTAGAAAAAGCACACAAAATGGTCCAGCAGCAAAGATAGATTTAGGACTCCCAAAGTTAGGCAGACAGTACCTAACTTTGGGAGTGTTTTCCAACTAAAACCATCAATTTAATTTATAGGGGAAACTGAAGATGTGTTGTGAGTGACAATGGACATTAGAGCAAGGATGCATTTCTTTACAGTTCCTTCCTTAACAAAAACATTGGGGGGGCGGGACAAAAAAAGAAAACCCCTATATTAAATAAATTCTGAGAGTGTGGTATGGAAACTACTTAGTAAATACTGGGTGACAATCCTACTGCTTTATGCCCATTTCTTAAGCACCAAAATTTAATAAACTAAAAGTTTAATAAATTTAAAGTTTAATAAATTAAAAGTTTGCAGGGTGGAAGGATATAGAGAAAGTGATCTATTTCAAATGCATAGCCCAGTATCATAAAAACAACTTTTAACAAAACATATATTGCCAGAGCTCAAGGTTTCTATGATTACAAATACCGGTATTCACTTTTGGAAATTACATCTTTAGAAACTAGGATACCACAAGATAACTTACAAAGGGTGAATCCTATTGTGCGGCCTATGAAAATATAAATGAGGGGGCAAGTTTCAGAAATTGTTAAATAGCTGACAGAAGGAGAATATACATGAATATTGGGAGCTAGGGCTGCTTAAGAAATGGATCTTTCCATTGACATCAAAGATCAACAATGGAGTAGAATTTGGGTTCCTGCTTTGTTTAAAATATAGCACAATCTGAAGAATTTGTGTTGAAGATAGTGCATAGATGACACTTCTTTCATCTTAAATTGAACAGAATAGAGACTTGTTTCCAAAACTGTTGGAGGGGCAGTGAGAGTATTTGGATTTCTAAACATATGTGGGAAAGTTTTAGTCTAAAGCAGTGGTTCTCAACCTGTGTGTCCCCAGATGTTCGTGGACGTCAGCTCCCAGAAGCCCCAGCCACTATGGTCAACGCTCAGGGCTTCTGGGAGCTGAAGTCCACGAACATCTGGGGACCCACAGGTTGAGAACCACTGGTCTAAAGCAACTGCATAACTGGGGGGAAGAAATCAACACAAATCAGACACAAATCAACCCATGCTTCCTCAGAAGAAACTTCTGTACTCTTGGTCCTACTGAGTGCAGTGAGATTAGAGATCACTAGGTGTTAGAATGATTTTAGTGGGTGTCCAAAGTAGCTAGATACGGCATAGACCACAGCTACATTCAAGATATTTTCATTTCTGCCCCATAGTGCTTAGAAGGGAAATAAATATAGACACGTTTATTGAAATTTGGATGCCTAATATTTTGTCTTTCAACATGGTTGTCTGACATTTGGGTTGCTTTGGACTAGGATGGGATTTTTGAATGGTTTAGCCTGACAGCATAATTTTGGAAATTTAACTTAATTTTGAAAAACAAATGGGGAAAAGTGACATGATGTTTAGAGTCAAGACTCTAAAGAGGACTGTGCTACTAAAGAGGACTGTGCTACTGAAAAGACTTTGGAAAACATTCAGTTTCCCCTGATAACTGGATTGGTAGTCATTTGGTTCTGTTTGTATCTGTTGTTTGCTGTTTCAGAATGTATCCTGTACACTAAGTTAACAAATAAACAATGAATAGGAAAAAAGAAACTGAAAATCAAAAGGTTGAAAGTAACATATTAAAAGCAAAAATGTTACCAACATGCTACTTTTAGGGTACGAAACTGAAGGTGGAACAATTTCATTTTTTACAAAAGAACATAATGACTGGTAACATCATTATTGTCTGGTGTCTTAAGCTGAGACCAAAGCGTGACATATAGCCTCAGAATGAACAAATTATTTACCTGTCTTCAGATGCAGGACAGATACCAGTGCCACCGTCAATTTAAAGGAAAGATTCCGAAGAACTGAATAAAATAGAGATGATGAGACATTCAGTTCTAGGACCTTTTGATAAGTCAAGAATTAACAAAATAATCAAGTACAAATGGTTAGTTGCAAAATAGTGGTAGATAATGGAGATGCTAACAATGGTCAAATGGCTTAATAAATTCATGACAATTGTAGAGATGGATAAGTTGTCAGCTAAACTAAAGGGAAATTCTGATGAAGAGTTTACTTCAGAGTGGAGATGTTTAATGGGTTATTTAAGGGAAAATGAGAGTGAATTGAAGATTTTAGGGTTTTGAACTTGCATACTACTGTTTTTTCTAATATTATGAAAATTAAATAAGATTATTGGTTGTTGCTATTTCAATACTTTTAATATAAGTATGGTGTGTTTAAATAGAGGTAATAGACTTACCAGGAATAATCAATAGTTTTTGGAATTAAATATTAAAATACTGTAGTGACTAACAAGGTTGATAATTAATATAAAACAGAAAACTAATACATTTAGCATTTAAAACAGTTAATGAGTATAACAAATTTAACAGTAATTTTAAGTAATGATTTTAAATTAAGTACAATCATATTAGCAGGAGCTGTTTGCAACAAGCGCAGGAACCATTTTTAACTAGTTGTAGTTTTTTCTTTTGATTAGCTTAGTCAATTTTGTTAGTTTAGTTTAAATGTGTTTTATTTTTTGTTCAACAGTTGTGAGGTTGTGAATGATTGTAATTTTTTGTTTAATCATGCTTCTTGTTTTTATGGATGTACTGTTTTGATTGGTATTTTTGTTTTTTGTGTTTATGTTCAAAACTTATACATTTTTAATAAAAATATTAAAAAGTGCAAATGGTAAGCAACTGAGTTCTTAAAAAACCATACATATGAAGTTGCAGATCTCTGAACAAAACATGAAATTCATTCCTATTGGGGAGCCTCAGTATCCAAGGATTTGAAAGTAGCCAATGTAACAAAGATACCTAGATAGGCAGACAGACAGATAAATAGATAGGGCAGAGGAGAGAATCTCTGGGGATTCAAGAAATTTGGGGCAAGCCATTCTGGTGGGAAGCATGTTCTCTTTCTTTCTCATTTCAAAAAGGGTAAAAAAAGAGAACCCAAATAATTATTGCCCAGTCAGCCTGATATCAATAGCAGGAAAGATCCTAGAGCAGATCATTAAACAGCTACTTTGTAATTACTTAGAAAGCAATGCCATAATCACTAACAGTCAACATAGGTTTCTCAAAAACAAGTCATGTCAGACTAATCTTTTTATGATAAAGTTACAAGCTTGGTAGATGAAGGGAATGCAGCAGACATAGCATATCTTGATTTCTGTAAGGGCTTTGACAAAGTTTCCCATTACATTCTTCCAAAGAAGCTAGTAAAATCTGGGCTGGGCAGGGCTACTGTTAGGTAGATTTGTAATTGGTTGATGCACTGAACCCAAAGGATGCTCACCAATGGCTTCTCTTCTTCCTGGAGAGAAGTGACTTGTGAGGTGCAGCAGGGTTCTGTCCTGGGCCCAGTGCTACTCCACATCTTCATCAATGACTTGGATGAAGGAATAGAGAGCATGCTGATCAAATTTGCAGATAACACCAAATCGGAAGGGGTTGCTAATATGCCAGAGGACAGGATCAAAATTCAAAATGACCTTGACAGATTGGAGAGTTGGGCCAAAGCTAACAAAATGAATTTCAACAGAGATAAATGTAAGGCCTTGCACTTAGGCACAAAAAATTGGAATGCACAAATATAGGATGAGGGATATGTGGCTAGGTAACTATACATGTGAAAAGGATCTAGAAGTCTTGGTAGACCACAAGCTGAACATGAGTCAGCAGTGTGATGCAGTGTCCAAGAAAGCCAACGCAATTCTTGGTTGCATCAATAGGAGTATGGTGTCTAGATCAAGGGAGGTAATGATACCATTCTATTCTGCTTTGGTTAGACCTCATCTGGAATATTGTGTCCAGTTCTGAGCACCTCATTTCAAGGATATCAACAAGCCAGAGTGTGTTGAGGAGGGCGACCAAAATGGTGAAGGGTCTGGAAGTCATGCCCTATGAGGAGTGGTTTAGGGAGTTGGGTATGTTTACTCTGCAGAAGAGAAGGTTAAGAAGGGACATGACAGCTATGTTTAAATATTTGAAGGGATGTCATGTTGAGGAGCGAGCAGACTTCTTTTCCCCTGCTCTAAAGACTAGGACAAGGAACAATGGATTTGAACTACAGGAAAGGAGCTTCCACCTGGACCTCAGGAAGAATTTCCTGATGGTCAGAGCTGTCCGGCAGTGGAATATGCTGCCTTGGAGTGTGGCAGAATCTCCTTCTTTGAAAGTTTTTAAGCAGAGGCTGGATGGTCATTTGTTGGGAGTGCTTTGATGTAGGTTCCTGCATGGCAGGGGGTTGGATTGGATGGTCCCATGGTCTCTTCCAACTCTGTGATTCTGTGAAAACAGAATTATTCAGCATAGAGGACAGACAGGAGGGGGATCCTTCCACAAGCCCAAGGACCCAATTTCACTCTCCAAGGGCCGCCCTCTTTGCTGCCACACTCTGGAATTGCTGCCAAAATTTGGGTACAATGACAAAAAAAGTAGCATTTCACTTTACAATGGGCATGACAAGCACACACCTTTTTAAAAGCATAATTGCACTTCTGGGAGACTTTCAGAACTGATATGCTCAATCTGTAGATAACTACAAACAATTCAGGAAGATGAAAATCCAAGTGAAGTGGAATTGATTCTCAAAGTTCTTTTGAAATCCTTCACAGAATTATGAAATGTTAAATGTAAGTCAGAGGTGACAACACTTGGCCCATGTGTTGCCTGTGTCCATTTTTGCAAGCTATGGGGTTCCTCCTAGGCCAGAAGCTGTGATCCTCCTCTAAAACAAGGTGTAGTCCTCTAACCATTTTGACCCCAAATAGGTTTTTATAAAGCCAGAAGTTGATTTCTTGGTACATCCATTTTTCAAGCACATGGCAGGCAAACCTGACTCATGAACCTCTGGAACACGGCTACCCTTCCTGTATGTTAAGCATGGAGTGACAAACACTGGGAAGGAGGAATTCTAACCTTATGCGGTTGAACTGGCAGAGATTATTCAGAAAACAGAATATGGGGTACTGGTATCAATATCATGTCTTAATTTCATGGCATACATACATTTTTCCATCTCAAAAAGAGCTGGACAAAGGCCAGTTTTTCAAATCAAGATAGTTTAAGCCTTATTTTCTCCTTTAATCTGCTGTAGCTTTAAGCTGATTTTATGCTGAGACTGTTTTAGTTACTTTATAGGTGTCGTTACTGTTCCTGAACTTCAAAGTAGCTTATTTCCTGTTGGAAGCCACACTCAGAATTCAGTTGGAAAAGCCCGTGAATAATGTCAACACAAGTTATGAGTCACAGGAAATCATTTTCATCTGTCCTGTCCTCATGCTTATCTCTCCACTTCATCTTGCGTATCATATTCCTTCTAATAGTGAATTCAGTAGTCCCTGCAGCAGCCAGCAGGGCAGGAAAACAGGATCACCCAGACAAGGTAGTAGCATCTCCCCAAGTGCTAGAGCTCCTAAAGTATGCCTCATCCAAGTTAGACTGAACCTCTAAAACTCACTCAGTGTGTATGCCCACATAAAATTATCTTACAGGAACAGAAACTCAGTATTATCACTCCCTCTGAGAGTGAAGAAAGGTTATTTAACTATCTTGCCCTCAAAAGAAGAGAGGACAAAATAGTTACATAACTTGATTTAGGGGCACAACTAGATGTATCACTAGCCCTATGCATCTGATGAGCCTGCTGACATGAGGACTATATGTGGGTGCAAGTACCATCCTTGATGGATCATCTTCCATTTAGTAGCAAGGTCTGAAGTGGAACAGAAAGCCCATTTGGCTGAATAAGACACGGTTCTCCAATGTGAGGAGGTCAGCAAATGTCACAACTTCTAAAACCTCCGAGAGCAGCAGAAGGCCATATCATAAGTATCTAAACTCCTCTACAATCACCTGTGTTCAAGTAGGCATGTGATCTGTTAAAGGAGCTTACCTTGAAAACTCATATGTAGCATTACAGTACTTGGGTTTCCAGGTGACAATAGAAGGTATTCCAACCTACCTTGTCCTGTACTGTACTGCACTGCTCACCCCTACCTATTCATTCCAAACATAAATTAATGGAACAGGAGAGTCAAACACCCAATCCTTCAACCTCCAGGTTGTTTCATTAAGAGTAGTTTTGGTTTTTACAAACAATGTGTTGACATTAAGTCCTAAGATAAACGTGAATATGAACAAATTTGTGCAGCTGGGCCAGGGACCAATTATTTGAGACATTTCTAAAGAGACCACAGCAGAAATGAAAGATGTTTTTTCATTTATTTAATGAAATTACAAAATATTAAAATTTATAATTCTGGCACAACACTTTGTAAAGCAACAAGCATAAGCGAGCTATTGATTTTAGCCATATTCACTGTTAACATTAAAAGTGCATAACATTTTTCACAGTATACAATGGCAGGATAGTTACCCATTTCCTTCTTTTTCTTCAGTTACTATTGAATCCAGTTGAGCTGAACGTGAGCCCTAATGCTAAGTAACATAAGAAAGTTTAATATTTAGACTTAAAGAGCACACTTGGAAATACGACCAGACACTTTCATCCAACTGTGAAGAGACTGACAGCATAATCTGAGCACAATGAAGCACACTGATTTCAGCGGGAGAGCTAAACATGTTCTTTAAATGAATGTACAAGTGATTAATCTTTCTTTAAACTATTTGGTTATTTGGCATTTGTGAACTGCTCCACTATACCTAGAATTCGAAGTCTGAACTGAACACATTGTTAAGCAACTTGAATTATTTTTCTGTAGCACTTGAATAGTCTAGGTACACATTCACTACCTCCAATGGTAGGAATTCAATATGGCAAACAAGAAAAGCAAGTTCTAGTTCAAATATTCCATTTTAAACATCCCGGTGAAAATACACAAAGCTGATTCTTCACGTGTGAAACTGCACTGAGTACTAAACCATGCTGAACCACAGCTGTAAAGTGGAACTAGAATGGAATTTGTAAGTTCAACATCTTGGTGCTTCTGGTACAACACCAGGCACTACTCACCATGCACCATTATTACTTCATTTCTACCTCTTCTAATAAGCACTTTTTTCAGCACCTCAAGATATCAAACGGCCTAAATGTTTACATTTAGACAAAGCTGCCACATTCAACATTTGGAGAGCCAATACTTAAACTTCTGTGAAAGAATGAAAAAAGGTAAACACAGCCATCCAGTGCTTAAGCAGTTG
Source organism: Iguana delicatissima (assembly GCA_948472985.1). Classification (NCBI taxonomy): domain Eukaryota; kingdom Metazoa; phylum Chordata; class Lepidosauria; order Squamata; family Iguanidae; genus Iguana; species Iguana delicatissima. The sequence goes on from CAOKZL010001027.1 coordinate 1,135,800, forward strand.
GTGATGTGACAGTTATCAGTTTTAACAACTGTTAAGTCTATTAAGATCTGGAAGACTCAGTGGTGGAGCTGAATTAGAAGCAGCTGACTCATTCTGGGCCCTACAAGAATCTCCTCCTCTTCCAAATCTCCATACACCCCTTTATTTCTGGCAGTGGAAGATCTCCAGTTCTCCCTGCCAACACACTGGCTTGCTGAGACTCTTGTAAGAGAGACATCTTAGGCACTTGGATAATGATATGGTACAGCAGAAATTTTTTTCAAACTACCAACTGAACATTGAAGTTCCATGATATCTGTAACTAACAGGAATGTAGCAATACAGTTCCCTAAATACCACTGAGAAGCACTTTGTAAAACCCAGTTCCACTTAGTTAATGAAATTGGACATTTGGACTAAAACTCTGAAACAATATTGAGAGGTTTGCAAGTTGCTGCCACTGGAAGGGGAATCTAAGCACCTCCTTGTGTTACATTTATCTGGCACCTTATTTCTTTATTTCAATCTCTTCACATTAAAGCCACCTCCTTCTCTTACTGAGCTGGCAAAGCTAAACATGAACTTAAGTTACAGGTATCAAGCAAGCGTACCAAACACTTGTCATTTATGAGATTGGTTTGTTTATTTAGAGGGATCATTCTTGGTGAAACAGGAAAAAAAAATCTCAGCAAAGAGATCTCAGCTCCATGTTTCCTTAAGATCTAAAACTGTTAAAGATCTAAAAGGCATACTTCATTGCCTCCATACAAAGAAATTGGGACCATATAAGAAGAGTTCTACTACTGAGATTTCCTATATATGTATATATAGTATAGTGCTTAACACAATATGTGAAAAACTTCATAAAACTTACTATGAATGTTACTATGCAACCCTATGTTTAAGGAAGGGGAACATTAATCATAGTAGTCTAAATCTTGAAAATCTTGGTGAGAACTCAAAATTAATATCCAAGGGAGCTTTTAATGAAGAAATTCAAAATGTACATTCTCCAGCTCAATGCAGTTCTCTCATACAACACTCTCACATCATATTTCAAAGAGGGGCCGAGTCATTTAAAAAGTACTCTAGTATCAAATCACATACCTATATTCTAATTTCCCACCTCACAAAACAAACTTTGGTTCAATTTGTGCATTATCCTGTAGGGGAAGCACTTTTATTTTTGGCTAGTTTTGCTGTTGTGACCAGATTTGCCTCACCTATTTGAACCACTTCACACAGAGGTTGCCAATGATATAAGCACATCATACAGAACCTCTGGCACCAGCAACACTGCTAGGTCCATGTATGAATGTGAGAGAATTGTATCAAGTAAAAGAATGTTTGAACCAGCCCAAGATTAAGAAGTGGATCACTGAATCAAAATTTTCACTACTGTTAGTGTTGTTCCAAAACTGCTATCAAATAGGCTGCTCTGAAGCTCTGCTTTTACAAAAAGGCAATAGTCTGTGTTTTACTTCAAATCACAGAAAAGAAAAAAATGCAGTCTTCTTCATTAGCCCTTATACAAAGTCTTTTTTGTAGATTTTTAATCTGTCTCCTTCTTTCACCAGTTCTTCCATAGAGTATATTTAAATGAGGCATATTCAGGCCACAGTTAACAGTTCCATTTAGCAGCAAACTGTCCAACTTTATGAAAAGAATTCAATTCAGAAGATCATTCTGCTTCAGTCTGCCTTTTCAGATTTTTCTTTTTGCACCATGCAACGGCGAACTATGCTATCAAAACTAGCAATAAAATAAAGCGAAATGAAGCGAAAAAATCCCATAAAAATAACCTGAAAATTGGAAGACAGGAAATAAGTTTATTCAATATACATTCAGCTAATGGTAACTTACCAAAGCATTCTCTCATGTATTAAGTGTCAGAGATTTAAAGGGCCTTATTTGACTATTCAAATACGGATGAAAGAGAACTGGCCTACTGAACACAAAACATAAAGGAGGTTTAATACAAATTATGCCACTCTAGAGCCCTATATTTATTTTGCATACTTTCTAGACACTTTATGAAGTATGCATAACCAATTACTAATATATTACAATAGTAATATATTCAAAATGATAAAACAGTGTAAAATACATAGAAAGCATAAAATCCAGAAACAAGAGCTATAGAAAGTAACAAAAGCTGAAGATAGCTTGGTAATTAATGGGCAGTCAGTGCAGTCTGACCAGCACCCCCTATTACGTGACTGATAAAGGTCCTCACTATTTGGGAAGTGCACCTTCCACCAACAGCCACTGAACCAGCCTGAAGTGAATTCCCACACAGAATGTTAAAGTAGTGCAAATGAAAGTTTACAAGTACATGGATCAAAGAATTCCTATTCAGGAAATTACTGTAGGTTTATCAGCAAAAGCTGGTAACAGGCACAGGTAATGTGAGCCTCCAAAGACAACAATGGGTCTAGAATCAACTGCAGACTGCATAACTCTTCCTTCAGAAGGAATGAGACCAGAAACCATGTGTGTACAAAGTCTCTGTCTTCTAGAATCCAATTTCAATTTCTTAGCTCTAATCCAACCTAGTACTGCACCTAGACATTAATTCAGCATAATCCATGGCCTCCTCTGACTCTGATGGAACAGAGAAACAGAGCCTAACGTCATCAGTACATTATGGCACTACACCCTAAATCTACAAATGACCCACCCAAGCATCTTATGTGGATGTAGGCAGTACTAAAATGAAATAGTGTACCATGGCATATCTGCCAAGGTACCAGCAGTTTTTGTTGTTGTGTACCTTCAAGTTGTTTCCAATTCATGGCAGTCTTAAGCCAAACCTATCACAGTGTTTTCTCCACAAGATTTGTTTAGAGGGGGGTTGCTTTTGCCTTCATCTGAGACTCAAAGAATGTGACATGCTCAAGGTCACCCAGTGGGTTTGAAGGGCTGAGTGGGAATTTGAACATTCGTCTCTAGGGTTGGAGTTCAAACCACTACATCACACTGACTCTCACCACCATGGTTACCTAATGCTTTCTCTGTGATCTCTGTCCTGCAAGTATGAGTGAAAGCACTGTAAAACAGTGTTTGGAGCACACATGGAGGTAGCCTGGAGAGGAGCACGGCCAACAATATCAAGCACCATTAATATCCAATCATGTTCCAAACAAGTTGGAAGGAACCTGAAAGCCATCTAGTCTAATAGTTCTTCTAGTCACCTATTAGCTTCCACATAACAATCCTCCAAAAGCAGCAACGAATACACAGTTGTGCTGTTTAGGGTGAGTAATGTTATGTGAGTAACTTCAACATGTTCTCATTTACTGTAAGCCACTTCTGATTATTATTTTAACAGAAAAATAGTCTACATCAGTATTACTCAAAATGGTGGTCCACAAGCCAGTGATTGTCAGTCCCTGGCAAGTTTCCAATAATGAAACAAGCAACTATATTCAATGACTAGAAATATGGTGCCAGTCTGTGTCATATACTGGGGAAAAATGCCAATCCCCCAAATCAGACAGTCTGAAATGAAATGATACACATATTAGAAAAAAAAAAAGGGGGACAGCCATTCTCATATCTCAATATTACATTTTGAGCAAAATCAATGACTGCCAATCAAATGACACAAAAATAATGGATTGACTGCTTTTCAAAGCTACAGATAGCATTAACCAGAGGCTTATCTCCAAACTTAAGAGTAGATGCATTCCCAAACTTACAACACAGAACAAGTTTTGCTCTCCATTAATGTAATGTGTCATTATGGTTCTTTAACTGAGCAGCCGCTAACATTTTCAGCCACTAACCAAGAGAGAACTTTTAATTATACAGATCCAATAAACCTGAATGCCCCACAAATAACATAATATAATTCCAAAAGGTAAGCCAGACAGCCTGAATTTTCTTTCTTACCGCCTCTAGAGCTTCAGCAATAGAAGAAACTGGTGACATTCCACTGGTCAGTACTGACAGCATGTGACCATCTGCACCGACAGAGCTGAAGAATTTTCCTTGCTGGAGAGAGTCAAAAAGAGAAATATCAGTAGTTTGTCAAATACTCAATCATAGCACTGAGAAACAGTAGCCAGCATGAGATTTCTATGCAGGCCACCACATCTAATATCACACAGCACACAAATACACACCACATACACAGGATGTTACAAACAACAGAAACATATCTGACACACAGATCAGTCAATTGTGTTAGCATTATTCTTCTAGGGGAAAAAAATCTCAAAATTATCTTTTTGCTTGGATGTGATGAAAAACTTAGAACCATCAACTAAGAACCACCAACATGTGATGAAAGACAAAGAACTGCCGTTGACAAGGTTCCCCATGATATTCTTGCAAACGAACTAGCAAATTCTGGGTTGGACAATGCTATTGTTAGACAGAACTGTAATTGGTTGACCAACCAAACCCAAAGGGTGCTCACCAATGGCTCCTTTTCATCTTGGAGAGAAGTGACTAGAGGGATGCCAAAGGCTTCTGTCCTGGGCCCAATGCTATTCAACATCTTTATTAATGACTTGGATGATGAAATAGAGGGCATGCTTATCAAATTTGCAGATGGCACTGAATTAGGATGAGTAACTAACACCCTAGAGGACAGGATCAGAATGCAAAATGATCTTAACAGGTTAGAGAGCTGCACCAAAACTAATAAAATTAATTTCATAGGGAGAAATGTAAGGTACTATACTTGGGCAGAAAAAAAATGAAATGGACAAATATAAGATGAGAGACACCTGGCTTGATCATAGTATATGCGAAAGCAATCTAAGAGTCCTAGCAAACCACAAGCTGAACATGAGTCAGCAGTGTGATGTGACAGCTAAAAAACAATGAAGTTCTAGGCGGCATCAATAGGAGTATAGGTGAAGGGAAGTAATAGGAAGGATGTTCAAGAAAGTTATTGACAAGCTGGAATGTGTCCAGAGGAGGGAGAACAAAACGGTAAAAGGCCTAGAAACCATATCCTATGAGGAGCGGCTGGGGAACCTGAATATATTAAGCCTGTAGAAGAGGTTAAGAGGTAACATGATAGCTATGTTTAAATATTTGAAGGGAAGTCATACGGAGGATGAAGCAAGCCAGTTTTCTGCTCCTCCAAAGACTAGGACATGGAGCAACAGCTTCAAACTTCAGGAAAAGAGATTTCATCTAAACATTAGGAAGAATTTCCTGACAGTAAGAGCAGTTTGACAGTGGAATATGTTGCCTCAGAGCATGGTATGATCTGGCAATATTAATCACTTTCTAAAAGTTATAAATTATCTTAATGCCATGTTCTCTTACTGAAGAATCAGATCTACAGCAATGAGATGATTCTGGACCCAGGAGTTTCTACTAATTCCCAGGCAACAGGACTATTGCCATCAGCTGTGGTTCATTTACCTGTTAATTTGTCAAAAGATGGGTTTCACCTGAGTTACACATGCACTAGCTTAATCCAGACAGAATTATTATAATGTTCTTTATGTGTGGTTGCTTTTACAAACAACTCTGCAAGCAGAATGTGTATAAAATGTGGCCAGCTATATGTAGCAGGAGCACAAAAATTATAGCACAGCACACTAAACTTATATAAACCATACTGGATTGTTATTTATTTCCAGGCTCAGTTCGAAGCACTAGTAGTAACCTTCAAAAACCTAAACAGCACTAAGACTTGTACCTGACTTGAATTATAAAAATGGCCCATGAGTTCCTTCTCCATGAACCATTCTTACTGGATGTTCGATTGGTGGGGACTGTATAAAAGGCTCTCTCTTTGGTGGTACTGCCATTTTGGAATTCTTTCCTCAAGATTCCCTCTGCCTCCTTTTAAATCCCCTTTTATTCCAGCCAGCATATTATTATTTCTTCTTCTTTGTTAAACAAAAACATTATTTTATATACTTCTCAGTGCCTCCGGGTGAATTTAATGGGGGTACATGAGAACAACCCATGGAGAGTTAGGAACCAAGGCAGAGAAGCAGCATTTTCCAATGGTTCGTACAAGCAGGGCAAAAGGTGGTGAGTGAATACAGTGTATGGTAATTTTCTTTCTTCTTTCTCTTGATTCTGATGTAAGCGAAAAAAAATTACATTAGTTTCAATAGTGGCACTATTCTTCCCGTCTCCTGTGGAAGATGTCAGGAGTACAGGAGGGCTTTAAATTGTGGAATGCTCTTGGAATGCCCCCTTTTTATGGTCTCTGAAGTTGCAAAGCCACCAATTATGCCACCAATTATGAATCAGCTTTATGAGTTCATGACTTCCAGTTTAAGGGCAGACCAGTTCTCATCAGCCTTACAGACAGAGATTCTACTCCCTAGAAAATGAGGGTGAAATTATGATTTTGGGGTTCTGAAATTGCTATTGCTGTTATTATTTTATATTGTTCTGTTTAGAATAGAAGAATTTACAATTCTTGCCAAGGAGTCTAAGAAAATTATAGGCAACTTTAGTCTGATGCTATATATTGTTATCTTCTATAAGTATATATAACAAATGAAGTGTGATGTTACAAGTTTTTTTAATTTAAAACAATAATGTTAGTTGAATATTGACATAAATATGCTTGTATATTTCTTTTAGAAGCATTTTATATTATATAAGTGAGACTATGCATAAATGTTACACTGGTATTTTTGGTTAATTCGATTATGCCATTATATATATATTTAACACTAAGAGTAGCAGATAGGGCAGGACCCTTTTTCAAATTAGATGTTTCTCTTTTCTCTCTCTCCCTTTTTCCTCTGTTCTTTTTTCTCTTTATTATTGTTACTACAGTTATAGTTAAGTTAGAACTTTATGTTGATTTACTTTTAGTGTGTATTTTCTATTCTCAGAATTTTTACAGTATTTTTTTTGTAGTTGTATTTTGTGATGTAAGTTGATGTTATTTTTTTAATTTACTAAAATATACTTAAATAAACAAACTTTTTAGAATTATAAATAAATAAATAATTCTGTGGTCCCTGAGATGCCCCCCCACAAACCACAATGTTACAATTCTGCTGTGAAGTATTTCAAGAAATCAAACAATTACTTTCATAAAATGCATGATAAAATGAAATAAACTGGTGGTAGAAAAGACTGTTTCTATATTAAGTGAAATAAAATGCGTATTGTACATGAGTTGATTTATTTATATTTAACTATTTATTTACATAATTATTTTGTAGGTGAATTGAACTATTTAAGGCCCTATGACTATTTAAGGCACCAGGTATACTCTTCTCGCTGCTGCATGCCTTCAAGTCATTTCCAACTTATGGCGACCCCAAGGCGAACTCATCATTGGGGTTTTTTGGGGCTAAAAGTATGTGACACACCCAAGGTCATCCTGTAGGTTTCTATGGCTGAGTGGGAAACTGAACCTCAGCCTCCAGGACTGTAGTCCAACACTCAAACCACTACACTACACTGGCATCAGTATGCTGATAATACTCTCTAAATTAGTAAGGCACTTTAGTACTAGTTTTTAGGGAGAAAGGATATTTTTTTTTAAAAAAAGAATGATTCCATTTGTTTGCCCTCAATGACCATATTTAACTTCCGCCAAGAAAAACATTTTATACAATATTTTACTTACAATAGCATCTTTAACAATAATTCTGGCAACATGATCAGGTTGGCAGATAGATGACGCTTCTGAAATAAGCTTCGTCTCTAAAAGCTTGAATATAAGCAAATGCAAGTACACACATTACACAGATATAAAATGGAAAAGACATTGCCAAATAAAGCCCCAAAGTTCAACTTCAGGTTTGCTGAGCATATGACTATCATCTGAACCTCTTCTGCAGAGCAGTTTCTATATTTCAAGACCAGCTTCAGAGAGTTACTGTAAGTACTTTATAGCAGTGATCAGGTATTTTTTTTATTACACCATTAGATTACACCTTGGTTTTGGTGAGCATACAATGTCTGTAAAAGAATATAGAAGCAAGCACTGAACAAAAATGTAAAGCCCTTTAGCTTCTGAAGCCTTCCTGATCAGCTCTATAGTTTTTGCTAGTCACTGTCGGAAACATACACAGGTGACACAGAAGCGGTTTTTTCTCAGTTTCGGTAGGTATACTTCTGACTATCTGGTTTCTAAAGTTTCTAGTGGTTTCTGGATCACAGTCAACATCCTTTCTCTTTTCTTATTGGGAGAGTCAAGAAGCTGGGATAGAAAATTATGCATATCAACATAGACTTGAATTTTAATGCCCAGGTCATGATCTAGCTAACTGCAGCTGTAGCGTATAAATGCAGAGCTTATATAGGAATAATATACTCTTCTGGAGGCTACTGGACTACAGTTCCCAGCAACCCCAGCTAGCCTACCGAATGGTGGAGAATGACAGAAACTGGAATCAATTATCATGTGGAAGGCTGCCTAATTCCCACCCCTGGTGGAGAAAATTCCCATAGGTTGCCTGTTGCCTTACCTTTTCCTACATGGATACAAGCAGTGTGCCAGTGGTTATTACAGTAAATCCAGGGACTAAATGCCCCTTTCTCATCTCCCCCATGCCACTTATTTGTGCTCTCACTCTGAAACCCAATATGGCTAAACTTTACTACACAATAAATTCAGTTTAGAACTACCACAAAGTACTGGTAATATAAGATTCCAAAAACAGTACACAATGAACAAAAGATTGTCCTTTCCAACCTTGTATACTAAGGTATAATCAGTTCTAGTGGCTTATACTGCTGCATGTGCATGGGAATAATAAAAAATGCGTACAGCAATCAGAATGTAGAAGTTTAATGTTTCTCCAAATTCACCAACTTTGCCATTTTTAGTTCAAGCATTACTAGAGTATGCATATATACAGGCGCTAGTGCAAACCAGTTTTCTTTTTGAACTGCTTTCATCACTGCAAAAACCAAACCTGTGTCTGTTACAAGTATGTATATGAAATTAAATTATATATAAAATAGGATTAAGAACAAAATTATGTGTGTATAGTTTAGTTCTGTAATTATAATTCTAAATAGATCCCTTTATAATCTCTGCATTGCTTTGTCCCACACCTGAAATGATTTGATGTTTTCTGATAACAGTACAGATATAAATAGCCTTTTTTTACATGGACATTTCTGGGGAAAAAACCAGACTTCTTCATTTTTTTTACAATACTCCCCTCCTTTGAAAAAAATGTATTATGGAAAACTTTCTTTGACATGAATAAGATTTAAGAACAGGTGTTTGAAAACATATTCCTTTAAAACTAGTTTTAAAAAGTATATAACTGGAAGGCTTTTATGTAAGACTTTGTATAACAGGGCGAGGAAAATGCAGCCAGTGAAACTCGTACCTTTGTAGTTCCAGGCCCCCTATTTTGGCATGATTTTGGGGAGATGTGGTCTGGAAACTTCACCAAAAGCACCCCCAAACATGTAAAAATAGCACTTCCCCTTCACAAATGTTCCCCAATATTTCTCTTGGCTGGTGACATGACACCATCATTTGGGATGGGATGCAAATGAAGGAGGTGGTATTCTTGCATGCAATCAGGCTTGTGGTCTGCAGGGGAGCTGAGAGAAATTGTGCTCCAAACCCTAGGAAGGTGACCACCGATAGCATCATATGATAGCATCATGTCATTGAAATTCTTGGTCTTCATTTCCTTTGCTTTTTTAAAAAATGGGAATAAGTGTTTTATATCATTTTGACACAATGGAGGACTAAAAGAAACAAAAGATTTTCTTTGCTAATATTGATGACATCTTCCATTTTTATTGTTTTTTGCTCAATCCTACTAGAATCACAAACCAAAGAGTTCCCTACTGTTCAAGAATAAACTGTACTTAAAATACTGTTGGTTTTTCCTCTACAGAAAAAGACAACCTAATTTTCCCTTGTGGCATCAAAATTTCCAGAAATTTTACAACTGCAAGTGGCAGCAAAACTCATTAATATTTGTTTGTTTGTTGTATGCCTTCCAGTCATTTCTAATTCATGGTGACCCTAAGGCCAATCTACCATAGGGTTTTCTTGAAAAGATTGTTCAGAGGGAGGTTATCTTTGGCTTTCTGAGGCTGAGAGAGTGTGACTTGCCCAAGGTCACCCAGTGGGTTTCCACAGCTGAGCGGGGACTTGAATCCTGGTCTCCCGAATTGTGGTCTAACATTCAAACCATTACATCATGCTGTCTCTCTTTACTCCTTTAACACTTATGTCCTTAAATGCATTACGCCTTGCAAAGAGATGTTCCTCATAATTTTGTGTCTAGGTAGAAGCTTGACAAATGTCTGATGTACAGTACTAATATAAATCACCACAGAACTTCTCATTTAAAGAAAGAGTAGAGCAGATATAGGAGCATCTCAGATAACAGAGCTGGGAAGCAGAAGCAACAGGCAATCTGTCCATTTAGTTGCATGTAACGAACATAGGCTTAGAATCATAACTGGAAATAAAATTAACTTTATAAAAATTGTATCCTTTTCCAGCTTGAAACTAATCTTTTAGAAGTACAACAAAAGTAGTATAAGAATATATGGTTCAAAAGGATATGGTTATCCTATCATTAAATTCAGAAACAATGTATTAAAGTAGTGAATTAAAGGCAAACTCAAATACCTCCAAAACACTGGCTGACACGGAGGAACAGGAAGATAACCTGTTTGAGGACCTCAACAGAGGGCATTTTGAAACTTTTATTATTGCAGGAGTATTAAATGAATAATAAAAATCAGTTATATCAGAAATGCTCAAGGCAATGCATTACAGATCAGTTCCACAAGGACTAGATAGTTTTGTGCAATATGTTATGAACAGAAAATCAGTTACCACCTGAGGAAATAAAGAGTCTGCAGTTCTGCTTCAGCCACCTGTTAAACTGCCATTTAAAGCATAACAATACAAATCATATTGTTTATACTGAATACTGGATTAATAGACAGGAGACTCAAGTTCAGATTCTTAATCAGCTACAAATCTCTCGATAAACTATTCATTTTCATTTTAACTTACTTTGCAATTTTTACATGATGCTATAATACATTCAAACTCATCCTGACCTATGAATAAAATATCAGGGACAGGAAAAAAAATATTCTGAGTAAATAAACCAGATATCAACAGAATATTTGACCAAAGATGAAAGCATTACCTTGGTCTGACTTTCTTCTGCATATCCAGGTGTGTCTGTATCCGGAGGATACGCAACTGTTATGTAGATATTATAGGGCTTTACCTGTTTTGTTGAGAAAAATATTTAGTAAAGATCTGAATATATTGAGTTTTTCCATGACCAGCTTACCAGCTGTGGATTAACTGTAAGATATCAGCATGCATGAACAAGCATATTTGTGTTCTACCTACCCAGATGAATGCTGAGACATAAAATATTCAAGAATATGCTGCTCAATATGTCATGTGTGATATTATTTCTCATTTTGATCTAGTGTACAAAGGTCCTCATCAAATGGAACAATACTGAAGTGGCTTTTGAGCCATAAGAGTCACTCTTGGTGGAACAGGGATTCAGCAAGTGCCAAGGCAGAAAAGTCCAAATGTTATAGCAATAGCACTAGCACTTATTTCTATACCGCTTATCAACTGAGTGTTATCTAAGCGGTTTACAATGTATTTTTAGCTAATTGCCCCCAACAAGCTGGGTACTCATTTTACCGACCTGCGAAAGGATGGAAGGCTGAGTCAACCTTGGAGCCTGGCAGGATCGAACTCACAGCCTTGTGGTTGCAGTACTAGCATTTAACCACTGTGCCACCAGGGCTATAGATAGAGCAGGCCAAGCAGTACTAGAGATCAACAGTGCACAGAAAAGCAACTTTACTAAAGGACTTGCAGAAAGGGAACACAGTCTTAAATGTCTCTACACTAATGCACAGAGCATGGGAAATAAACAAGATGAACTGGAACTCTTAATACAACAAAATAAATATGATATAATAGGCGTCACTGAAACCTGGTGGGATGGGTCTCATGATTGGAATGTAGTAATGGGGGGGGGGTACAACATATTCTGGAGAAATAGAACAAACAAGAAAGGAGGAAGAGTAGCTATATATGTCAAGGATGTTTACACCTGTAAAGAAATCCATGATTTAAATCCAGGAAGCCAGGTCAAGAGCATTTGGGTAAGATTTAAGGGAGCAAGAAACAACAGTGATGTCATTGTGGGGACCTCCAAGCCAGCCTGACAATTTGGATGATGCCTTCCTGGAGCAGATGACTACATATTCAAAAAGGAGAAATGCAGTAGTAATGGGAGATTTCAACTATCCTGATACATGTTGTCAGTCAAACTCTGCCAAGAGCACAAGGTCCAACAAGTTTCTCACTTGCCTTGCAGACAATTTCATTGTCCAGAAGATGGAAGAGGCAACAAAGAGATCAACTATTTTAGATCTGATCCTGACCAACAGGGATGACTTTGTTAATGGGGTGGAAGTGGTGGGATCCTTAGGCGGGAGTGACCATGCTCTATTGGAATTTGTCATTCAATAGGAAGAGGAAGCCAAGTGTAGCCAGATACACATTCTAGACTTTAAAAAGGCTGATTTATGTAAACTTAAGGAACTACTGGCTGAAATTCTGTGGTCAAGAATACTGAAAGAGAAAGGGATGTCATGATGGATGGGAGTTTCTTAAAAGTGAGATACTGAAGGCACGATTTAAAACTGTTCCAATAAGGAGGAAAAATGGGAGGTGTCTAAAGAAACCAGAATGGTTGACTAAAGAACTCTCAACTGAGCTATGTGTTAAAAGAAATCTGTACAACAAATGGAGAAATGGGGAAATCACCAAAGAGGAATTCAAACAAATAGGTCAGAAAGCCAGAAAAGCTAAAGCACAGAATGAACTCAGGCTTGCCAGAGAACTTAAAAACAATAAAAAGGGCTTTTTAAGATATGCCCACAGCAAAAGGAAAAACAAGGAAGTGATAGGGTTGCTGCATGGAGAAGATGGCCAGGTACTAACAGGGGGAAGAGAAAAAGCAGAACAACTCAACACCCTCTTTGGCTCAGTTTTCTCCCTAAAGGAAAGTAGTACTCAACCTGGGGGGTGGGGAGCAGGTGGGGAAAATGCAGCACAGAATAGGTAGAGAAGTAGTACAGGAATATCTGGCTACATTAGATGAATTCAAGTCTCCAGGGCAACACGAATTACATCCAAGGATATTAAATAGGGATGGGCCAACCGAATCCTCAAATCCTCACCAAGGATTTGAAATTTGCAAATCTGAATCCCTGTGGCAAAATAGGCAAACCAAATCTTCAACCAAATAGCTTGTTGGAGAATGGGACGCCTGAAAACCTGGTAGACCAGGACATATGAGGGGAGATGGCAAATAGGTGAGTTTTTCCTGTGGAGTAATAATGGCCTTTGCAAACAATTTCAGAAATTAGATCTGGGGTTGTATTCTAATATATTTAAATTGAACATTTAATATTTAAGTTCAGCACTATTTTCTGTGCTGAAAATCAATGGTATGTAAAAATGCTGAGGTCAGTGGGTCTGACGCCTATCAGAAGTAGTGGAGTAGAGGGCAAGGTCACACAGTCTCATCTGGTGACTGTCACATGTAGGCCACTGTACCTCCTTCCATAAGACAGTGCCTGGTTGTAAACCTATAGCTAGAATAGGATGAGAAGTGAAATGTCTGTCATGGTTTCTCATGAGCCACATGACAAACCACACGTAGCAGAAAGAAAAATTTGTTTTTAAAAATTGCCACCTCTGGGGCCCGCCAAAAGCCTGATTGGCTAGCGGGCTCCTGGGCACGTGAAAATCGTGGCGCATGCGTGCCAGAGGCTGGTTGTACTCACTCAGGCTGCCTGGGCCCACAGAGGCTGCCTCTGCCTGCGGCTGCCTCCGCCTGCGGCTGCCTCCCTCTGCAAGGTAATAATCTCTGTTCTTTTGACTTGAGACTGGACTTGAGACTAAACTTGAAAGTCCCTTGCAGGACTTGAAACTGGACTTGAGGGTGGAGAACTGAGACTGGACTAGAGGCTGTTTGGTTTTTTTTTAAGTCCCTGTTGCAGGACTTGAGACTTGACTTGAGACTGCAGGGTGCAACACTGAGACTGGACTAGAGGTTTGACTTGAAATACCTTGCAGGACTTGAGACTTGACTGGGAAGTACAGTCTTCTTGAGATTTCAAGGACAGCTGAAAGATTCCTTTGCATAGCTCTCTTGCAAAGCTCTTTCAGACACCATTCTGGGGTTTGTAGTTTTACAAGGTGTCAAAGCCTTCTCTGCCAAAGTCTGCTGGTGCATCATCAAACTGCAAACCCCAGGATGCCATCAGGAGCTATGCAAAGAAAATCCAGTTTTGACCTGGATTATTTCTGTACTGTAGCATGTGGTCCTGTTTACATAAGCAGGAAAATGTGGGATTAATCTACATTTTCCTGCCCGTGTAGAAAGGGCCTTCATGTCATTTTCAATCTGGGGAGATCCTGAGGCAAAACTATGACAATTGTCCGGGCCAGATTTCTTCAGAGGGAGGTTTGCCTTTTGCCTAGGCTTCTGCTAAGGTTGAGAGTGTGGTGTCTTGCTCAAGATTATCCTTGCTTTTTGCTTTGTTTTGTAATTGTTTTCTTAGGAGCGATCAATCTTCTTGTGCCTGTCACACAACCTGCAACAAGTGTCAACCCAGGAGAGGGCATCATCCCAGCATCCTTCAACATCTGGAGCTACTTCCAAATTGAAAATTATGCCTGTTGCACTGTGTGTTCTGCAAATATATCCAGAGGGAAAGGTTCACATACTACTTTAGCCATGTGAAAACATATCAGAACCCAACATTCAACCCAATTTCAAGAACTGAAAGATAGAAGTCCACCATCCACAGTGACTCCAGCTTCACCCTTAAGCCCTGCCATGACTGTCAGAGCTGAGTCTCAATGTAAAGACAGTACTGACACAGATCATACAGCTGTTATTGGGACTCTCACACCAGTTCCTTCAAGCCCTAGTCCAAGTTCAGCAGCTTCCTCCTTTGGAATCACCCCTAGTGAAACGCAAGACAGCATCTTCTTTCCAACCAACTCTGAAAGCATTCATGTACACCACTCAAAGTTTCAAACCTGGAGACAGAAGAGCTAAAGCCATCACGAGGATGGTTGCCGAAATGATCTGCAAAGATAACCAGCCATTGTCCATAGTAGAAGATAAAGGCTTCAGAAAGTTGATAAACCACCTTGAGTAATGGTACAGCATCCAAAGCAGGAAACACTTTGCCCAAAAGGTGATCCCAGAGATGTATGAAGAGGAAAAAAGAAACGTGGAGAATATTTTAGAGAACACTGACTTTGTTGCAGTGACAACTGACACGAGGACCTCAACAAGTTGTGACAATTACCTCCGTCTGACAGTTCACTTCACAGACGACAACTTTGAGTACCATCACTTGTGCTTAGAATGCACTCCCTTTGCAGAGTTTCCCATGCAGCATTTGTGATAGAAGCTTTCACCAACACCACTATGAAAGAATGGAATCTCTTACACAAAGTTGTGTGTGTCATGAGAGACAATGGGCTGAATATGGTTGCAGCTTTGGAACGCAGTACCTTTGACCATTTGCCCTGCCATGCTCACACCTTTCAGTTAGTGGTCAAAGATAGCTTACTGAACAAGGCTGAAATTAAGGAGACCATGTCCACCTGCCGGAATATGGTGGGACATTTCAAGAACTTCTCTAAAGCCATGAAAGCGTTATGAGCTTCTCAAGCCAAGCCAGGTGTGAAACCCCATCAGTTGATACAAAATTAACCGACCAGATGGAATTATCAGCATCACACGCTCAGTCGTCACATGGAACAAAAGCAAGCTGTTTTACTATCTGCTTCAGAGTTGAACTTCCAGGTGGATCTGACTGCTTGACAATGGACCACTATAGAAGAAGTGATACGACTCCTGGATGTGTTTGACACAGCAACATTTGTGGCCAGTTCCAGTGAAGTGACCATCTCAGAAATAATTCCTTTAGTGAGTAGCACCACTTTTACTCTCCAAAGCTTCAAATCAATGCTAGGTTCTGTCCAGGATTTCCGAAATGACTTGCTGACATCTCTAAAGAGGTGCTATCAGTCTGTGGAGACAGAAAAACTGTACGCTCTTGGAACTCTCCTGGATCCCCGCTTCAAAGCCAATGTCTTTTTGAACAAAGAACACTTTTATCAAGTGAAATCAACACTGGCCATGGAAAATTCTGATCTTTGTTTGCAAGCAGATGTCACTGAGCTGTAGTCATCACAAGAAAGGCAAAGAGACACCACTCCAGCGTTGTCAAGTGAACCAGAAGGAGTTCACAGCATGTAGAGTCACTACGCTCAATTGAGGACCCCATCTAGCAGCAGTGAGGACAGTTGCACTTTGTCTCCTGAAGATGAAATCAATGCCTACAGAACCACTGCTTCCGCCACCTGCGGACATCTTCAAGTACTGGAAGAACAACCAAAAATATCTCAATTTGAAGAAACTGTCCAAAAAGTTCCTAATCACACCACCATCAACAGTAATATAAGAAAGACTCTTCAGCACATCAAGTATCATAGCTGAAAAAAAATGCAGCAGGCTAGACCCAGAGTGAGTTAGAATGCTGGTGTTTTTGAACAAAAATCTTCAATAAAGGTTTCAGCTATGTTTTTTTTGTTTACACTGCCTTGAAACAGTTCAGGCAGGAACTCTTACAACTCTTAGGAGTGACATGTTTTTGATTGTTCTTAATTTTATGGAAAGAATCAAGACTCAGAAGCTATGTACTTCATGTAGTAGATGAACACGTAGTAGATAAACATTTTAATAAGTATATGAGTATGTTTTCCTGAAACTGAAAACTATTATTTCATTTGTTTTTCATTACACAAAGATGTCAAATTCTGCTTTAAAAACATTTTTCAGTAGCAGTGTTTTCTTTCTCTTGCTTTTTAAACACTTTTTTAAAAAAAGGATTCAAAAGATTTGAGATTCGTAAGATTCACGGATTCCCAGAACCTTCCAGGGATTCGCTCCAGATTCGGAAAATTCTGGATCCGTCCCATCTCTAATATTAAAAGAACTAGCAGAAGTAATTTCAGAACCACTTGCAATAATCTTTGAGAACTCTTGGAGAACAGGAGAAGTCCCAGCTGACTGAAGGAGGACAAATGTTGCTCCCATCTTCAAAAGGGGGAAAAAAGGGACCCAAATAATTATCAGCCTGACATCAATACCCAAAAAGATTCTGGAGCAGATCATTAAAGAGTCAGTTTGTAATTACTTAGAAAGCAATGCTGTGATCACTAAAAGTCAAAATGGGTTTCTCAAAAACAAGTCATCCACACTAATGTTATTTCTTTTTATGATAGAGTTACAAGCTTGATAGATGAAGGGAATGCTGTCGACATAACATATCTTGATTTCAGTAAGACCTCTGACAAAGTTCCCCATGACATTCTTGCAAAGAAGCTCGTGAAATCCAGACTGGACAGTGCTATTATCAGGTGGATTTGTAGTTGGTTGACTGACCGAACCCAAAGGGTGCTCACCAACAGCTTTTCTTCATCCTGGAGAGGTGACTAGTGGGGTGCCACAGGGTTCTTTTCCTGGGCCAAGTGGTATTCAACATCTTCATCAATGACTTAGATGAAAGAATAAAGGAAATGCTGATAAAATTTCCAGATGACACCAAACTGGGAGGGGTAGCTAATATGCCAGAGGACAGGATCAATTTCAAAATGACCTTAACAGATTGGAGAGCTGGGCTAAAAAATGAATTACAACAGAGAGAAATGCAAGTCCCTACACTTAGGCAGAAAAAATGAAATGCACAAATATAGGACAGGGGAAACATGGCTGGATAACAGTACATGTAAAAGGGATCTGGAGTCTTCGTGGACTACAACCTAAACATGAATGTGATGTGGCAGCCAAGAAAACCAATGCAATTCTTGGTTGCATCAAAAAGAGTATGGTCTCTAGATCAAGGGAGGTAATGGTACCACTATATTTTGCTTTGGTTAGAGCTCAACTGGAATACTGTGTCCAGTTATGGGCACGTCATTTCAAGAAGGATATTGACAAGCTTGAATGTGTCTAGAGGAGGGTGATCAAAATGGTGAAGGGCCTGGAAGCCATGCCCTATAAGGAGTGGTTTAGGGAGGTGGGTATGTTTACTCTACAGAAGAGAAGATTAAGAGAGGACATGATAGCCATGTTTAAATATCTGAACGGAGGTCATGTTGACCAGCTTGTTTTCTGCTGCTCTAGAGACTAGGACAAAGAGCAATGGATTCAAACTACAGGAAAAGAGATTCCACCTAAACTTCAGGAAGAACTTCCTGACAGTCAGAGCTGTTTGGCAGTGGAAAATGCTACCTTGGAGTGTGGCGGAGTCTCCTTCTTTGGTGGTTTTTAAGCAAAGGCTTTGATGTGGAATGCTTTGTTGAGAGTGCTTTGATGTGGATTCCTGCATGGCAGGGGGTTGGACTGGATGGCCCTTGTGGGGCCATCCTGTCCAACTCTTATGATTCTATGATTTTACTTCTTATTACAACATGCAAAACTAGTAATAGAATGGAATGCAGTCCATAATTTCAAATAGCTATGGCTTCCTTCCTTCCTTGTATTCATGTAATACGCAGAATTTTAAACCAAAGAGATAAACTGAAATTTTATTCACCAATATCCAAAAGATGTAGCAAAAGCAATCCGTGCTTCTCTGTATAATGGTAACAGTAATAGCGAGACTACATCTACAGAGTGGCCAGGTCTTTAAGAGTTGTAATAGCCTTTGAAAAACGGCAGTGTAATATTGACAGGTTGAGGGAGATAACACGAATATTTGTATTAAATGCACAAAGCAGTGCAGAGTAAGAATTTTCTCAGAAAATCAGCACTGTTTGATCCATCTATCATCCATATCACAGGCAGGATACTATGTGAATTATCTAGATCAAGGATAGATTTAGGGGCAATTTTCTCCCCTGGCACCCTGTGGAGGCTGTAGCAACTGCCAAACAATGCTAAGGAAGAGAAGCAGAAGTGGCTAGAAGTCGTCCTCTGTTTTTGAAAAACAGTGTGTGTGTTGGGGGGGGGGCTTAAATCTATTTGAAAGGTACACTGCTACTCCAGAAAAAGCAATTCCCCTCCTTTTCCAGAAAAAAAGACAGCCTGGAGCAGCTGGGAAGGGTACAGGGCTGCACTTTGTTCACTGGATTCTAAGTCACAATAAACTGTGGGAAATCACATTTTTTAAAATGTAGATATACAACAGAGTTGACAAAAGGTAGACTGGTAGTTTGCTGACAGTTTGCAACAGTTAAGTGAAGTGTTTTGATAATCCAGCAGGATGTTATTAACATCTTATTACTAACAATGATTAAAAAAGATTTTCACTTATAAGCTATTATAATCATCAATACTCAATTAAATCTGATGTATATTTGTAATCATAAATGCTGGCAATGCCCATGTCTGGTTCATGGAGTGCAGTGGGAAACTGGCTTGACCCTGAGTCAATATTTTGTTTCAGACACAATCATTATTTTGCACCTATCTCCAACCAGTGAACCTTGAGGTTCCCATAAAAACAGCACACCTCAAACGCTTTAAGTTTGCCCATACCTGAGAAAACACAGCAAGTCATCTTTTCCCATCTGTACAAAGAGTTAGTCACTAATTTCTGTTCTGCCTCATAAGGATCAAGTATTTCCAGACTCAGAAGACATTCTGCCCTTCAACTGAACCAAATGTACAGAGAGGTTTTACATTACAGAAATGTCACAGAATTAACACCATTTGTTACAATACGTGCATGTGGGAAACACACAATACCTCCATTTGCAATGCTTCAGCTAATCCTCGAAGAGCAAACTTTGTTGCAGAATATGCTGAGTAGCCAAACACACCAACTTGTCCAGCTTGCGATGACACAAACACAATCCTTCCCATCCTTCGTTCCTTCATGGTGGTGATTACTGCATGAGTTGGATAAACGCTGCCCAGGTAGTTGACAGCCATCAATTGCTGTCAATAAACACACAAGTCAGAGCTGACGAACTTCATAAGCATTCACGTCTCAGTAATCCATGTGCACAAATAGGTGTGGTGCTAACCTAGAAATTCACATTTAAACCTTCAGTGATATTAAGCCATATCATTGAAGGAACAGTTCAATGCAACACTTCTACTATAAAAACTTGGTACACAGGTTAATGTTACAAATGATTACATGTTGCAAAATGCTGGGCTGTACCCTTCAGTAAGATACAGTGCATCCATGTAGGTAGCCTCTTGGGTGGTGTGCAATCAGGTTCTTTCTGCCGCAAGCACTAGTTTGAATCCTTGTGGAACTGCTGCTGGCAGGGTAAGAGAGGTTGCACTCTGATTGTGAAGCAAGCAGTTCACCCTTTAGCATCTCCAGGTAGCTGAGGGGAATGTCCCAAGGCAAAACCCTGCAGAGCTGCTACTGATCCATGCAGAAAATACTGAGCTTGATGGACCAATGGTTTTAGTCTGCTTAAGATAGGTTCTTATCTTCACTCTCATAGTTATACACAGTAAATAAAATCAGCTCTTTTCCATTTGTGGCCAACTGCAGACTGTCAAAGTGTTTCCAACTGAGTTACAGTTACTTCCTCTTGAAAGGGGAAGTGTGACTATCAGATAGTCTTGTTCTCCTCTGAATTTCTACTGATAAGTTGCACAGCAGGTACACTAGTTTATTTTGTATACAAACACAGTTTGAATTTTAAAACACACAAGACATGATGTATTCCAGATAATTGTTATCTTAGTCTCATGCTGTCCAACTGGAAAATTCTAGTTAAAGTTCTCCTGACATTAAATATACACATGGGATAGAATGGTCTTCTCTAGTTTCAGTAAGGAGTATGAGGTATTCCCACAGAGGTATTACTGAATGAATGGAAGTTGTGAAGCAATAGTGCTTAGTAGACATTGCTAGATGACAAGAGACAGATTTGTTTTTGTGTATTTACAGACCACAGAAGTATGTTGTCTATCACAATAGAACTTAAAGTTCTACAGAAGAGAAATATCCATTAAGAATTGAGTTCATTACACAATAGAAAACTTTCATAGCAAGAAGTAGGAGTGCACAGTAGCAGGAATTGCTACTACAATGATACATTTTATACAGTTTGAACTCCTAGCATCTCTCATTTATCAGATGCAAACTTGTCTGGTACTGTGGTATTCATATTTCAAACACATTCAGATAGAAAAGACTGGGGATAATATACCTCAAACCTACTGGTGTCAAGGTCTTCAAATTTTCCATTAACTGATGTTCCAGCACAGTTTACAAGTATGTCAACCGGACCCAACTTCTCTTGGGCCTAAAAAGAAAAGCCATTTAATGAGTACAATAGAGAACTGTTGTCCACCATTTATATGACCCTGCTTTCACCACAACACTTCTGTGATAAGAGTGTACCATATAAACACAGGAATTATGTAAAAGCCAGAGATTTCCTTACTTGCTTTAGGACTTTTGCCACATGCGCAGAGTCTTTGGAAACATCAACAGAGATAAAATGCACGACCTATGTTGGGAGGAGGGAATAAGAAAGGATTATAACACTGTATTATTTTTTAATTCAGCCAGAAAAGCTCTGCAGAACACCTTCAGACATGAAATGAATGGTGAGTGTGGGGATGACCTAGGCCTGAGAGAGAGTTGTCTGAACACTTTCATGAGTTGAGAAAAAGAATCACAAGAATATACATTACCTGCAAACCTGATTTAGTGGATGTAGTCAGCCACATCAACATTCCTGCACTTTGAGATCTACATCAGAATCCTGACTTACATGTCCCAGTGAGAATTACTAGGTTGGTGGGAAGTAAGGGAACAGTTTTTTCTTCTGTGACCTAGATTCCTGGATTGTTCTGCCAAATGGGGTCCCATAGTGCTCGTCAATGCTTTAAAGGGCCATTTTGTTATTTACTATGTTTGGGTTTTATTTAGTTGCTTAGATAGTTTTAGTCTGAATTTACTGGATATCAGTGTTTTACTGTGCTGAATTCTTGTATTCTTGCAAGTTCTAAATCTTAATATTATGGCTTTATTGCTTTTGAAACCTATTTACTGCCATTTGGACACATCAAAATGATACTGATTATCTGAACTCATTTCAATCTGCCTTTGACTAAGGTCTGGGATGAAGACTGTTCTCATCACCTTGGTGGATGCTCTATGTTGGACTCTGGAGAGGGTATCCTATGGGCTTTTCTGGACTTCTCAGAAGCTTCTGAAACTCTCCACTGTGAAATTTTTCTCAACTACCTGACAAAGTCTCACTTGGTAGTACTGTACTGCAGTAGTTTGGTCTCCCCTGTCAGATACTACTGTTTGGCACCATAGCCTTTGATGTATAGCATCTCACAGGGTTTTACTTCGTCCCCAGTGTTATTGAGTATCTGCACGAGAGGTGAGTGACCTAGGCATTTAAAAAGGCCTTTCATCACTCTGTTCAGAGATAGCACGATTCCTTTTTTGATAAAAGTTAAGGTATAGTGTTAATTCTTTTCAAAAAACAAACTATTTCCCTCTCTGAGTGGCAAAAAATGAGAGCTTAGACCATCCCAGATGAACTTTGCAGCAGTTCTTTGAAGGGAAGAACCATTCTTCCACCTAATCATTCAAAAGGTCAGTAGAGGCACTGCAACAGAGAGACCAGAGGGGATTGGTGTTGCTTACAGATTCTGCAGGGGCAGACTAAGCTCTCATCTTTCACCACTCAGAGAAAGGAATGTTTCCTTTTTTTTTGGTAAGAGTTATAGAATACAGTAAGAGTACAGTACTTACACATGCAAGATACGAGTACCGTACTTACAGAGACCTATGGGTGAGTCCACCCAGATTTTTTGGGTCAATTTTTGAATAAAATTTTTAGACTTACACATAAGTATATACAGTATGTTCCCTTGGCTTGTCTATCCTGGTAAGAATTATACTTTGTCTTCTCAGTATAGGGATTTCTGCAGCCTGGACAACCTGTCTCTTTTTATCTACCTAGCCTTCTACCAAGTTTTGTTCCACCTTTCCCATTTCATACGAATGCCTATTCAATTTCTCCAAGATTTTGATGTGCTGCCTACGTACCCATGTAGACAACTTGCAAGTTTTAGACTGAGATGCTGCAATATAACAAGAACAACATGCCACGTGGCTAAGAATACTTTGATAATTATATGTAACTAGTGTATCGTAACTAGTGTATATGTAACTAGTTGCCTGGGATTTTATTTTCTCATAAGTAACACTTGTTAGAAATACCTTAGGAATTACCTTACCTCACCTTAGGAATTAGATGCGGTTGATATACACAGATTTGATATCCCGTGTCTGTAATTCCCCAAACTGCCTTGTCCAGTATCTGTAACTTTCCCCATAGTCCCCAATTCAATCTGTATTCAGAGTTGTTAACATACAGAGGTTGGGTTCCTGAGGGAATACAGCATCCTTCTCCTTGCTGCTAGGCCCTGTCTCCACAGCAACCAGCCTATTCCAGTACCTGTAACTTATCCCCATATTCCCCAATCCAATCTGTATTCAGAGTTCTTAACATAACAGAAGTTTGGTTTCTGAGGGAATACACTGCCCTTCTTGCTGCTGGGCCTCATCTCCATAGCAACCAGCCTGAAGCCCAAGAGGTCTCTGCCTGAGAATTCTAAAGGTTCCTCCTGAACTGCCAATCCTAGGATTCTGTAGAATCTTCACAGCCAGCCAATCATATCAGGTCTTCTCACCTCACACAGCTAATTGTATGAGGTCTTGGCTTGCCTGACACAGACAAACTCACATTTATATAGTAGATTGAACATTCAGGACAGCATTAAGCAACCACTTTGCACAAATAATATATCGTAAGTGAAGCTTTGGTTATTTGACTGCCACAGTTGTTTTGTTTTCAATTGTAGTGTAAGACACAAGTCAGAGTGCATAAACCATTGATTCAAAGATCAACATTTACTGCAGCTTAAATTTTCAATTTCTAGTAGCAATGCATGATGTGTTCTAAAGAGTGACACCAAAGCAAACACAACATTTAAACTGAAGTGGCGCTTCTAACAATCCTGAGAGACTACAGGCAAGAGAGGAAGATAGGAGATAGCACCAGATATGAGATCCAGCTGGACTAGTTCTGTTTTATGTGTACAGCTTTTCATGTATTCACTGCATTTCATTATAAATATGAGTTGTTTGAGGACTTCAGTCAAAAAGCAGCATAGAAATGCAGAAAATAAAAGACTCATTCATATATCAGTCTTCGGATCTACTTTGAATAGTCCACAAGGAAAACTATTATAAGTTTTTTGGGTTTTTTTTAGATAGTATCTAACACCAGTACAAATACCTAAAATGAGGGGAAAAACAATATCAAATGCTGGGTATGTGATCAAAAAGGAACTTTTTACTATTTATGGTGGCATTGTAAGAAAACAAGAAAGTTCTGGAAACAGATTCATGAACAGATACCAAAAACTCCTAAAATAAACTTTTCAATGTCATCAGAAATATACTTAATATTCTTGACTTCCGGTGGAGGCGACACAGCGACAAGACGGAGTTCGCGGAGCCAGCGAACTCCGTATCCTGGCGCGATCGGATTTTTCTTGATGATAGAACAAATTTGAGGAATTTGTCCCCTGGAATAAAAGGAGGACACGGAAGGGCTTGAAGGGGATCCAGCTTAGTCCGGTGTGCAAAAGGAGAAGGGAGGAAAGAAGGAGAAGCACGGGACGGACGGCAAGGATCACGGAGCCACCATTATTGCGTCAGGCAGCCTTATCAACAGAAAGGCTTGCCGTGCCACCACCGATCTTTTTATTTTTCTATCTAATATTTGGAGAAAGTTGTGGGGGTAAGTGAGATCCTTTTGAATTTCGGCTGTGTTGGAGGGCATACGAGATCCCTGTTTGGAGGGAAAAGAAAAAGTGTCCAAGAGGATTTGGACTATGGGACAGGAGAGCAGGGAATGAGAGAAAGAAATACGGAGTTTTTGAAAGTTGCGTTCCCCCTAGATTTCCAAAGAAGAGGTGTTACTGTTGGTATGTTAATATAAGGAGAGCGGGGGATAGATTAAATACTTGGACTGAATGGCA